>WAAF01007965.1:25080-471305 GCA_013400475.1 Tricholaema leucomelas
CACTTGGCCTTGTTAAACGTCATGAGGTTGGCCTGGGCCCACCTCTCCAGCCTGTCCAGGTCCCTCTGGATGGCATCCCTGCCCTCCAGCAAGTCAGCTGTGCCACACAGCTTGGTGTCATCTGCAAACTTGCTGAGGGTGCACTCAATGAAAAAAGTAACTTAAAAAGAAATTACATATTTTTTACATACTGTTTAAAGATGCAAATATTCAAAACTTATCCTTTCAAAGCACATACTTCAGGAATTAAAAAGATTTTTACAGAATCACAGAATGATGGAGATTGGAAGAGACCTCTGGGGATTATCTAGACCAACCCCACCACTAGCCTGGGTTCACCTAGATCAGGTTGCACAGGATCATGTCTAGGCAGATTCTGGAAATCTCCAGAAAAGTGGATTCCAAAACCATTCTGGGCAGCATGTTCCAGTGCTCTGTCACCCTCAACGTTTTTCCTTATGGTTAGGTGGAACTCACTCTGTTCTAGTTTGTGCCCACTGCTCCTTGTCCTATCACTGGACAATGCTGAAGAGACTCTGGCTCCAGCCTTTTGACATCCTCCCTTTAGATATTTATAAACATTGATAAAATCCCCTCTCAATCCCCAGGCTAAGCAGCCCCAGGTCTCTTATCCTGTTCTCCTAAGAGAGATGCTCCATGCCCCCCACCATCTTTGTAGCCCTCTGTTGAACTCTGTCCACAAGAGCACACTGCTGGCTCATGGTTAACTTGTTGCTTGCTAAGTCTTCCATATAAAAGGTACTTTCAGAAGTGTAGAAAGAATGTCAGTGGCATGATCTTTAATTTTTCCACTAATCCAGAAACTGAAGCAAAACTGCTAAGTCATCTCTATTGCTGTTGTGACAGTGTGTAATTGTTTCCATGGATATAATAATCAAGATTTATACATAACACAAGTGGGTTAGTAGAACATTCATACTCTGTCAAGAACCTAGAGATTTTAGTAGATTTATTTTCTGCCTTGCACTCTAAAGAGAGAGAAGAAGTAGCAGCTTTGAGACATTTTCCTATTCATATCACTGGGTTTGTCTCAGCTGGCAGTGTTTTTCTTATTACCAGAGGTCATCAGGTGCTGAGATACCTGAAGATAAACACAGATACAGTCTTTCTGTTCCAGCTACACATGGCCCTAACTTCTGTGGCTAAAATTAAGCCAAATGCCTAAAAATGTTACCAACCTGACCTCCACCTCAGAGTTTCCACTGCTAACCAGACAGCTTCAACGTCTACTTCAGAAGAAATAAGTAACTCAGATTAGGTATGTCTAAGTGCAAGGTATCATGTTCTGCTACCTACTACAGCTTGTATTTTGGCAAAAATAAGAAATACAGGAAAGACAGGAAATAGTAGATGTCTAAAAAGGTCATTGTTAAATAGTCCCTCACCTTAAGGTTACCTGACATTTTCATTTGTCGTTAACTGGAAGGACAGTCTGATACCCAACTGACTTTTTTTTTTGTAATGACACAGAAATTTCAGTCTCAACCATGTAAAACTTTGGCAAAGGAAGGAGAGCAGACATAGTTGGAGTCCAGCAGTCCAATTAGCTTCCCTGTAGTAGGGGTGCTAGTATAAAGAAGAAGAAAAAAAAAGGATTCTGAGAAGAGATTTGTAATTTCCCTTTCATAAAAGGTGAAACATTTCTACTTTTTCTCTTCATGCCTGGGAAGAGCATTTTCTCTTCCACTGAATGGTACAAACAACTTCCATTTGTAAAGGATGTTTGTTGAAGTTAGACCTCCTATCCTATTCCTCACCCTATGTTATTTATTCAATGTATAGCCATGAATCCCAGCATTTCAAAAAGAAATCATTCTAACACCTAGTCTGTGCTTCTGCCCTTACTTGGAAGATGTCATTAACACACAGAGACATTAAAGGAGAGAATCTAGAGAGGTTGCCAAAGTATGCTGGCAGCCCTATCCTCATATGAGCTTTTCTGTGGAGTGTGTATCATAGTAAACTAAACTTTACACATCTTCTCCAGCATTTACAACTTAGTTCTCTGCATTCAACATGTGAAGCCAAACCCAAGAGGGTACAATTCTTATACTTCACTCTGAGATCCATGAGGCACAACCTGAGAGGCAGAATCATGGTTTAGGGGCTGGTGCTAGACAAGGAAACAGAACCAGGTCACATTTCTTTGTGACTGCAGCTCCCATCTAAAGAAATATCCTTCCTAAAGAAGTTGAGGATATCCATTATACTATTTCTCTGCTAACAGACAAAAAAGCATTAAGGATGCTGTGAAAAAAGGCTGATTGGATATAAGATCTTCCCTGAAGGAGTCTGCAGTGCCTATAGCTTTAATACAAGTCTGAAGAATTCAGCCGTTTCTCACTTACTTTGATGGGATCTGGGTTTGGTCTTTGATGGAAAAAGAAAATAAAGCCCAAAAACACATAGCCATCAGAGTTTTTAAAAGAGCTTCAGTAAATGCAGCTATTGCTGCATTACAGGACTAGTAAACAAAGTCATTACCTGTAATTCATCCATCTCCAAGGGAACTTACCTTTAAGAAGTACAGATCTCTGACAGCAAAAGAACATTATCATCTTTTTTATCCCAGATCTTGGTAGAAGGAAATATGCCAGGAAGAAAAAAGAAAGAAAAAACAACAATGACAACATTGGTTTCCACTGGAAGGATGAAAGAGTGACTCATGGGTACTCTGAATAAAAAGTCCACCTTCACAGTAAAAGGGAGAAATACCTACACCCGGGGATTAGGTGTTACAAAGGAGGACAAAAGATCTACGGAGATCCTTAATAAACTGATGAGGTACATCAGAGAAATACAAAATCCTAGTCAAAGATTTAAGTGGAAACAGATCTGGGGAAAGATTTCATGTTGTTTAACGACTTTTGTTTGACTTTCAAATGCTTTCATATTCTTAAAAAAAGTACAATTCCATGACTCTTGTCAAGATAAGACCTCCAAACTTTCCTCTTGTAGAAAAGCAACGTCCTTGAGGTGCTCAGCACTACAATGTAATTTGAACATGGCACCTGCTCCTGCTTCCACCTGCAGGGAGCAGAGCTCTAGACAGACACTAAACAGCAACGGATTTCATGGAAATAACTATGAGAAATGTAAATATTGCTAGAATAACATCTCATCGTTTTTGTCTTCCTAAAGAGTGCTCTGACATGATGGATGTGCTGCTGACACCCAGTGTTATATTGGTTGCCACTTTTAAAGATCATGTTTTAAATCTCAAGCACAGAAACAGCTTCGTTGTAGGCACTAATAAATAAAGGGCATTTTGACAGCTATGGAAAGGGGCGAAGTTAGACACATACTGCCAAGTTAAATTAAACCCAAAATTCAGGGTTTATAACAAGCTTTAGCAAAAGCTAAGACAATCAAAAAAGTTTCCAGAATGTTGTTTCTTTTCATTTTAATGAAAGCATGAACAAGCACTTCTCTCAATGCAGAACTCCTGGATCTCTAGTCCACTGAGGACAATAAAAGTGGTGCTGTGCTAACAAGCCACTAATTTTATAGACAGGTGGTGCTGAGCACAGGCTGGGTGTACCATGGAATTTACCATAGACAAAATAAGCCAGAGAGTTCCACAGAAGTATCCTATGTTCCTAGCTCAGCTGCCGTGTACAATCAGCATATTGTCATCACTCTGGGCCAGAATCGAAGGTAGTTTGTAGCTGCTGGGTTACAATTACAATAAAGGCACCCCAATTCACACTGCATTTCTGCATTACAGGGGTTTGCCACCCATGCTCAAAAGTGAATTGAATGGAGTTTATAAGTTGGGAGAGGAAGCATGGAAGGGAGAATGCCTGTAGTACTTCCTAAGGTTATATATTTATACCAGAAATTGGAAGGCATTGGAAAATATCACTCTTGAGCGATATTTTGTGACAGAGCACATTTGACAGGAAAAACATTCAGATACTTATCTAGCAATAGTTGTGGGCTGTTTAGATGGATGGAGAATAAAAAGAGCATGAGCCAAGGCAATAAAGCTTCTGATTTATAAAGAGATGTCACTGTATTAGTAAAAAGGCAATTCAGTCAATATCCAGGAAGCTTTGAAGTAAACGTGACTTATAACTAAATAACAGCAAGTGTGAAGTTTTATATACTCTGCCACTGAAAAGTCATACCACAAAGCCTCTGCTCTTGCAAATGATTTAAAATTCACAATAATTTCTGAATGGTTATTTCACAGATGGATTGCAAATGCATTTTACTAAATACTAGCATCTTTGCTTATTCTTCATGCAGTGAACATGCATTTCATTTCAATTTTCCTCCTTGGAAACAATGATTCTGTCAGTACCGAGGAAGGGTGCAGCACCTGCTACATGCAGCTCATGGAGAGCAGGAGGCAGGTTACCAAGATGGGTAGAAGAGAAGAATATGGAGACATGCAAATAAGGAAAGCAAACACTTAGCACAAGCAGAAGCTTTGCAAAGCTTTGCCACTCACAAAAGCACAGGGGCACCTCAGCACACATAGTTAAGCTGTAACAACATGATTTCACACACTTATCTGTTGTCATTAGAAACTTCCTGAATTCCTTGCAGGGTGCAAGGTTTCCTGATACCTTTTGATTAACCCACCTCTTTTACTTCACTGCTTTCTGCACCTGCCCTCCCATTTTAGCTCTCCACTCATTCTTGACACACAGTAAGGGTGGGCAGAGCTATATGTGCTGCAGGAGCTGCAGTAGCCACCACCAGTCTGACTTCATGAAGTCTGACCCTGTCTCTGTTGTAATAGGGAAATAGTAGGGCTGAAAACGTGAATGAAGGGACATCTGGAGCTCAGAGGCTACCTGCACCACAGCTCCATGCCAGCACAGTGCAGAATCCCTGGGCTGCACCACACTTCATCCCTTACATGGGACTTCATGCCTTAAGAGGAACCTGCAGCAAACTAAGGCTGAGCATCACTATCACAAGAAGAGCCATAGCTACAGCTGGAATTCATTCTTCTGGCATCTCATGGGTAATGCAGCATTAGTTACATATATTAACGTGATTCATGCTCTTGGGAATCTCATCCTTTTCTTCTGAGTTAACATATTTCTACTTTACAGAAAGCAACATCAGCTTTCCAAAGCA
Source organism: Tricholaema leucomelas (assembly GCA_013400475.1). Taxonomy (NCBI): domain Eukaryota; kingdom Metazoa; phylum Chordata; class Aves; order Piciformes; family Lybiidae; genus Tricholaema lacrymosa; species Tricholaema leucomelas. The sequence goes on from WAAF01007965.1 coordinate 30,196, forward strand.
CCTCCAAAAAGCAGTTATACAAATGTGCCTATTACTCTTTTAGAAGTGCCAATCCATGTCTTTTGCAGCAGAAAAAAAGGATGTTGAAGATCCAGCCAGATATCATCAGTTATGGTGTTGCTTGTAATTTGTGTTAAATAGAAGTTGCAGCAGTATAACTTGACAGACTCCAGAGGCAGCATAGGAGGTGCAGGTTCTGCTCCTACGTCTACTGCTGGTCTATTGGGTGACCTTGAGCTGGTCCTTTCACTTCATCATCACGTCTATAAAGCTGAGCCAATACATCTGACCTCCCTCGAGGATGAGCATTGAGCTCTGCCCATGAAAAGCTCTGTGAAAGGGCAAGGGGGTATTGCATTATTACTGCACCAATACATTAGCACAGCTCTATAGGGATCAGTTTACAACACAGGCAGAAAAATAGCTCAAGCTGGCCCTTGGAAGGGACACTTTCTGACCAGTTACTGAAAAAACTACACATCTCTGGGCCTGGGAGTCCAGGGCATGGTTTGAAAGGACTCCAAGACAAACTACAGCACAAGCTCTACAGGAATGACCATGCTGGTATCACAAGATGAGAAGTAATTTGGGGGTTATTTTTGTTGCATTTTAGGGATTTTATTATTATTATTATTATTGTAGTTTGGGGTGATCTTCATTTCATTCACTGTTCTAACAGTGTAACAGCTCTAATTTTTCATTTCTGCCAAACATACACTTTTGTTTTAGGAAGATTCTTAGACACTCATGCAGGAAAGAATTTCATTAAAACCAGTTGGTTTCTCAAGACAAAGCATACATGGGATGGTAAACGAGTGTTTGATTCTTAAGGGTGTATCTTTTGCTATTCTGAGCTGAAAAGCCAAGGCCTATGACCTGCACAAGAATACATCCTCAAAGGTCAGCAACCACACAGATGGTCCCGGCAACCGATAAATACATCCAAGAGATGATAGTCTACCTTTTCTCCACCTCTACCCAGTGCTAGTACACTGAAAAAGAAGCTGAGGACACTTTTCAAAACAGACTTTGCAAGCCTGTGAAGTCTGGCCTTATTCCAAATCACTAGTAAGCATTTTGGGTATCAAATTAAGATATTAGGAGCAGCTAGAGAGCTGGAAAGTTTCCTGAAAGCAGAGATGATATGTGAGGCCCAGTAGTGCAAAAAGAATGGTAATGAAGAATGAAAATAAGAGAAACAAGATTTCAGGGGAATAAAAAGGATGGCCAAAACATTTTGCCTGCAACTTCCAGCACAAAAAGTGTAACAATGAAAGAGATATTAAAGAGAACAGCAATTTTACCACATTATGGCAAATCACGCTTCTGACATTCATGTCTGATTAACAAAACCTACACAGTCCAACTATATATATATTGAGTGAAAATAAATAAAATTCACACCCTTTTTTCTCTGTTAAAGTAAACCCTCTTATTTCTTTAAGATTAGAAACCTTCACCAAAAACACTGTGAACAAGGGCCATACTGCTGAGATGTCCCATGACCAAGCTTCTCACATACAATTACTGCCTAAAGGTATTAGAAATCCTGCAAATATAGAGAGTAACAAAACCAACATTAGCCAACAGCCTTCCACTCCAGGCCTTTTGAGCAAGTTAAGATGAGCATGCACAAGAATCCCAGTTATTCTGCTAGCCAATTACTGCCTGATTAACCTGCACATCTGTGATTCCGTCAGCTCTCCTGAAAGCGCAGAGTGGAAACACAGCTCAGGGCTCTAAATGAAAATGCAAGTTACTACAGAGGAGAACTGCTTGTTTTCAGCTTAGATCCTGCTGGTCACAGGAGGACTTCTTCCCTTCCAAGGAGCTCTGGGATCCTGTAGATACAAGCTATGGGAAGAATGAAGGCTACTACTACTCCGTGTGTTTGTTTTTTGACACTGTCAGCTGATTCCCATAGGCAGCTTATATTACCTGACAGCACGGTGAGATAGGTGCCCACCTGCCAGAAGGTGAGAGCCAAGCCATACCTTTCCAAGAGGTTTTATAACACTCAGATACTGCTGGTACTAGTCAGATGGTTTTTCCCAGTTACTTTTATAATCAGTAATGAAAGGGTCACATTGCAGCCCAGACAGCCAACCGTGTGCTGGGCTGCATCAAGAGCAGTGTGGCCAGCAGGGCAAGGGAAGTGATTCTCCCCCTTTACTCTGCTCTTGTCAGACCCCACCTGGAGTACTGTGTGCAGTTCTGGAGCCCCCAATACAAGAAGGACATGGAACTGCTGGAGTGGGTCCAGAGGAGAGCCACGAAGATGATCAGAGAGCTGCAGCACCTCTGCTATGAAGCAGGCTGAGAGAGTTGGGGCTCTTCAGCCTGGAGAAGAGAAGGCTTCGAGGAGACCTTATAGTGGCTTTCCAGTATCTGAAGGGAGCCTACAGGAAAGCTGGGGAGGGACTATTTACATGGTCTAGTAATGCTAGGATGAGGGGGAATGGGTTTAAGCTGGAGGAGGGGAGATTCCAACTGGATATTAGGAGGAAGTTCTTTACAGTGAGGGTGGTAAGACACTGGCACAGGTTGCCCAGGGAGGTTGTGGATGCTTCCTCCCTGGAGGCATTTAAAGCCAGGCTGGATGAGACCTTGAGCAGCCTGCTCTAGTGGGAGGTGTCCCTGCCTATGGCAGGGGATTGGAGCTGGATGATCCTTGAGGTCCCTTCCAACCTAAACCATTCTATGATTGCTGCTGCTTTTCAAGTGCATACATCCACTCAGTTTCATAAATGATGGGGATAAATGCAAACCATTCTTTTTCTCTTTTATCATCTCTGTTTTGGAGGAAGAAAGAGATTACATAAGACATTGTATTAATTTTTTTTTCTGTCATTGTGTTCACACATCAGACAAAACTTTCAACTTCGAAAGGTTCATCCAGATAGTCCAAAAATTATCAGCTGTTCAATGCAATACTACCTGCTCTTTCTTGATCCATGCCTGAAAAACCTTTACATGGGAGCTCAATCACCTGTCTCCCCTGAGTCACACAAATACAAAAGGCAGCTGTAGCTCCCAAAATAGCAGTAAGTTAAAACTTTCTGAAATCAGCATACTTGAAGAGACCTCATGCTGTTTCAGTCAGATGATAAATGAATCCACAAGCCCCTGAAACCTTGGTGAAGTTTTCCCACTATCACCAGGTAAGAATTACACTGTGTCCAATCTGATATTGTTCCTGTACGCAGTGGTTAAAGCAAGCGCTGAGGACAGCCGCAGCTGACCAAACTTCTCTACTAGGAGCTCAAGGGAGCAATAAAGAGTCCCCCAATGTACACAAGTCTTCTGTAGCATTCACACTGGCACAGGCCAAGCAGGTGCACACACGTGAGCTCATTCACCCTCTATACACAGACTGAACCTGTCTTTGAAACAACACCAAGAAGCAAAGCACCCCCAGGTGCTCTTCTTCCCTTGGAGCTACAAGAAAGGCTTGAAGAAAGCCTCATCAAAAGTTTGCAAATTTCTTAATTATTGGAAAATTTGTTGCACAGGAAGAAGAAAAATGTAGTGGGCTGCAGAAGTCAGATTCATAAAGATATCTTAATTTAGGTATAAATCCTACATAACAACACACACACCCTTTCAGTCTCTGGCTTAGAGAATCCACAAGCCACAAACTGCTGGAAGGTATCAGCCTGGGATGGGATGCTCCCTCCACTGGTTACTTGTAAACAGAGGTCAAAGCAGGATACTTTGCTATACCAGACAGCACCTTGATCTCAGCCTATATAATTGCTACACTCCCTTCAGCCATGGGAAAGGTGTTAAAAGAAGATTTTGCAAAATAACTTAGCAACACCATGCCATTCTCCTTGAATATGTGAAGAAACTTGCTGATATGTGAAGAGCTACATCCTCAGTCCCACACCTCTTATCTCTGACAGCAATCAGAATCCAGGGTGGGAAAGCATTTCCAGAGGGAAGGTCGCTCACTCATGCCCTCCCCTCCACTTGCCACTGCCAACAGGCCTGCACTGCAGCCTGAAGGGTTGGCCTCCCACGCAGCTCTGATGTTGCAAGATGGGCTTTGTTTGGGAGAAATGAGCTCAAGAAGAGACTCCTACCGAAGCTACCTGACAAATAAAAAGAGCATGCTTGAAAACAGGACTCCTGTGTGCCACTAAGTCTTTTATATATATATATAAAAGATAAAATAATTTGCTGTTGAGAACTTTCTGTATTAAAACCTGCTCAGCAGATAAGAAACTAATTTGATGTTGTAACCAACCCTTTTTACAAAGTGTAGGAAGAGACAAGTGTGAAAATTACAGTTATTTATATTCAGACTCACAGCTGACAAGGCTGCACAACAGCCCAGCAGCACAATAGCGATGGCTCAGAGTGAAGCAAATTAGCCTAGCATTTTCAATTAAAATTTTTCTGCTTCCTGGAATTGTCATCTCTTTCTCCATGTCACAGATTAACAGAATAGCCTTTGACTGCTTTTGTGGAACAGACTATGCATATATGAAATACCAAAAAAGTACTAAAATGGGTTAATTTCTCTTTAGAGGCTTTTCCTTCACATATATACTGTAAATGAGATGTTGAGTGATGTATCCTACAAGAAATTGAAGGGTGGAAAAGCTATAAGCTACCTTTGACAGATAAATCACAGGGAAGATTGGAGGGGGAGGTTAATTGCTTTTAGTTTGGATAGCTGCTCACCTAGATCTCAGGAGTTCATATGATGCCACATTTTTCCCTAAGGGCAATTAATTGTTTTGTGAGGCAGCATGAGATGCTCATGTGTCATACACTGCTGCTAACTCATGGCCTCTGATGTTTTCCCTCAAGCTCCTGAGAGGTTCTCAAGTTTCAGATCTTGTTTTAAGAAGTCTTTCAGCTTTTGTGGCTTTAGAAAAAGCAGTCCAGGACTGGAGAGCAAACTAAAAAACTTTAGCATTGCCTTTAAAACTGACTCAACATTGCATTTGTCTTGGATTTCGCAGTGTTGTAACAAGTCTCAAAACACAGGAGAGCCCAGAGACTCCCTGAGCTGGAACTCCCTAAGCTGATGACAAGTGCTGGTATATCACTGAAGCCTGATAGGCTTAGATTCAAACTTCTGCACCTGTTTCAATGACAGCCAGGGCAATGAGAACATTCCTCCAACTTTTTTGTTAAGGAAACATATTTAAGTTTCTATTTACTTTTCTATCTGCAAAACAGTATTGGACAACAATCTGAAAACCAAAGCAGAGGCCAAGCAGCAGGACAGAAATGGTTCAGTGCTCTCTTCTGGCCTGTGCCTAAACCATACACACCATCTTGTCAGGTGGCAGCTTGTGATGGAGACAGCATTGCCAAGTCCACTTCCTGGTGGCTTCTGAGCATATGGGAGGAGGGAAGGAGAGGAATGAGGGTCATTTCTTTCTTCTGTCCTCTTGAATAATACAGATAATAAATAGCAGGAAGTCTCATTCTCTACAAAATTATAATTGCTAAGTAGCCACCATTCCCCTGCCACAAATTAGGTAATTATTTCTTGGTTTAGGGAAATGCTCACCTGTCATTTCTGTCCACTTTCATTTAAATACAGGCCTCATGGGACTTAATAAATTGAAACATTTCACAATCATTGCTGAAATATAAAATGTGTTTATGTTTCAGCACCACATGTTGGACTGGGAGGTGGATCAGAACTATGCAGCAGCATAGCTCTGTGCTGGGAAAGTAAATAGGTTTTCTACATCTAAATCAACTTGTCCTGAAAAACATGTTACAAATATGATGGTATTTCTCATTTTCTACATGAAAACCACACAAGCCCGGGGAAATGTGCATTATCTTCCTTTTTTCTTTATCTTAACAGAGATCTGAACTTCTTTGGGTATAAGTAGAGATGACATGCTGGAGGTGGAAGGGGGTAGTATTTACTTGCTCTGACAGGATACAAGTAAAAACATTAGTTAAATTACTCAAGATCAACTAATTAAAAGAATTTTAGCATGTACTGGCCTTTTTATATCCCAAATGAAAAGAGATTTCTAACCTTCTACATCATCAGAGTTAATTAAAATACCATGCATATTATTTCTGAGTACAGAATTACACAGGACTGGAAGGGACCTCAGCATCTTACAGTCCAGGACACCTGATGGGCTGTATGACACAAGAAACCTTTGAAAAGATCAACAGAAAGCATCTACACCTCCCTATGCTCATAAACAAGCCTACAAAATGGGGTACCAGACAGCAGAGGGAAAATTAAACACACACAAAAAAAAATACATAAAATGTATTTTATCCTGTATTCAAAATGTAATTTCTGCATGGCAGCATTGCACAAAACAGTCCCAGGTATATTTGAGCTTCTCCTCAAAGGTTAGCCAATTCTTTGATTAGGAGAAGCATATCCTCCTACAACCTGGAGGAATGCATGAGGCTGCAATCACCTACCCTAGCGCTGACACAGTAGGTGCAGTGTTGTTGATGTCTGGCTGTTCCTCTTGGGCCAGTTGCGATTGCCTGCTGAGGAATCAGAAGTTGATTACTGCCTTAGGAACTGGGCACTGGATGACGTTTGGCATTCAGTATCTCAGCAAATCTATCTATGAAGTGTTTTGATGTAGTGGCACCAATTGTATGATCCGCTTAATGCCTCGTTAAACCATCTGATTTGGATATTACACATAAATAAGCCATCAGCATTGTTTCTTACTGGGTCTCAATGTACAACGCTGTCATGTACAAATGAAAGAAAGCAGTACAAATACATATGTAAGGCACACATTGAGCAGTAACTCAGACATAGCTACGCACAATTCAAAACAAACAATGCTGTTTGTGAGTTAATCAAGCACCTGATTACAAGGAGAGAAGAATAAATACAAAAAGCCCATGCCTTCTTTAAAAAATAACAAAGAAATTCTGATACTAAAAACACTAAATAGTTTTGTTATTGAGCAGCACTCTTGTCAATGTTTCTTGGGTCTCTAATATTGTATTTACATACTTTGAAGGATTAAAATTTGCTTTATCAGTAAATCATTAGTTTTCAGATATGTAGTACTTGTTTGGGGCATAACTAATATCTCCTGCTGTGACTTTTTTGCTCTTACATTATTACAAGCATGTCAAGCCTTAACTTCATCTCTCTGCAGGAGTTTATCTAGCAGCAGGAACAAAAACTTTCAGTGAAATACTGTAGTCAGATTTTTTAATAGCAGGATCGTTTTGATGAGGATATTTTTTACTGGATTTTGTAACTGAATAGACAGGGAGATTTGTTGTGTTGTCAATACCAGGCTTTCCTACCATAAAGCTGGGCAGGGCTGAATGTTTTTTATGGATGACTGGGAAAACAAGTATCCTATGGAAAGGTAACACATCTACAGGTTCAGAACACTAATGAATCCCAAGTGTTCTGCAACACCATTCTGCTTGTTAGTTTTATCATTAAACAGCCTTGCTGGTAAGCCTGCATATTTGCTTCCAGTCACCATGAAAAATATGCTCATGCCCCTCTTATTATCTTCCAGGGCAATGTCTCTCCACCACCATCCCTATACAAGCCAGAGGATGGGGCAGACATGAGGCAGAATAGTGCTCGATGGACAGATTGTAGTGTGAATAAAAAACATCACACCACATCTCACCCTCTGCAAACTGAATGTTTGTAGGAAACTTGATGGTAAATCATTTGTAGATAATCTGATTCTGCAGTCTTTGTCCTGTGAGGAGTCTATGACAGCCAGGTTCTTCCAGTACAATATGCCTTTAGCAATACCTATGATTGTATCAGTGATTACCTTCTTAAAAAGTAATCAATTGCATAAAAGTCTATCAGCTAAAAGCTATGCTTATAAAGACAACTTATAACCAGACAAGAACATGCATAGATCATGCCTGAAGTATACAAGGATTAAAACAAATTAAAAAGGGATGCCAGCATTTGGCCTAAGGGAAATTAAAGGCAGAGAAACAACATGACTCCAACAGGCCCACAGCAGTGATCAACCAGGCTTGAGCACCACCAAGATTATTGGCATCCTGTTTGATACAATCCAGCACCCCAGCCCTAGCTGAGCACAGCCAGGGGATACTTCCTAACAAACAGTATGGATAAGGCCACACTTTGAGGCAAGGGAAAAGGATTTTAGCCCTAGAAAGTGTTTCTCACCTGTTTTATTCACCATTACACCTGCTTTACTTACTGCCCTAGATTCAGGTTCCTCACTAGCTCATCCAGCCTTTAAGATCTGAGCACTCCTCCTTCTCTACCCTGTTTTCTGCAGTAATTAGATGAAGAATGATTAAAAGAGACTTGTGAACAAATTCAGTGAGCACATAAGACTGTAACACTATGATACTTGGCTTCCTCCTTACTATGAAGTTCTATTGCTTGCTGCTAACCTCATGCAAATCTGACTTCCCATCATCCAATTAAATGCAAATCTTAGCTAAATTTTGCTTATTAAGAATTTGCAATTACAAAAACTTTGTTATCGTTCATATGGTGAAGTCTACATCATTATTTGCATGCAAGACTCATAGGAACAGCATAACCTAGCTCTCAATGTCATTTTATCTCTTGAATCCAGTCTTCAACCTAACTCATGTTAGATGAAAACAAATCTTAACATATTTCATCCAGCACGAGTACAGCATCTTTAAGCAGCACATCCTTTGTATCACACTTGATTTCTCTTTGCATTTAAGGCAGCACTGTCAGCAATCATTCAGCACTTTCCTTTATTGCAGCCCTTTCCTAAAAAGCAGAAACCCAGGAAATTAAACAGAAATGGAGTTGCCAGGAGTGAAACAAAATAGTGTGTTTGCCAAATAAACCAGTACTTAACCAAATCAAAACCACTTGGACAACCAACTCTGAGAGAACCTCCATATTACACAGGTTGTATCACATTACAGCAAATTAAAACCTCTACACAGCAATCTTAATGCAGTTACACCTGTTTTAAATATCAAGGAAGTGATGGCTATGAAATTAGACAGTTAAAGGAAGAATTTCTACTGAGCTCTCCAAAATAACATCCAGAGTCCTCTGTAAGCAAAATATCTTGATGCTTCCTGTGCTTCTTAATCCAAATAATCTGAAAACAGAGCAGAGACTGTTTTGTCACAGAAGTAGGCCCAGATGGCAAGCTTCTATCCATGTGGATGTATTCAAATTCATAGCTTTGGCCTATGCCTCATCACAGGAGGGAAAAAAAGGCAGCAGCATACTTGCTTGAGAAGCAGGAACAAAGAAAGACCAACAAATCTAAACTAATCTCAAAGAACTTTGGGGACAAGCTCAGCTTAGCTACAGGCAAGGGTGCTCACCACAGGGGTGTGGACTACAGAAGTCTCTTCCAAATCAAAGCTTTTTATGATTCTATGCTAATTCCTCTACCCTCATACAGACTGTCTTCTTGTAAAGCTTAATGATGTCTTTGCTAATTTGAGAAAGACCACCACTGAAGTGACTCCAAAACAGAAAACTAAGAGGACAGCATCTTTGTAAAAAGCTTGGGAGATACCTGAATTAAAACATAAGCTTGAAAAATATTTTAAGTCTTGCATTTTGGCAGCCGTAAGTTAAAGACTTAAAATCTTGGGAAATGTTCTGCATGCACACAATTGCATAACAAGGTAAAGAGAGAGGGGAAATAACAACTTTCTATTAACCTCCAAAATCAGATGAAAATTGATTCTAGCAAGGATTAGGAAAGCAGTTGTACTTGGTTAAGAATGGCCTCAACTGACTTTCTATGCAGGCAAGTGACAGCAATGCAAGTAGCAAGGAATAATGTCACAGTTTGATTAATTTGCAATCCTTTAAATCTTTGTTAGCTTATATCCAAGCTTTCAGCTCACTCTGGGGTAGTTTCTATTAATTCATCTCCATTTGAAGCAAAACCACATAATTTTTCATACACTGAGATAACTTTGCTTTTGAAAAGAGTACCTGATTCAGCAAGAGGTGCAAACAGATGTAAGTACTATCTGTACATCCAAAAAGTGCGTTTTGGCTCAGTTCATTTCTCTGACACAGCCCCAGAGCTCTATTATGCTAATTACAGACTAGTAGATCACATTAAGAAACAGATGTGCCTGCACGTTATTGAGGAGGGCATTAATGTACATGTGATTAAGATATTTAACACTGTCTCTGCTTCTTTAGCAAAATGTGTTCACTAGCAAAGACCAGCAACTTCTCAAAGCTCTCATTCAACTCTACACCAAGTTGCTTTTTTCCAGGAGAAATGTGGAGAAATATGGATATGTTCATCTCACCTGGTTTGACAACTTCTTCTACTTCACTTTGACAGCTTTCCGCTCGTATGAAGAGAACCTCTTACAGGTCTCTTCCAGCCTAAACAATTCTGTGATTCCGTGAATGTTTTTTCCTTTGATGAATTCTCCATCTGCTGTACTGGAACCTTCTCGCTAAGGCCACTGTAACTTGTAGTTTGGCCTCAAGTAACTATCCCAATAATCCTACACATGGTCAGTAACTATCTAAGAAACTGTTTTATACAGAGACATACAATCCTTAAAACAACAGATAAGCCAGATATGATCTCTTAGTATGGCAAAATTTCTCTCATGTTTTAGTATACTGAATCAAAGAACTGATTTGCCAGGTGTTGTGGTAGGCCTGATAGGCCCAAAATAGGCTTATACATGTCCTGCCTTGCCTAGGCATGCTTTTCTGCTCCACCAGAGAGGCAAGCACGGGAAACGGACATAAAAGAACCTGTAGCCACTGAGTCTGGCCTGCCCAGGGTCCTGTGGTAAATAAGGTACACACACTTAGCTTGTGCCTGCCCAGTACAAGGCCTCTGCTTTTCCCAAATTAGGGAAAAGCGAGCTTGTGGCTTTGCCTAATATGGTATGGTTTGGCTAACTGCCATCCTAATTGGCTATTCCGTGTCCAAAGGGCAATTAATCTCAGCCCACATTGATAAAAAGAGATACGTGGGTAAATAATGTGCTTTGCTTCCCTGCTCTTTGCCGTGCCCTCTCTGCTGTGCTTAGCCATGTTCTGCCATTGCCTCCTGCAATTGCCTATTGCCTTATTGTTTGCCTGTAAACTCCACTGCTTTGAGTTACCAGGAGCAGATTCTGGATGCCTGCACACAATCAGCCTGTGTGGTCAGCGTGACATCATGCTGAGACTGCATGACATCCTGCCTCTGTACCTGAAAAGTCCTGCTTAGCAGTCCTGGCCATAACAGATCATCCAGAAGAAACCAGGAGAACAAGGTCAGAGATTGTCTGCCTCTTTCCTCAGAAGCCAGGAAGATTCGAGTTTCAACATCCAACAAGACAGAGTCCCCTGAAAGCATTTGGGCACTGTCTGGACTGTGACTAAGCCCCACGAGTGGATAATAATAATTTGTGAGCAACCGCTTAAATGCCTCTTTGTAATTCTCCATTGCCTTCTGCCATAAGCAGAAAGACCTTAAGCCCATCTACTAGGCAAGCGGCATATTGACCGCAAGAGGCATTTGACCACAGGAATTTTCTCTTCCAGTTCAATTAAATGTTCATATATTTTGCTGGTTATTACTAGATCTAGATATTATGCATAGAATATTTCCATGACCATGTAAGAACCGAAATATTATTAAAATTAGTGGTTGGGGTGGCAAGAGTTCTGAATAGCAACATCAATAAACAATATTCATTTCGGAAAGATATCATCTCGCATCAATTAATTTCCCCTCCATGAAACCAGGTTGGAGACCTCAGGATGTTTTTCTCTCTCATCCTAAAAATCTCATCTCTCATCTCCAAAGTCAGAGAGGGAAGCCCAGCAAGAGACTTCCTTCCACCCAAATTTCACTTCAGTTTTTGCCAGTTTGGAACACGAAGAAATCCTTTTTGAGTACAACTGGATTTTCTTCACAATAATTTAGTTTATGAGAACAGACATAGTCAGATTTTCAAACACTAGTGCAGACAATTAAAGAAAGGGTTCATTTACTCCTAAGTAGCTTGCAGAAAACTTTCTTCCCAATATGTGGCTTTCCTTTCCTGCCCCTCCTTTAATCCATAATCACTATTTGTAATTTATCATACGTGCCTAATTAAACATGGGATGCCAGTGATCTTAAGTCTCAAATTTCAACTTATCTTGGTATTTGCACAAGATGTTCTCACATTATAAATTAATTGACCTAAAACACAGAAAAGATACTAAATCTACTGCTGGTTAGTAGAGCCTAATAATTGTAACATTCATTGTTGTATACCAGAACTTTAATTTCATAGCCATACTTCTAATATATGCCAGAGTGGGAAAACAAAATGTAAGGGAAAAGGTGAGGGGTTTGTCTCCCAAGAAATCAGGTAAGCATAAAGTTAAAAGAATTAGAATGAAAAAAAAAAATCATTAAGAAACAATATATCCACGGTCAGCTACTTTATATGTTAAATCCTGTCAGCAGGGTGAAAAGAAGGCAAGAAAACCAGTAGTTTTCCTGGGTTTCCTCTCCTCTACAACTTCCTTGTATCAGTCAGTGTACACACACACACAGAGGGGAAAAAATGGTTGGTTTTCCAAAATCCAATATTTGGTTGAAGGAAAAGGAAAATGATAAATATAGATATTTGGTAATAAGAAGTGGTTAAAACAAGGGTCTCATTAGAACACATCAGCCTATAAGGTGTAAGAAAGGCAGAGGGGCCGTTCCTCTGAATCATTGACATCTCGTTTCAGAGCTATTCTTCTCTTTTATTGCTTTTCATTAGCCGTTGGACTTAATGATCTTAAAGGCCTTCCAACCAAAACATTTCCATGGTTTCACATAACATTGCTTTCACATGTCAGAGATGTACCCAGTTACTGACACCAAAGTACTTTAGGCAATACGTTGGCCACTGCAGGTATGCACAGTAACACAATGCTGGGCACTGAAACTGCATCTGACAGACATGCAGTACCTGTTGGGTTGCTGAAATCCTTGAGCAATTAGGTGCTATTTTATAGGTTGCTCTGTTAAACTTTGGACAAAGAAAAAAAAATTAAAACAAGCTTGTCATTTTCTAGGATCTGGCCTACAGTTCTAGAGGTGAACAATCAGGACTAAAGAGTGTGTTGTATCTGCAGCACCAGTTTTGAAGTCAATGTCTTGACAAGCATGAAGAAAGCATATGTCACCGCACTGAGATGGTCGCTTAGTCTGGTGTCATGACAGACCCTGCAGAATAGAGGCATGAAAAACCAAGCAATACAAGACAGGAAGATAAATCAGTACAGTGATACTCTCTCCACATTGATGAGTTGGCTGGCTTATGAAGGGCAGTAATTATTCATTGGCTGCTCCTGAACAGACCCGCAGAGAGTACACGTGGTCTGGTGTCTGGTTAGAGAGGGGGAGGGAAAAGATCCTCCATCCTGCAGTGTAAATGTCAGCACTGTGTGCTACCTGCCATTTAGTCACACACCATTGTTTTATCAGATGCAAGGTCATTTCATCAGGGTCAGAGTGTAATCTTGGTGGTAGATGCAGCAGCCCAAAGCTTTTTCTGCACTTGCTGATAAATCCACGAGAAGTCTGCATTGGAGACCAGCAACATTGACCAGATATAACATCACTGGGCTGTTACCTACCCAGCAACACTCTGTACTACACAAGAGCTGGGTGTATGCCCCAGCATAGCTTCACAAAAATGTCACCACCAGTCCACCAGCAACTGCTCAAAAACAAACCAACCAAAACTTGATGCCTAAAGACTTTGCTACATGGATTCTTCTTCTGTCTGTATTTGGTTTATTTCCATTGTTTCACCTGCAGTTTTCAGCACACATCCGCAGTTGCTATAGTGTAAAGCTATAGCTAGCAAAACAAATACAGTTACAGAGGAGAACAGGATGCCCTCTAAACTACCTCCTTTTCAGGACTGATCTAAAATCAGCTGCTAGGTAGAATATACTCCCATACTGATTCCCAAACATTAAAACATTGTTTGTTGCTATGGTGTTGCAAGAGGAAAGACAAATAAGATCATCACAAGTCATTCTGAAGAAATATGACCTAAAGTTCTCTCAGATCATAGTGCTTTAACAGATCACAGCTGCACAGCTGCAGGTAGGAAATGCAGCAGAACAACCACAACAAAGAAACTTAAATAGAATTCTGTTCTGTCAGTCCTCCAGTTTTGAAGAGCAACTAATTTAAGCAGCTTTACAACCCAGTGTAAGATGCTAAACATCTTAGTAATTAAAAAGTTTATTCAATCAGCTACTCACCTGGTGGCAAGAAATGATAAACATATTTTGGTTTTGCTTTCCTGGCTGTACAGTGAACATTGATCACAAGCATGATCCTCTAGCCTTGACACCAGCTCCCAGGATAACTCAGCAGGAGTTATCTAAGGATAAGGAGTTAACTAAGCTGAGCTATCACTGACCACAGTCAAATTGCACAGAGGATAATGAAAACATTTGGCTAGGAACAGAACATGGAAAACATGGAGAAAAGAACAGAGTATGGAAAGATGGATTATGGCTTCTTACAGTAAGGATACTTGTGGGTTTGTCTTTGTTCATTTTTTTCCCTAAAACAGTGCAAACCAGGAAGGGAATTGATGCTAGTCACCTGCCAGTCAGATGCCTTTTCAGGCCCAAGCACTGGTGTTCACAGGCTTTCCTCTGGCTAAGAACAACCAACCTAGGCAGAACCATGATGCACAGCTGATGTGGTGTCACCATTTTCCTTTGCATATTTTCCAGATGTTTGCCTGAGCAAGATTCAGTTTTTTCAGGCCTGTAAAATGCAGCAAATCAAGGGGGACAGGATACACTAATAACAGAAATCCCAGGCCTAATTAAAACTGAAAATCAGCAGTACAGTCTTATTTTTCTTTTTTCTTTAACTGTAGATCTCACATTTACATTTAAAATTTCAGAAGCTTTGACAAAGTCCTGTCTTTTTCGTCAGTCTTTAGGCATATTCTTAATGCCTTACAACACTGGGAAAGAGTCCAGAAGTAGTTTTTGTTTGCTGCATTAAAAACTGAGCTATAAAGTATTAATTCAATATTAATTCAAATTTAACTTCTTAACTTTGTGGAAGCAACATCAAAAATTGGATCTAAAAAGAAAACACAAGGTAGGAAGATCATCTAAGTTCACTTAGGCATAAACCCATTTCCTACTACATTTTCCTAGAAGAAATTTATCATTTCAGTGATTTCATTTATTAGGGTGACATTCCTATTTGTAGTTGGTTTTGTTGGGTTTTTTTCCCCAAAAAGACACAAAAATCACTGTCCTTAAAAAAAAAAATTACACACTTCACATTTCACTTGTAATAGTACCCCATAGCCTGAATCCACGATGAGTTTATTAATTATACATTGTTCTCAATGCATAATTATGTAAAGTGCAACAAATTTGGTCTGATTTACTTTTCCCTTATGTGGCAAGAGTACATGCATATTTAATAAGGCCATTGTAGCAAAACTGAAAGTCTAAACTCCCTGCACTGTCCACGGTTATGAAGACAGTAAATTACAGCTTCAGCGTGGGTCCTTTGAGGGAAATGCAGCAATTAAAAAACTGTATCCAAAAATTACTTCTTTCGTAAGCAAGGGAATAAAAATCTAAACACCACACTCCAACAGTTTTGTTACACAGCCAGTGATATTTTCAAACTCACATCAATGACATTTATTATATATAAGCTTTAAGACAAAATATGAAGAACATAATATTGTTTTAGTCTGCCAACAATAAGCTATGTATTTTTAAAGTATTCTACCCCATGTTTCCAAGCATTCTCCTAATGGCATTTCAGCTCCCTTCTCCCTGGCATTCTAAACCACATCCACATTTCTCCTAAACCTCTGTTTAAACTCTGTTTGTCAGTTCTGTAGCTTTAGTCCCCATTTTAGATAGAAAATCTTGAAAGCAGAGAAACACGTCAGTCTGCACACAGTACAAAAAGAGCTGACACAGAAATAAGGCTGTTGTTAATAAACTCAAGATTATTGCCATTGATTTGCCAAAGCACATTTCCCTGATATCTAAACAGGGATATCTGCTATCTGCTCAGCCTCTTGTTTTGGGCAAAAGTGGAAGAAACAAGAGCAAACACTCAGACAGATTCATTACAGGCTGCATGGCTGAAGCATGTTTGTGGAGACACCAAAGTACAGACCAGAGGAGAACAGTGTTAATGAACCAGATTTATCTGTGATATCTTAAATAAGATTGGCTGAGATGACAAGGGAATGATTGAGTAGGAAGAAAGTGCAGCAACAGAGCAAGAAGTTTGTGTAGGAAACATGTGCCAAGAACTCACATCACAGATGTGTTGGAAGGTTGCAATTTAAATCTGAGGCAAGGGGAAGAAAGAGGACTGCAACATGGCTAAAATGGAGAGAGAAACCTTGCAATAGATTTTCAAACTAAGACCTTTTTTCTCATTGTAATGTTCAAATAAAACAACTCAGATTTCTATCCTAAAACCTCCCAGTGTAGCTTGTGAGCAGAATTGCTTACACACATTAGCCCTCTCAGACTTTCTTCTGGAGCAGAGTCAATGTGTATCCCAGGTATCAAAAAAAATGCCAAAAGAAACCTATCAAAAAACTGAAGACAATAAAAGGTAAACACACTGCCATGGCAGATGACAACATGCAGAGTCAGGGACTCTGAAAAACTCAGCTCTGGCACCAAAACCTTGACTAAATTTCTCCAAGGACACTAAAAGCGATCATTTCAAATACCAAAAACCTCTGTGTTTCATCCTCAAAAAGGAACTCAAAAGCCTGAAACAGTATATCCAGTGCAGCCTTATCTTTGTTCTCTTATGAGCTTCACCTGCATCTCACACACCAGTTTGGAGAAATTTCCAAACTTTTCATACAGTTTTCCATGACATCCAGTTCCCACACATACCTATTTTGCAAAATCTCCAGAAGAGAAGCAAGGCAGAGAAGGACTATGATGTCTAATTTCCACTGGAGTCACTGACCTCCAGCTTACTGACCAAAAAAAGTGAGGTGTTCTAAGCTCCCATGCATGGCAGCCCTGTAAGCCTTTGCTTTTTCTGTGCATTAAAGTCAGCCTGAGCATATCGAAACAATCTCCAAAATCAATCAATCATTAGTAAATATTGCTTTGAGGCCATACTCCATCCATGCTTTTTTCTGCCTCTTCTCAAACCAAGAGTTTCTTCTACTACCGCAGGAAAAGTAAAATCATCTGTAGAGTTTCTTCCCTTAAGACACTTCTCATTTTAAGCACTGCTGATTGGATTAAATTTGACACATGAAATATCAGAGTGCAAAACTGTCTTCAAGACTTCAACACAAAAATCAAATCTAATATTTAGATCTGGTGGAGAAGAAGAAGAAAAAAAAGATGATGCATAAGAAAAACTCAGAAGAAACCTGGAAGCATCTAAAATACTATATTAAAACCATTTATCTGAAGCAGAAGATAAGTTGAAGGAGTTTACAAAAGACAGGAAAGCCGACAATGATGAATGTAGCAATTTGGAAACTGAGAATGTAAGAAAAGCACGAGGAGAAGTTATGGAGGAAGAAAGCTGGGAGGACTAATAACAGGAGAGACTTCGGAGGGAGGAGAGGAAAATCAGGGTAGCTTCGTATGCATTTCATTGTTTTCCATGGCTGTAAAACAGAAACAAGCAACCTCATCCCTCTTCTGACTTTACTGACCTCAGTAGAGCTAAAAAGGATAAAACAGGCTGCAAAAATATTAAGCTGAAGTCTCTGCACTAAAACCTTCTCAACCTATTGCACAAATAGCTCATCTCTCTCATGGGATTTTCAGTTCCATTATCCAAAGGCAGTTGAGATATTTACAGCTTTGATACTGAGGAAGACAACAACCTGGATCATTCAAGAAAAAACTAAGAGCTTTCTCCACAGACCTCAAAGTGGTGGAGTTGTAGATATCCTCCTCCTGGTCTATCGCACTGCAGCAATTAACATAGAACATGTGAGACTCTTTTGTCTTTGTGCCGGACAAATTCTTTTGCTTTAATAGATATGGCTGCCATTTAATGATTACTTGCAGTGGCTCAGGAGATGTGCAAGAACGGATGTTTCTGTGAAAGTGTCTCAACATCTGCTATGTAGATGCAGACTGGATCCAGCAACTCACATGTTGTTTCCTCACCATGCTGTAGTTTCAATCACCTCTTTTCTGCTGCAAGGTGCCAAGATACAAAAAGTGTAACTCTAAGAGGACAAAAAACCTAGACACATAAAGGAAAGAAAGCTACTGAACAAGACACATGACATACATTAAAGAATTCCTTGGTTCCTCAAGGTTCATTATCACCACAGGAAGCACTGCAAAACCAGAAATTAATTGCTTAACCATGACAATCACTGATAGAACAGATGTTAACATTGGTTATCATCTTAAACTGGCTAGACAGTTAAGCAACTCTAAAGTCACACGAACATTATTCCACAAACTAATTTCAATCCAGCTGAAATATCCTTGAGTACTTGTGTTGTACTGTCAGATAGCTATGTCCAGTTTCCAGCCTATCTAATCAATCTGTGTTTTCCTGCTGATATGCAGAGGAGTTGGCTACTTATTCCAGCATTTCTTAGAAAATGGCAAAAGCAAGGCACAGATGCAACTATTTATCTTTGCAAGAGCCTGAAGGGCACCAAAGTGCTTTGCAAACTACTTTGAGTTTCTATAGCTATGTTTTTTTTCCTGTCTTTGAATAACACATTACATTTGGTTCTTCCTACAACAGCTTCTCTGTACTGCCTATCCTGCATGCTTTCTACAAAAGCCACCCACCTTCCTTCATGCTGGCCTGTACACACCATGTGTTCCAGACATTTCTTGGCACCAAACTGGTCAAGGGCACCTTCAAATAAAAAAAATGAAGTGCAATTTGAAAAGGCTGCCAAGCCAAACTAATTATGCTCTGGTCATGGTTTTGCCAACCACAGGAGAAATCAGACACTCGTCCTCAGCTGGAAACACCAGAACTGTAGCATACAGTTCTAAAAGAACTTCAGGCCTCCGTTTGTCAATGAAACTAACTTCTTCCACTTCACTTGGATTTTGGTTCCTGTTTTTTGGTTGGGGTTTTTTTGGTTGTGTGGGGTTTGATTTTATTGGGGTTTTTTTCAGAGGGTTAGGGGGGTTAAGGGAGGTGCTTGATTTTATTATTTTTTAGTTTCTGTGTCACCTACATTGTGCTCTCTTCCCTTTGAGTGGTTCAATGTTTGGCTTTCTATCTAATATACTGACTTTCCATATGGTGTTCAATACAACTGGCAATGACCTGAAAAAACAACCAGCTGATGGTTAGCTTCCATGCATATTACCTCTCAAAAAAAAATCTAATCAATTATAGATTACATAACAGAACTGGTGCTTAACCAGACAAAATGCAAGCTTGTAAAAAGTTAATACAAAGCCAAAGGAGTTAGAGATCCCTTGAGGTTTAGAGAAAAATTGTCTATCAAAACATGCATGAAATATAGGAGCAGTACAACAGATACCTCTCACACAGAGAGCCCAGTGATTCCTTGCTTGTTTCATGTGTTTGAAGTAAAAACCTTTAAATAACATTTATAGAAAAGGACCCAGAGGCTTGGTGAGACTGTGAGGCAGCCTAACACCCTGCAGAATCCAGGCACAGGGTCTTCTGCTGTTCCGGGTTACCTGCAGTGCAAAGAGCAGCCACTGTGCAGCACCACACTACGCTGGTGCCACAGGGTACATGGGAACATAAAGGATCAGTGGAGACCTGCTGCACAGTCAGCAGTGCTGGGTCCTCTCTGCTGCAGTTTCTACTAAGCAGTGGAAGAATGGGCTGAGAAATAGAGGAATGAAGTCAAGGGGACACTACTGGACAAGAAAGCTCTGTTTATTTGGTTTTTTTCCTGTAATCATGCACTTGCAGTTTTGCCACCTGGTTGCTCATTGCCACAAGCAACAAATAGCTCAGACAAGTGAATTCCAACCATCAAGCCATCTGCTTAGCCAAGACCCACGTCAGCAATAGCCAAGAGGCATTCCTAGCTGCAGTTGGGAAGCAGCACTGTGAGATGAGCAGCCTCGGTTCAGCTCCCAGTAGAAGAAAAAAGGTTCACTTGGAAGCGGCACCAATGAGTGTCTCTGTCAAATGTTTTAGAAGGTTTTAAGACACAGCACTGAATTCAGTTAGATTCCTACACAAAATATGGACACAGTCAGGAGAATTATAGCCCACCCATCATCTCACAGCCAAACATAGACTGGAGGAATCTCTGTGTTAAAGTGAAGAGAAACATTTTCCTTCCTTTTGTACCCAGCAAACTATTATAATCACTCAGACTTCAAACACCTTTCCAAAATGCTGGACATTAAGATCATACAGACCACATGCTTAGACCACACACTGCTTCCTGCAAACACTTCTAGCTGTGGGGAAACACAGTCCTTCTGTTGCAGCCAAGTTAAGGCTGCACTCTGAATCCTTTGTGAAGTGAAGGGTTGACACTGTCAACTTGAAGATACCAATTAGCACACTTTACCATGACAGCCACTACATCTTCTGGAGAAACTAGGGACATTTTCACATCTTCTCTGGGAATCAAGCTGTTCTTATACTGTGGTTCATATTCCTCTCAAGAAAAGCCAACTATTCTTCCATACAAGAGATTTAACAGCATGGCATCACAAGGAGGTGAAAAAGCTTAATATTTAGGAGGAATAAAACTTAGGAGCAAAGTAAGTCCTTTTTGAGAATTAACTCATTAATGAAGAAATAAACATAGTTTGCTGTGGATTTTTTTTTTTAAGATCCTTCCTTTAATATCCTTCCTGCATACTGTTTGTGATTGGTAGTCACTCAGCTATGATTTGCATCTTTATGAGGAGAAAGGATTGCAACAATCCCTTAAACAGCAGAGGCAATGTGTTACTCTTTCCAATAGGAGCTACTCCTCCAGGCATGCTGCTAGGATTGATCTTAAAGTAGACCATTGAGCAAATTCTTTTCCACCTAACCAGAGTTTATAAACCTCCAGGTCAAGAATGCAAGGCAAGATCTAGGAAAAAACCAAGCATCCACCTAGATCTCCACGGCAAAGGTACAGCATGGGCTGGATGGATTAAGGGAAAACAAAGTAGAAATTTCTCTCTAGAGTTTTCTCTAAACGCTTGACAAAATATTCTGACTTGGGGTCAGAAGGCAAGTGCTCCTCTTCTTGCTTTGAACTCAGCACCTTCTCCAGGAGCAGATCCGCTCGGCTGCAGAAATTCAAGACCTCAGCTTACAGGAACTTGAGTCTTGTGCTTTCCTTGAAGTAGCTCAAAAATACATTCTGACAGTTTGAGCATAGATGGAACAGGAAGAATGAGAGTGTGAAGAAGTTTTCACCAAATCAACCTGCATGCTGACTTTCCCATAGTGTCTCCTGTGAACACATCATCTAACATGCAGTGAAACGTGGAGAAACACATTGAGAATATTACAGGCAGTTAAAACAATCAGCTATTGTTAAGCATCTATCAAAGCCTGTACTATATTCCTATAAAGGATATATTGTTTTGATTTGAGCAGCTTGAATTCCATTTCATCACTCAGCCTGAGGCCAGGAGAGTGCAGGAGTGGCCTGTCCATTATGTGTCCTAAAGTCATTACAACAACCATTCCCAATTTTGGAGGCAGTTTTATTTAATGGCATCCATCACAGATCTGCATCACTTCTCAGCACAGCAGTGACACATGCAGGATAACCAAACTATCAGACTCCAAAGGGCAGCAGTAAGTTCTGTCCTGCAGCAGTGATTAGCACCAGAAAGGTCAAGGTTTAAAATGAGGTTTTGCTGTTTCACTTCATATGAGCAATTTTAGACTAATAGCTGTCCAATCTCTTATTAGTGCTGAGTAGTAACTCATACTATGAAAACCCTGCAAGGCACACCTGACAATGACTTCATTTTTTACTACAAATACCTTCTGGCATTCTCCTTGAGCTGGCACAGGAATATTATTTACATTCCAGTTAGAAAGCAGATAGACACTGCATTTTGATCAGCTTCGTGTTCTGTATTTCTAGGATTCACAATTTGCACTCAGCCAAGTGGTTGACTACCTACGAGACTGTTATTACTAAATACAAAGTGATCTAGACAAACGTTACTGTTCTAATCATTTGTACTTCTCAAAGGTGTCAGCCATGCAGCTGCCGATCAGTTTCAAGACACAGGTAAAAGACTGTTTTCATGCTTATCAATTTGCACGTCTGAAACCTCCTTCCAGTTAGCAAACAAGATGTTCAACTCACTGCCGATGTTTTTAGAAGGTGACATGATGACATTTGCAATTCACTGCATTCAAATCAAAACGTAAAGGATGGCCTTACAACTTTTTGCAGAGAGGTTTCCAACGCTACTGACAGGAATATCCTAAATAACCACTGCTGCATGCAACAGCTGATGCAATTCTGACTTTTTCTGGATGTGTGGGAGTTTATGCATGAGCTCCTGATTATCCTCAGATTTTCACTTCAAGGAAAGTATGTGTGCACCTCCATGGCACCTGATAGTGCAGTCCTTGTAATTATCTTGTCTCCTTCGATTTTTTTTTTCCTTAGGCTTTCCAAAGATTATTCTCCCTCTCAGAAATTATTACACCCATGAATATGGCATTCATTAAATACAATGAGTCAATGCTAATATCAAGGACAAGGAAGGAAAAGAGGTTGAGGTTTTATCCTTTTCATTCAAGAAAGCAGAATGAAATTATTTTTATTGCAATCCTAGAACGGGAAGAGATCAATCTTAAGTTTTAGATTCCATAAATCTCCAAGGCACTACTTTTTCCACAGACTTTTATTTTTAATATTTTAAATTTCTTCAATGAATGAAAATTTATCTGCTTCTTCCAACACGCAACATGATTTCTGGGCTAAACAAGTAACTGTGTAACACCCACTCAATGCATTCAAATAGCCAGTGAGATAATTCCTACCTCTTCCCTTTGCCATTTGCATTTAAATAGTCCAGTATTTCACTGGGGAGAAAGCTACATTTAAAAGGATATAACCTGTATTAGTTATACTTTTGTGAACAGAAAATTAGAACTACTAAAATAATTACACAAAAGCTCTCGAGAAGACAGGAGACACAAACAGCAAAGGCCAAAGCTGAACTAACACATCAAAGTTCGCTGACTCCCTAAGAGCTACTCAATATTATCTGCAGCTTTGGAATGATGCTATTCCTCTATAAGTCCAATAGCTGCATTAAACTGATAACACGTATCTATATATCTTAGGGAAAAGTAATAAACTCTGCTGTGAAACACTATTTCCGTAGTATCTTGGAGGAAAGATAACTTTTTACACAAACTCATTTTTCATTTCCACAGCATTGTCTTCTCTCTCAAACAGGATATAAGATGATTCCACAGACAACTTCAAAAATGAGTATTTATCCAAACTCACCTTTTGTACAAAAGCTGCCCATCTCGAGAAATGAATAAGAATAGAAAATAATTACATTGAGCCAGAAAGTGAAAGACAACACTAAAGACCGGCAGAGCTAAACTATTTCAGGTCCTTTTTCAAGGCAGAAACATCACCTCCCCTCAGCTAAAAGGACAAACTGGTTGAGAAATCACATTTTTACCATGAGCTGGGTTTATTCTAACTTTTCCTGTAGCAAAATAAGCAATTTGAATCATTATTAACTACATCATAAGACATTAGGAATGGTGATTTTCCTTTACACTGTCATTCAGACCTCACATTATGGGTGGCAATGGTGTAAAGATACAGGCATCAGCTTCCACGTGGCAGGAAAACGTTCAGTGCAGACTAGACCCTCAGCCCTGTTAATGCTGTCAGCATTGTTGAGGTCCACAAGGACAACTCTTTATCATACTTCTACAACTCCCTTCTAATTTAATTTTCCATTGAAGATATCTTTGAAAGATTAGCACTACTATAATGAGAGAATGTGTCATTATAATCCTATTGAAACCAAACAGCTCTGAATTGATTGCTGTCAACAGTGTAATTACAGAGTTAATGCCACTCTTCTACTGCTGGGATTGGAGGAAGCAGAGGTGCTCAGCCACAGTGCATCGTAGCCTCTGATCCAGCGCAGTGAGGGACACAGCAGACTGTGTTTAGGCCCAAGCAGAAGCAATGAATAATGCCTCCTCTTTGATCCAGTGTTCCAGTCTGGGCCACAAGCATACCCAGTACTGGAGAACAGAATCAACTCTTACTCCTTTCCAGGAGCAAGAGTGAGGACACTGTACACCAATAGGAAGCTTAGAGAGAAATTCTATTTGTAAGAGCATATATATAAAAGGCAATCAGGTAGGCTAAGTATAAAATCCATTAGGCCCAAACTGGGCTTCTAGAATCTTCCACCCCTTCCACCCCCGAGTTGGCCTGCAAGGTACGCTGAAGCCGGCCCTCCTCAGCTGGGCCTGCAAGGCCTCCGTGGCCCAACTCCCTGCTTGCCAACTCCCTGCTTGCCAACTCCCTGACGTACCATGAGATGAGAGGAACGTGTGCTGTCCAGAGAGGGGAGAAGTGGAAGCAAGGAAGGCAGGGAAAGGAAGGGGGAGAAGTGCAGTCAAGCACTAGCTTTTAAGCTGTGACACCGGAAAGGGAGTAGAATAACAGCATTACAATATCCTGGGACGAGCAGGTCCATCCGCCTGGGATTGGCCTCTGTTGCTGTGGTTTTGTTTAAGGGGGACCTGGGACCCCTCAAACTACCACATCCAGCACAACTCATCTTCCACTCAGCACTTGGACTCCCCTCTGGAAACAGGGTCTGATATGTTGTCTACACGTGCGGCACAAGTGCCCACGGCTGTACTACAGACGCTTGCCAGCCCAGGTCATGCACTCCCACCATACACCATCATGCTCCCAGAAAGACATTCATTGTTCCGACAGCAGTTAATCCCTAACCACCCCTAGCCATGACGATGTGACTTCAACGCTGGCCAAACAGTATTTTAATTATAACTTTAGGACTCCCTTACCATAGAATGCTGCAGACTCCGACCCTAGCCTAACAAAGCAACTTTGAGTCAAAACCAGGAACCAGCTCCTGTCTTGGGGCTATTTACAGTCTGAGGTGTAAGAATATGCTTAAGGGCAACTCAGCACTCTGCAGAGTTTTAGGTTATTCATTATCTGGTTACCCATTGGCCCCGTTCAAGATAAGTTCCTGGCCCCTGTTCTTCTTTGCAACCTCATCTCCCACCACCTTATGGCTACCGACCTGGAATTTCAAGATCTTACAGAATTTTTAATCACTCGAAAGGCAGTCTTTCATTACAAGATAACAAAAAACAAGTACATATATATAGAGAGAGAGGCAGAAAATTTGTGAAATATTTTAGTCACCTTAAATTTGCCTTTTCTTCTTCTTTCATCGGGAGTGAGGGGCAAGCAAAGATCACTAAGATATCTACCTTCACTAAACTTTCATACCAATCTTAAAAGTCACTGACCTCCTCTAAGCCTTATCTGCTTTCAGTGTCAGGCTCTGCTGTTGTCACTTTTCCCTAGAGCTGCAAGACTGAGACAGTCCTTGGCAGTGGGTCACTACCACTGATATCTCCAACAAAATTAGTTATAGTTACCTATGAATATCTAATGAAGTTTCTTTTAAATCAGTATTTAGCAAGTATAAAAGCAGTAATGCAAACAAAACCAAAGACTGTAGAAACTAAGGCAAACTAAGGAGATGGGTTTTTTACAGACATTTCCAGAAGAAAAAAAACCCACAAAGAATACAACTTCAGAAAGTAAGTTTGTGAGCAGCTTCTCCTAAATTCTGTATTGACAAAGCAAGTTCATGTAATCACCTTTCAATGCAGCTGCAGACAAAAAGCACTGGAGGTAAGTAGTTTCTATGTGATTCTCTATTGTTGTCTCTTGTCAAGGTGGTTTTTCTGCAGAGACACTGTGCCTTCTTTTGTTCTGCCTGGTATGAGGGAATTATCATCTTTGCCTACCCTCACTTGGACAAATCAGCTCACCCAAAATAATATGTGACTATCCATATTGAGGTAGAGATGGCAGTCAATCAATAGAGTCATGTTCAAGTTTTTGCCTGATCAAATCAGAGAATTACAGAGCAGTTTGGCTTGGAAGAAACAGTACAGATTGCATCACCTAGTTCCAAGCCCCCAGCCATGGGCAAGTACACCTTCCACTATACCAGTATCTCACCACTCTCCTTACATCTAGTATAAATCTACCCTCTTTCAGTCTGAAACTGTTACTCCTTGTCCTATTGTTATACTCCCTGATAAACAGTCTCTTCCCAGCTTTCCTTTAGGCCCCTCTTAAGTACAGGAAGGCCACTTGCTATAAGGTCTCCCTGGAGCCTTCTCTTCTCCAATTCTCTCAGCTTGTCTTTGTGGCAGAGCTGCTCCAGCCTCTTATCATCTTTATGGCCCTAGCTCAAAGTAATGACTGCATCAAAAATAAAGAAAATAAATTATTTTTTTTAAATCCCCATTGTACATCTACAATATGTGAAATGATACAACTCCTACAGAGTTCATCTTAACAGCTAACTGATGAGACTGGGCTTCACGGTAACAAATATGATTGTTTTCATTTCCTGCTATTCATTTCCAGTAACATTTGTCCAGGCTCTGTTTAAACACACCACTTTTACTAAAAGTTGCTAAAAGCAACTCAGAGGCAAATAGGGTAGTAGGAATTGAGCTGCTCCCTGATAAGGTTGAATGATTATTTCTTCGACCACGCAGATTTCAAGCCAGGGGGATTTGTTCACTTCTCTCACATCAACCCCAGCCATCAGCCAGCCTGAGTGAGTGCACTTCTTTGGCTGAAATGACAGCACCCAGATCCCAAAGGTGCCGATTAAATCCCCAGAGCTACTCAAGCTGACTGCTGCATGTGGATACAAAATGATGAATAACCACACTTGAGTGACTGCCACACTTGAGTGACTGGGATGGTGTGCCTGCTCTGGTCTGCTGCCGATGAATGCTGTGTTTGATCTCACACAGCAGGAAAACTAAAGGTGCCCAACAAGTTTCTCACCTAGTAAAGTTCCCTGATGTAGCAACCTGTTTGGAGACTGTCAGTTAGCCAGCCTGTCAGACATATTATCAAGGCAATCCCACGTGGAAAGTGAGAGAAAGAAGAAAAAGAGGGGATTTCAAAGAAGTGAGCTCCCAGATTTGTTGGGAACTTGCTGAAGGAAAGGGGGTACAAGCCCCTAGAAGCTTGTACAATCAAGCCTTGGATGTAAGGTCTGAGTATTGGGAATGCAGTAAGTCACAGAACTGTGTGTGAAGAAGCTCAAAGGAATGTGGCCTTGAGCTTTCTGATAAGCAGCTCCCTGGGACTGTGTCCAGGATAGGAGGGAGTGTCTCAGCTATAGCAGTAACCACAAGTGGGGAGGAATATGCAGATTAACAGCATCGCGTTGCATACTGGACATGTCACCTTTTACTCACCTTAACCAGAAGTCATGAAAGATACCAGAGGTGGGGGGAATATGCAAATACCAATCTTTGGATGTACCACGCTACATGTTGGGTATATGCTCACCTTTTCTCACTGTGACCAGAAAATTAGTCCTCTGTAACTTGAACCCTGATGCTCTCTCAATAAAGTGGAATAGCCTTGATGCTAACTCATATTGGGTCGTCGCTTGGCTTTTCCCTTCCCACACAGATTAATCACTCAAATCACTCGCTTCTGAAGAGGAGAGACACTACTGACCATATAAAGCCAAAACTTGCCTCAAACACTCCTTACATCTCAGAAAATCTTTGGTTATATTTCTGCTGTGACTGGTTCAAGACCAGGATTAGAACATAGGTCACTCACAATCCAGTAAGCAATTTGATTCCCAGTTATCACAGTCTGGCAGGGACAGGGCTTCTTTAAAGCTGTACTACTTTCATAAATTAATGTTTACTGCAGGCATGACATACAGCCAAGTGTATGACAGGCTACAAGGTTCAGTGTCCTTCCCACAAAGTTTTCATTTACTTAAAGAAAAGCTCTATCTGCAGGGATTGACACCAAACCCCTCAAGGGTCTTTTAAGGACAGCCACAAAGTCCATTTGAGGGCTATCCTGCTGCTGATGCAGAGTAGGAACTTCTCTTACTTCAAAACTCCATCATCAGCTTGAGAACAGCATCTAAATCTTATTTATTTTTTTCCCAAAACATGACTTTTTTGTGGAGGTTTTACTCTTTGTCAAATCAGTGCTCTTATGAAGGAAAGACATTCACTTCTTCCCAGATCAAGCTCGAGTTTCATGGCAGAGCTGCAGGAGGACCTCTGCCTCTTTACATGGGAGATGACCCTGAAATTAGTGAAAATTTTTACATCAATAAATACATTTAAGTTTACCTTTCTGTGAGGTTTTGTCACTCACTACTTTGTAAGACACCAGTGTGTTTCACTGGGCAATCAGCAGAACTTGTGGCAAGTTCTTAAGTCTGAAAACTGCTAGAAATTAGTTTGTAGTCATATAAAAGCCAGGACAGATGAAGGAGAGGAGAAAAATACAGAATTTCATTCCACAATTTGTTACTACTTAGAACAGAATTTGTTCATAAGGTTTTAAAAAATATTTTCCTCCTGACTTGCCAGTATGAAATTCTATTTGCTGTGCATTTACTTTCCATTACCAACAACACTGGAAATAGGCTGCAAAAGTAGTTACTGTAAGTCACTATATTCCATTTTAAAAGAGAAAAAATGCTTTGGAATGCACCACACTAGCAGAGGCAAACTTTCAGCTACAGCTGAAACGTAATAAAAATCTATCAGATTAGTGACAGAGGCACAAGTTTTCTTGTTTAATGAAGAATACAGACCTAGGTAACAACAAGTATTTGTCATCTTCCTTAGGTCTGGTTTCACATCAGAAAGATCATTTGCCTATGTCCCTTCCATTTCAATAACACCACTCAAGCTTTTGGGATTCGCCTGCTGCACTTGCAGTGCTGAGTTAAGTTCTCCTAGTCAACTCTTATTTTTCAGCACTGTGCCAAAATGCAAGCTCATCAACCTCCTTCCCGTCAGGCCAAGCTCATCAAAACCCTGCCCACCTTATCAGAAATTTTGCAACCCCTGTACAAAGTACAGGGCAATACTTGCAACATTAGGAAGTCCAATTTGATTGTTAAAGAGAGGTGATGGAGGATACATCCTCTCCTGTTCTATTTATTTTTCATGCCATCAGACATCTTCCTTCACTTAATGCTATTTCTAATTGTTGTTTTCTTTATTAAAACAATAATAATAATTCCATCTTGCATACTGCATGAAAGGATATCATGAAATGGAGACTCATCCAGAGCTGCTTTGTGTTTATCCCAATACCATTCAGAACAAGCTGTGTGAGTACTGCAGAATTTCCAGTAGAAAAGACTAATATCAGTTCTACAAAGATTCTTTTTAAAAAGTAGGAAGAACCAGACATGAGAAACTTATGACAGCAGCTACACATTCCCAGTCATGAAGATGACAATGTATCTTTACATTTTAACTTTCTGAGAATAAGAAGCTATGTAGGTTGCCCAAAGTTAGGTAGACATACCAAAAAATTCAATGTTCAGTTTCCATACTGCTGTTAAAAATGTAAGAGGCAATCCCTTTTAAAGGGCAGAACAAAGCACAAATGTGAGAAGCAGTGTTTCTCCCCCCTCAAAGAGGATAAAAACAAAATTCCTCACTATAATCACAAACAATAATAAGCAGCAGGAATATGGCATCTAACTGAGGACTGCAAAGGTCACATCAATAGATTCTTTCATATTTTGAGCAATGGTTTTAAGTGCCATTTCAAAATTATGTAATGGTAGTTCTGAAACAATCATCAATAAACATGCTTCAGCCAGTTATTAAACTAGGCAGTAACACTACATCAATAGTAGTCCTCCTGTCATCAACAGAAGTCCCAACTCAAAACGGACCTTTTATCATTGTTAAGTTGACGTTTATGGTACTAATTTGTTTTCTTCGTATCACTACAGATAAATTAATATGTTTCAGATGCATTCCCTAATAAATCAGAGTTTAACACCAAGGAACTGTACAAGAGGGTAATGAAGAGAAGAGAGACATTGTCTGGACTCATTTCAGAAAAACACACTGACAAGTAAGCTCTGACTTACTTTCTTGGCATACGTGAAACAAATGGAGAAGTGGAAGCACATGCTGACAGTCTTCTTTCATTGCAGGACCATACAGAGTCCACCCGCAGGCCAAAACATCCTTATGTTTGATAAAGTATATAACTAAAATATGTTATTGTTTTATTTGAACATAAGTGAGCATTGCTGTGATACTTCCCTCCCAAACATAGCAACACATTAGTAAATCTTGTAAGAATGTTCAACTTGCTGACAAAAAAAAAAACTAATCAAAGTATCTGAGACAAAAGCTAATAAAAATATCTAGAGGAAAAACTGATAAAGAGTTCATATCTTTCACAAATGCCAAAAAATAAGGGCACTGAGAATCTGCAAGGCCTCCAAGTATCTCTCTCACTTCTAATGGTTTATCAGCCCGCAATATGGGTAGTACTTTGCTCCTCTTCAACTAGCCACTCACCGCAGAGCCTGCACTGCAGGCAGCTCTGTGGTATTACCAAGGCACAAGCTTTCCTGCTGCCTACTCAAATCTCCATGCTTACTTTTACAAGCAAAATGGACATGAAGAAAAGGTTACACATCTATTTTAATATATTCTTGGTTGATAGATGAGTTCTGAGCTTCAGTTTCTGCTAAGATCTTTCTCACACAGTCCAGAAGGTGAAAAGCGATACAGCTGCAAGACAGGAAATAATATGTGCAAATGTGACCTGATGCAGATCAGTAACCATGCAGTTCAGGGCAATTAATTTCTAGCTCTTGCCATATTCAAGTACTAACCCTGCCTTAGAATTACTTATTTTCATATTAGCAGCACTGGCAACCAACTGTTTCAAATCATAGCTCATCATATATGCATTTTTTTTTTTACCCTCTAGGATGCTTTTGCTCATAAACAGACCACCAAAAAAAAAAACAAACCACCAAACTAAAAAAAGGGTGTTGGAAGAAGGTAAACCTTCTGCATAAAGAAAACAATCCATTTCATTTTGAAGCATACCTTCATCTCTACCAAATATAAAACAAAATTTAAAATAAATACATGCCAGGAAATGAAAAAGAACAGCAGCCTACCATGAAGAAAAGAAGAATTTGACATGGCAAGAGAGAAATATGTATAAATGTCAGCCAAGAGGTCATGCTAACAAACAGCTTTGAGACAAGTTTGAAGTAGTCATTAAACTATGATGAGCTAGGATACAGCTGGTTCCAGGGACTTTCATGCAGAGCCATCTGCATAAAACTTTGGCAATCCCCCACTTACCCAGAAACAACGGATGCACACGATGCCTGCGTGTATATTACAGTAATTCACCAAGATTCCTGCAACAGAGGCTAGCACTAGGGAAGTCAGCTCTGAGAAATCATCTGTGACAGCATGCTGTACCAACATGACAAACCTAAACATCACTTCCTTCCAGAAGACTAAAGAAAATGACCCAAGAAACTCATCCTCTGCAGCTGTGGTGTGCCCTAGGCAAAAAAAAAAAAAAAAAAAAAAAAAATCAACACTTTCTCTTTCCTTTGTTCGCTGTGAAACAGTGAAACAATCAAACCCAACCATGACCAGATTGTTTGGGAATGTCAGATAGGTAAAATATGTCCTTTTGAAAAACATATTGGAGTGTAGTGATGATAAAAGGCACCTCAAATCTCCAAAAAGGCTTACAGATAAAATACCACATTGAAAAGCCTGTCTACTTACTCAGCAGCCTCTGCTGGAAATATATGATGGTCATAACACTTAGAATGGACAGAATACTGAAAAGAAGAAAAAGCCAATGGCTATGGACAGAATCATACTGAAAAGGAGAAAAGGGAAAAAAAAAAAAAAGTGGCTATTTCTAGTCTGCCTGAAAAGCACACAACAGAACCTCCAGCTGTTTAAGTTCAGCACCACATCCCTTGTGCTGCCTGATGCCACATATTACGTAAAAGCAGCACTGCTATACGACGAGCAGCACCCCTGGGCATGGCAAACCGAAGGCATAAAATGCTGCATCAAACAGCACATCCTCCTCATTAGTACTGCTGAGACTGTGGAGAAGAACAGCCTGTGACAGCAGCCTCAGTGCCTGCAACACACTAAAAGGACAGGATGGTTTGAACAAGCATGTTTGGCTCACTGAGAAAATACCAGACAAACGCTTTTGGGGTGGGGGAATCTTGGAGAGAAAAAGGACAAAAAAGGACAACTCCCCAAGGATAACAAAGAGACCCTTGTGCTCACTTCCTTTCACAGGAAAAAAAAAAAAAAGTTAGAAAATAAGATATTCTGTGGTAACAAGGACAGCTCATCTCTGTTATGGGCAAGCAGAACTTGAAGGTCCATCAAATGTGACCTTTTCGTCTTCATAAGTTTATAGTGTCCAAATATACTGGCAGTGGCAGAAGAAGATCCAGGGAGAGTCCAGCTACCACCAAGAGACTTGGTATCCAGGAGAAGCTCCTGGTAATGCTTCCAGAGAAGCCAAAACCAGGAGGCAGACCCATCTAGAAAAGCAACATGTTGGCACCCCTTAGCAGTCAAGGTGCATCAACAAACAGTAAGGAGGTTCTGATGAAGCTGCCCAGTTCAGGGCTAGGAATTCAGATGGAAAAGAAGCCTGTTTTGAGGGAGCAGTTCAGGGCTGCAGCTGATCATTTGAAGCACAAACTCCAAACAATTAAGAAGCTTCAAGTTATGAAATTTGTTGGTCCCATATCCATGGCACCCAGAAGAAACACTGGATGCCTGGCTTTGCAGAGCAGTCAAGGCTTCAGGTTTCCAGAGTTACACCTGAAATCATACTAAGAGAGCAGCCACATGGAGTTAATTCAAATATTAATCTTTCCTGTATCCTAACATTGGCCGTAACCAAAGACCACAGAGAAGTTACAACAGGATAGAAATTGACAATATATCTCCTCCAGTTTCCCCACAACACTTCAGTTCTTGACTCAGGCATTTAGTAATACTTGGTGGTTTTTCTGTCTTTACATGTGGACATGATTGCCAGGTCCAGATGTGAGAGGCTGGTTTGATCATACCTTATGGCTACCATCAACCAGATCTTCAGGTATTCCTGTCCAAGAGCAAATCTCTGCAGAAAATGAGGAGACTTGGAGCTGGAAAATCTCACTGTGCCTTCCCCATGCACAGCCAGAAGTTAAAAAGGAATTTCCTTCTATTTTATTTGCTCAGATATAGAATTACCTGAAGCAGCAGGGTAGCTCCTTCCAGGTCACCCAAATCTTCTACATATTTCAGATCAGCCCTGTGAGATCAGGAAGGGATGGGGAAAGCAAACGCTTGCAGAGCTCTGCAAGCAGCAGAGCAGTAAGTGACTATGTCTCCGCACTTCAGTGCAGCACCTCTCTCAGAGCACATTAGTGGTTACAGACTGTACTGCTGACTAGCATCAGAATTATGACCACTATACCAAGAAGAGACCTCACTGAATGCTCCACTCATTCTTTTCTGCCGAGTCATTTGAGCAGTTTACAAAGTACAATCCAGGGAAGAAGGCAGTTAAATGATAAAGCTCATTTGGCTGAAAGCACAAGACACAGAAGGCAGCAAAGACTTGCTTTGTTCAGTTTAATTGATAGCTGGTTCTACACACTGCAGATATAAATTACTTTCACAGATTTGGCTTAGCACCTAGACCAAACAAACATCTGAAAGCAGGAAGCTATGTTATTTGTGAAACAGCACTGCATCCTGTGTTTATTGTCTGTGTTACATTCATACATCAATGAGAAATGCTCATTAATAAGTAGCCCTAGCTCAAAGTTTCTCCATTTTACCTTTTTATCACTAATGTTCACAAAGGACTCGTAACAATTTTATTCCTTAAGATAAAAATGCAGGGTTTAGGGAGAGGTCCCAAAATAATTTTTTGTATTTGCTTGCCCAAGCTGTACAATTGGCATCCACTGCAACAATTGTCATCATCAGAGATTTTGCTCTCCTGTACCACCGGAAACATTACAGGAAAGAACTCCACTCACACACCGTGCTACTCTTTTCCAATAAATTAAACATGATAAGCTACCCATGCACTATGCAGAGTGTTTCACCTGCATCAGCCTCCCACTGCTTGATCTGGAAAATTTCACATCCTAACCATAAACCTCCCACCAGCAGCAGAGCAAGATGTGAACTAAATGAGTCAAGAACTTTTCTCAGGCTTAAGAACTTAAAGAGAAATTCACACATAGTGAAGAACCCTAGAAAACTGCATCCTAGCTGGCAGATACATCCTTAAATTCTCTATAACCAAACATTTGGTTAAAAGGGAAAAAAAGAAAACCACTAAGAATTTTCATACTTTCTTACAAAAGGAACTCTCTTCAAAGTTTCTAATAAAAAAACAGTAGTCATGTCATGGGCACAGTAGCACTAAACACAAGAAAAAAATCTGTAATTATCAAGTTTAGTCATCACCCCAGAAAAACAAATAGGTTTAAAACTGAATCAGAGGAAATTCAGATTATAGTCTACAGAGTAAAAAATGCACAATGAAGGTTGTGCCAAATTAAAAGATGAAAAGCAAAACCAAAAGAGAGGCTTTGTAAATGCTCAGAACACAAGGAGATAGCTGCAAGGACTGATCCAAAAACTGTGTAATCCAGTCCATTACAATGCAAAGAGAGACCAAATGGACCAATAAAAGATGTTTAATCTGATGGTCCCAAACAATTATATTGTGCATGGTTCACAACACATCTGAAGTGACAGAGATCGTCTTGCTTCTACTCCTATCTGTCTCTGGCTCACTCCAAGAAGATTCAGAACCTCTTTCCAAAGGGAAATACTGCTGCTATAGCAGCACAGAGAAAGCACCAGGTAATAAATCCTGCAAGCTTTGAGCTCACTTCCACGAAGCACTTTGACATATGTCAGAATTCTTAAAATAGAAACTTCATGGACACAACACCAAAAATTTGTGAAGCTGTAACAGCATTAAGGCCAAAGCCCTTTGTGGCTAGAGTCCACACAGGGGAAGCATGACTTTTATGGGACACCCTAGAAAGACAAAGGAAATGAGTCACTAGATCTGGTCATTGGTAAACCCTTTTTTTTTCCCCCAACTAAATCATGGCTAAGCTGATTCTTGTATACCTTGTAGTGGCCATAGTGTCCTCCACTTACAGCTTCCATCGCATGAGACAGAGCCAGCAGTAGTCTTGCTACTAACCCAAATAACCTGGATAACCTACACTGCAAGCAACCTAAATCTAACACACATAAACACATCAGGGCTCTAATACAGACACATCATGGCTTGTTTCTTGCTGCAGACCATGTAACCTGCTTCTCAGCATCTACTCAGTATGCAATTTCTCTTCCAAGAACTTTATCTGCTGACATTTGCTACAGAACATAGAATCAGAATGGTTTAGGTTGGAAGGGACCTCAAGGATCATCCAGTTCCAACCCCCTGCCATAGGCAGGGACACCTCCCACTAGAGCAGGTTGCTCAAGGTCTCATCCAGCCTGGCCTTAAACACCTCCAGGGAGGAGGTAACATATAAGGTTACAGCCCTCTGCTGTTGCTAGCAGAGAGATAGCAAAAAGAAAAAGATCAGAAGAGAAGAATCAGTATCATCATCCTGTCAGATTGTCTGCATCAACTCAAGCTGAGTTAGACAGAAAGCAACCAGCTTTATTCAAGTGGATTGCATGTGGACAGAGTGCATATTAGAATGGTTACCCATACAGAAACATTTACCTGTCCTCTCGTGTTCCTGAAGTGCCAGACCACTAGGGATGCAGCCTATAATCAATTCCCATGCAAGTAGGATATTAGTTTGAGGAGGCTGTCAATACCACAAACATAAATTCTGGTTTTCAATTTTGAGGGAGGTCAGCATCTTAACAACAGGCTTTGTCTGTTGTGCAGAGGTCCAACAATACATCCAGCAGGGTTTCTACTGGATTTTTTTTCCCTATTTCCTGCATTCTGAATTCCCTTCTCTGCAGCAGTTAACTGCAACCAGGCTATTTGCAATGCTATATGATCCATTCCCCTGGCTTTACTGTCCTACTTCCCTGCAGCCTGAGATCCCTGACCTGCAACTGAGCCTTCCACTATGATCAGCTTCAAGAAGGTTCCCTCTGCCTTGCTGTCTAATAAGCTTAGAAAACTTCTGAACATCTTGTCATGGTTTCAATTTAACAGATTATTTTTCCTTAACTGAGATGGGCAGGAGGCAGTAGCTCCAGAGCTGCCCTTTGGATGCCAAGGCTGAGCTGCAGACTTCAAAAGCAAGGTTGAAGTGGTTCCCCCTCCCTTTCCACTTTTACTGTTCCCTTTGACATTTTGGAGTTCAGAGGGTTACACACACAGGCAAGAGAAATAATTTCTCACTTGGCCTGCTGAAGGCTCCTAAGGAGAACAACAAATTAACAGTAATGGATTACGAGAAGTAAACTGAGTTTTGCTCATTTGCAGCCATGCTCTGCCCCCAAGGGACAAATTGTATAAATACAATGTTATTCAAATATTTCCTCTGAGATTGACTCTCACCTCTTTATCAGCGGCAGGTACTGCTGTCAAAGCAGATGTAAATGAACCAGCATGATAATCCATGGAGCAAAGAGCAGACTGGAAGGCTCAAGATCATCAAACTATTTGCATTTCTGTTGCAAATGGCTTGCACTGCTTCTCCAAAGCAGGCCTCATGCAATCTATACATTTCCTATTCATCTTCATAAAATTCTAACTTTTACATAGCATTACTGTAAAGTCATTTAAACATGAGAATGATTTTAGAGGTTTCCAGAGAGCTGATGTCACCTGGGAACATTGTACTCCATTTATGCAGTACATCTGAAAAAAAGCCCCACAGTCAGATACAAATCACAAGGAAACACAGTGAGTGCTTTATGAGTTCATAAATCTAGGGCTATGGATATGCAGGGACCAACACCACAATTTATGGACACAAAACTTTGCAGTATTTAGAGTATGAGCAAAACATGCTGCAGCAGAAGCAAATATATGATGCACTGAAACAGTACTAACTACAAATAATTTATTATTGCTCTGTTACACAAGTTCAAAGGCAGTGGTCTGAATATGCACCAGTGCACATCAGTGAAACAGATGTTGTGAGAACAGACATATAGCACATGTTCAGTGTGTCACATATGCTCTAGTTTGGCTGATCATTACATATGTTTCTTTGTTGTTTCCCCTTTTTCTTCTCCATCAAGAAAGATTAGGGAAAATGTATGCACAAGAAAAGGTCTCGACTGGCAGCTGATGAAATGCAGGAAGATGGTGGAGATCCCATTCCTGGAGGCATTCAAGGCCAGGCTTGACGATGCTCTGAGCCACCTGATCTAGTTGGGGATATCCCTGCTTACTACATGGGAGGCTGGGCTAGATGACCTCTAGAGATTCATTCCAACCCAGAGCATTCTATAATTCTACGATTCTCCATAATTGTACATCCCTCCTCTGCAATACCAACAGAGGGGCTGCTCAGATGCAAAATGGCAAAAGTTTAATCAGCATCCATCCACAGCCAGGCAAGTACACAGATCAGTAAAGCTAATGTGCTTTTTTAAAAATAAAATTAAATAAGAAAGGATTAGGATTAGGAGTTAGGTTTAGTGTTTAGGGTTAGAGATGAGAGTTAGGGGTTGGGGTTAGGGGTAGGATTTTTATTAGGCCTAGGCCTGAATAGCATGCACCATTCTACTCCTTTCTAGGAGCCTCAAACACTGGTGAAAGACGTTTGCCCACAGGTCATTTTCTCTCCTTCTAAACCCCAACTAGTTCCCTTCAGCTGCTGTTTGGACCGGCACAAAAAGTCATTAGATGAAGCAGCCATTCATTCCGCTGATAACTCCAGCCAGGAATGGCCTAGGCCTGAATAGCATGCACCACTCTTCTCCTTCCTAGGAGCCTCACAAACTGGCCAAAGACATTTCCTCCTAGGTCGTAGTCGTTTCCTTTTAAACATGAACGTGTGTGCTTCTGCTGATGTTCAGACGGGCACAAAAACGGCTTAGGTAAAGCAGCCATTCATTCCGCTGATAACTCCTGCCAGGAATGGCCTAGGCCTGAGTAGCATGCACCATTCTACTACTTTCTGGGAGACTCAGAGACTAGTAAAAGACATTTGCTCCTAGGTCATAGTCATTTCCTTTTAAACATGAACGTGTGCCCTTCGGCTGCTGTTTGGATCGGCATAAAAACTGCTTAGAAAACACCGCCGTTCATTCCGCTGTTAACTCCAGCTAGGAATGGCCTAGGCCTGAATGGCATACACCATTCTACTCCTTTCTAGGAGCCTCACACACTGGCAAAAGGCATTTGATCCCAGGTAGTTTCCTTTTATAGTACAATGTGTTCCCTTTGGCACAAATTTGGTAGATCCAAACAGAGCAATAGCGAATACCTAACGTGAAGATATAACAGTGATAGGAAGTTCAGCTTAAACCCTAACCCAATTGAAAATGTGAAGACACTGAGCACACAGAAGATATATTCAAGGCCTCACCAGACACCAGAGCAAGCAATCAACCCTGCATGTCCCTCACCCAGGCCTTTGCCCCAAACCCCTTTTAGTCATCACAGATCCTGATAGTGCCTCATAAGCTTACTTCAAGGAGAGGTCAAAAATAAATAATGTAATCACAGAACACATCACTCAGAAGCTGTCCCTATTCAGGACTGCACTGCTTGCAGTCAGCGACACCCTCTACCTGGACTTAGCTGTGGGTCCTCTGGGTTTGAACTGAGCTCCACCAAAACACATGGAAATATTCTTCCTTTAGATCAACATGCTGAAGCCTTAGGTGTTCCCACGAGCAAGCATTGTATCCATTTTGTAAAGAGTGTAACACAGATGAGCTCATACTCATTTTTGCTCAGTGGTATCGATTGGCCCTGACTCCCAGCTACTTGCTCTGGTCTTCCAGTGCAAGGAAGTACAAATGCAAAGTCAGCTTCAAGCAAAGCAAAACACAGGGCAGATACATGGCTGTCACCTGCATGAATTAGTAAAGGCCCACTAGCTCTTCAATAACCAGGGCTGTGCCATGACTGCCAAATCTTCCTTTAAAGGAGAAGAACGTAGTTGTGGATAGTTCCAGTTTTTCCCTTCCTGTTTCCATCCTTCTGCCTTTCTCCCACACAGTCACTATTTTTGTTTAGTTTTAAGAGGTTTTTCACATTTTTCCTACTATCACTTCCACTGCAACACCTAATTAACAACATTTAGATAGTAATAGCAGCTTTTATATAAGAAAGCTTTCCATCAGTATATCACCAAGCTTCAAATGGCAGTCTGCACCATTCCACTTGGAGATAAGAAAATAGGTCCAGGAAAATAAAAGTGACTCATACACTATCCAGCTAAATAATAGCTAGACTAGATAGAGAAACCTGATATTCCCAGTGCCTCATGCACTGTGTTCTCAAGCTGCTCTCCCAGTAAAGTAGAAGCTTACTTTCTGTTCTCACAAATTAGACTATCATCAGGATGCAATAAAGAGCTCTGCCTACAATTTAAACCTATTCCAATCACTGATGTTGTATGCTTTGGTCCAGACCTTGATTCATTTTGAAGAAGCAACTCCTAAGTGCAAGAGCTAGCTTAGCACTGAAAACAAAGATGTAATCACACATCTAGCAAAGACTAGAATGAACTACAGTTGGGATCTCTAGTGTAAGAGGAAAAATGCATACTAAAAATAAGATTAGGGTGAAAGAAAACATGCATGTACACTGCAAATATTACAGGTGCTAATACATACAGTTATAAATACAAGATATGGTAGCACTTGTCCAAATAAGTAGGGCATTAAACATTAAGATCTGCTTTTATTTCAGGAGCAATCTTACTTTCAGAAGCAACATGTTACAGAAATTTTGGTGCAGCGCATTCAAAACTACTGTAGTTAAAATAAATTACAAGTTTGGACTCAATTATCGGACCCTGGTGAGTCATAGCCCTCATTTGGCATTGGGGGGGGGGGAGGAATCTTGGAAGCCTCTAGTGCCACAAAGAAAATTCAAAGGGAGGAGGAACTCAAGCATTTGAAAAAAATGAGAGGAGCATTAATCAGCAGGTTCAGCCTCCCAACGGTAGGAAAAAAAATTATTGCTTGTCTCAGGCATCCTTCAATCTGACCTGCAAAGCAAGCAAATTTAAAGTAACATCCAGTACCTTACTGAAGCTCACAGGCTGCAAGCCAAAAGAGTCTCCATTATTTGCATTTCCCACACACATATAGACAAGTGTCTTAACCACACCAAGGTCATTCAATACCAAGACCATTAAATTAAGTTTTCCTCTAAAATGAGACCTCATTATCAAGACTAATTAAAGAATGACAAAACCTCCTAACAGTTCCAATCCACAGCAAAGGCTTACTCATGACTAGAGTATTCTTTAGAAATTAAGTTGATTGAAATTGTAAAAAGCTGTTTCAGTCTCTGTGTTAAAGTTCTCCTGATTATCAACACTAGAACTCTATGAAATTGCTGCAACACGTGATTTTTCTATTTGCACATTCACCACATGCTTCTTATTGAGTTTCTGGACTCAGTAGCTTCCTTTTTTTTTTTTGGCACTTACCCATCAGTGTTTGGAAACTACAGTATATGGGAAAAGAATTACATAATGCTTGATGTAATGCTCCATTTTACCCCAGGAACACTGATTCCACAGAACAGACTGTACCACTTACAGGAGCTTATTCCTGCCATTAGCATTTTAGATTTCTAGTTCAGATATAATGTCAACAGCTGGACTGTTTCTCAGTCAGTGCTAGAACAGAAGCAAGATCATCTCTTAGTGGCTCATACAATTATTATTACCTAGACAGCACCAGACACACAAGCAATGCTTTGTGAACTAATCCAGGATTTGAATCTCAACTCCAAAATGCCTGATAAAAAGCTAGCAGAGGAGCACAGGTAATGAAGGAAAGCTTGCACTCTTCTCCAGAGAAAACTCTGTGGGTCATCAGGAAAAGTTTTTGATCTCTTACTTACATTCTCTATGTGGAATAGAAACTGGTCTTCTTATCCACAGCTCCATGTTAAGAAACATCTTCCATGAGCTTCCCCTTCTCCTCTGGATCTCCATTCCACCCATTACATACAATGCAGAGGTTTGCATTGTGGATTTGGAATGAGTACTTCAGTAAGCACTCAGGTATTCGAGTAAGCACTCAGGATCTTATGAGTTTCTTCCTTTACAGAGCAAGAATGGAGTATGAGAGCAAGACATTTCTTCTGATACCACTGCAATTAACAGAGAGCCTACAAAATCACAAATAGCCAGCTCACTCCTAGCTCAGTCATCTTGCTCAGTCTTTGCCACGAACCCCATGCTCCATAGAAGCTCTGTCTTCATCTCCTCCCAAGCCAGTGCTCTCCACTGATCTTCTTTATCATTAGCTTTACCTATACAGGCAGAACTCAGTTACCAGGCTGCTGCCATTAGTCCTTTCAGTCTAATTTAAATAGCCTTGCTGTGTATATTCCCAAGCCTGAAACAACTTCCTACCATTTCCACCATCACATGACAGTGAAATGGCCTGATCTATTCAGGCTGAACCAGGAAGGGTGATCACATCCATCTGCTTTAACCAGGTCTTTGAGAAGTGGCCACCACTAATGCCTTCTTCCTGCAGACCAGGTGTTATTGCCATCAAGACTATTGCTTATTGCTTTCCAGCAGGAAACACAGGTGAAACATCCACACAGCTCATGAGGGTGTTGCCATGCTATGCACACAGGGAAGGTGAAAGAAGATGAAAATCGTGCAAGACAGCCAATAATAAAAGATTTCATGCTGCATTTCTCAGACTCATGCCAAAGGGATGGATGTGGCCTGTTTTCCATAATTAGGTGCTCCTTTTGCCTGATCAAAACCCCAGGGATAAATCAATTTAATATTTGAAAATTACAGTTTTCATAATAAATTTCATCAACCGAGTAACACCATAAATTTGGGTTGACAATGGTATGATCTATACAGCACCAGGGTTGTTGAGACCAAACAGGATACACCTCTCTTGAAGGGGGAAGAGGGTCTTTGAGGAGGAGATGGCAGGGCTAGTTGAATGGGATGTGGAGGGGGAGGGGTATAAAGTCATCAGGCATCCATGTGGCAGTTGTGGGAGGACACACCAGTGTGGGAGCAATGGGGGACTATTAAAGGCTTTCAACCTACTCCCCAGAAGCATACTGGGAATGAAATAATGCAGTCAAAGTCTTGCAGAGATGAAGTAGATCCCCTTCAGGTAATAGCTGCCAGCAGCAAAACATCACACAGTAGTGATGACATGAGGGGTAGAGATAGGTTGATAGCTACAGAGGTGCCTGAGCATGGACAGTTGGATCTGACCCTAGGACTGGAGTGCAGACTGAGAAAAGAGCTCCCAAAGATCAGGGTAAGGCAAAATCAGTCAGTAAGTCAGCTCCAATAAAGGCACTACTGAAATGCCTCTATAATAACACAAGGAGCATGGGGAATAAACAGGAAGAATTGCAAATGTGCAAGTCTACAGGGGTATGATGTCATTGGCATCACTGAGACATGCTGGGATGGATCTCATTGGATTGGAGCTTGGGGATAGGTGGTTATAGACTCTTCAGGAAGGACAGGCAGGGGAGAAGGGGAGGAGGTGTTGCCTTTTATATCAATGATAACCTAGAGTCCATGGAGCTCCACCCGGGGATGTGCAACACTAAAACAGAGAGCTTATGGGTAAAGGTTAAAGGGAAGGCAGGGGAAGGTGACATCATAGTAGGAGTCTGCTACAGACTTCCTGATCATGAAGGTGAAGCAGATGAGGCCCTTTACAAACAAATAGAAGCTTCACAATCACAGGCCCTGGTCCTCATGGACTTGGGGGACTTCAACCACCCTGACATCTGTTGGAAGGACAACACAGCAGAGCACCAGCAATCTAAGAGGTTCCTGGAATGCATTGATGATAACTTCCTCCTCCAAGTGGTAGAGGAACCCACAAGAAAAGGTGCTATGCTGGCCCTAGTCCTCACCAACAAGGAGGGGCTGGTGAGTGAAGTGCAGCTGAAGGGTAGCCTTCCTGCAGTGATCATGAAATGGCAGAGTTTAAGACCCTCAAGGCATCAAGGAGGGTGCATAGCAAACTCACTGCTCTGGACTCCAGAAGAGCAGATTTCAACCTCTTCAGGAACCTCCTTGGCAGGCCGCCATGGGAAAAAAACTCTGGAAGGAAGGGAGGCCCAGGAAAGCTGGACAGTGTTCAAGGATCACCCCCTCCAGGCCCAGGAGCAATGCATCCCAAAAAAGAGGAAGGCAGCTAAGAATGCCAGGAGACCTGCATGAATGAATAGCGAGCTCCTGGACACACTTAGATGCAAGAAGAAAGCCTACAGAGAGTGGAAGCAAGGACAGGGAACCTGGGATGAATACAAAGAAATTCTTCATGCAAACAGAGCTCAGGTCAGGGAAGCTAAAGGATATCTACAATTAAATCTGGCTAGGGACATTAAGGGGAACAAGAAGAACTTCTTCAAGTATAGTGAGAAAATGAGGACTAGGGAGAATGTGGGACTCTCCCAGAAGGGAAATGGAGAGCTGGTGACAAAGGATATGGATAAGGCTGAAGTGCTCAATGACTTCTTTGCCTCAGTCCTCAATGGTAAGGGGTCCAACCACAATGTCAAAGTCCCAGAGGGCAAAAGTAAGGACTGGATGGTTTTGGAGGTCTCTTCCAACCTGGTTGATTCTATGATTCTATGAGTATTTTCAGATTTTGTTTTGTTTTCTTTCCTTTTTTTTTTCTGCTCTTTCACCAAAACCAGTATGCTTTTCATCACCCACAGCAGCTCAGCTAGCAAATTTTTCACTTTCACATAACCACTGAGAAGTATCACTGAGAAGCCAAAGAAGAAAACAAAGTTATGTGGAAAATGGGCTTGAAGTATGCATTATTAGACAAATATATTAAAGGCTAGTGGGAGAAGGAAAAAAATCACCAGCAATGGCCTTCACCTTAAACATTGAGAATAAACAGCTTTCAGTTAACACCTGAGTATTTTAGCAAATCAAAGATCTTCTTCAGAAGACAATAAAGCAGGTTTTACACAGGCTGCATGAGGAGTAAGGACACTCAAGCAGAAGTTTGAAAAGATGAGCGGAGCAGCCACGGTGAAAAGTAACAGCAAAGCCTGAGAGGAGCTGGGTGTCAAGATAGACTCTGATCTCAAGCCCCTCAGCCCAAACATTCCCCAGAAATGCCTTCTTTGGAATAGCTCTGCATTGACAATAGATCATCCTCTAAATTATGCCAGATTGGTTTAGAGATTTACAGGAAAGCACATTTTTTGTGCATGTACCTCTTTCTGCCTCTCTGCCACAATCACATACAAACCTATTTGTCAATGGCATTCCTCCTGGACAGAAGTCTTCAAGGTTACGAAAATCCTCAAATCTGACGAAAGACAGGCAATTTAGTAGAGACCAGTCCTTTTTAATCATCAATAAATCTACATGGGAAAGGCTCATTTTGAGTGGCTTCATTGCAGACAAAGCC
Source organism: Tricholaema leucomelas (assembly GCA_013400475.1). Taxonomy (NCBI): domain Eukaryota; kingdom Metazoa; phylum Chordata; class Aves; order Piciformes; family Lybiidae; genus Tricholaema lacrymosa; species Tricholaema leucomelas. Next base: position 74,844 of record WAAF01007965.1, read on the forward strand.
TCTCTCAAACTTTGCAGTTACTAGACATAAGAAATTTCACCTCTCACGCTTGGTTTTTTTTTCTGCTGTGAATTCTCCAGAATTCTTAGTTATAAATTCAGTTAAAGCTCTTCCAATAACCAAAATACTCTCTTTCCTCAACTCATTCCTACTTTTGGTGAATTCTCCTATGTCTTATAAAACTCTACCTCACTTACTGTAGCTTTGGAATAATTTAGTTAAAAAGCCAATCAACCATGAGACACAAAGCCATAGGAAATGAGTTTTCATTAGTTCTGCTAGTCACAAAAGTACTTGTTTATTATTACAAAAGCAGCTGGAATATATTTGGTTTCTGCACAATGCCTCTCAAATTTTAGTCTCAAAACCAAGAGCAGCTGGGACATAAGATTACTGACAGTTGCTAGTAACATTATTAAAAACAGCACAGCATCGCAAGTTAAAGCCTCAATCTGTTGAGGAAGAGCACACTAGAGTAAAGCAAGAAATCTGCCAGAAAGCAGCTGCATTTTTGCAATCTTTACTGGCAAACTAGAAAAATAAGTACAGGTGTGGTAATGAATGCAGGCAGGTGACACTTTTTCCCTGGAACAGGACAAGGAGCAATGGGTGTAAGTTGCAGCAAAAGAGGTTCGGCCTCAACACAAGGGGGAACTTCTTTACTGTAAGAGTCACAGAGCACTGGAACAGGCTCCCCGGAGAGGTCGTGGGGTCTCCTTCTCTGGAGACTTTCAAGGCCTATCTGGACGTGTTCCTCTGTGATCTGTGTTAGATAGTATTGTCCTGCTCTGGCAACATCCTACTATTCTGTGACAAGAGCCAGAAGAATGCATCAACAACAGAAAATTCCAAAGGAATCTAACAGCAGTGTAAGGAAAATGCTGCATGAAAATGTCCCAAGTTATCACTCATCTTAAAAGCAAAGTCCTTTTAACCTGTCTCTCCACAATGTGGATGTTAACTGGTCAAGCTTTGCATGCAAGACTACATGTCCACACTCTGCTATCCATATCCAAAGCAGTCTGGAGCAGCAGAGAGCAAGCTACAGCAAAAAAAAATTATTACCAGACAGTCAAAAATTGGCTCTGCAAGAACAAACAAAGTCAATATAAAAAATAGCTCATCAAGGGCCAGAGACAGCCTGCATGAGTGAGTAGTCTCTTTAGAGAGGAGGATAAACCACTATGAAGTCACCAGTCAGGACTTGCTTAATGCCTAGTTCCAATATGGATCTCTGCAAAGCACTGAAGAAGTTATCTTGGCACATAGTATAGATAGATAGAGACACTTTTAAGTTAGCTAAAATGAAGGAGTTGAGTACTTCAGAAGTTCTCCTCATAGTCAGATCCTTACCTGAGAAAAAGTCAGGTGGTACAGGGAGACCATAGCAAGGTCCAAGACATTCATATTGACAGCAATAGATGGCTGGAGCTCACTGTACACACCTAGGCCTCCAAGATTTGGTGGAAGGGCCTTCCTAGCTTCTCTAACAACAAAGACACAAAGTGAGCAGTGGAAAAGCCTTTGGAGAAGATAAACTAAGAAAAGCAAAAGACATCACTTAATGCTGGCCTACCTTGCAAGGGGGAGGTGGGGGGTGAAAGTGATTTTGCTGTTTCACTAGGGAAGATGTCTGAATTGAGAAATTCACATCTGCTACATTCCCTCTCCAGGGAAATTGACCATACAAGAGACAAAAGATCATTATAGCCTATTTTTTTTTCCAGTGATCTAAAGGTATGTTACAACCTGAGGTGGCTACAAAAGGCTAACTGAGAAAAGACAAATCTAAAGGGAATCTCTTGGGAGTGATGAAATCTGTCATGTATTACCGCTGTCATGTGCTGTAATAACCAACATCATCTAAATATCCTGAGGACAAGTTAGCTGACAGCTACTCAGCCAAACCCAAACTTCATCAAGAACACTTCTACTAAAGCAATCATTAAAATGTAGAATATCTCAAGTTGGAAGGAACCCATAAGAATCATCTAATCCAGCTTCCTGCTCCTCACAGGACTACATAAAACTAAATTATATGACTAAGAGGTTTGCCCACGGGCTTCTTGAACTCTGGTGGGCTTGGTGTTGTGCCAACTGTCTTGGGGAGCCTGTTGCAGTGACCTACCACACTCTCAGTTAAGAGCCTTTTCTTAATGTCCAATCTGAGCTTCCCTCGATGCAGCTTCATTCCATTTCCTTATGTCTTATCTCTGGTCACCAAAGAGAGGAGGTCAGCCCCTCACCCTCTTCTGCCCACTCTGATGAAGTTGTGGACTGTGACAAGGTTGCCCCTCAGTCTTCTCTTCTCCAAGGTGAACAAGCAATGTGACCTCAGCTGCTCCTCAGAGATCTTGCCCTTGAGGCCTTTCACCTTCTTCCAGACACATTCTAATAGTTCAGTGTAATTCTTATATTACCACACCCAATACTGTACATATGACTCGAGGTGAATCTACACCAGCATGACAAGTACCTTCTTCAGCTAACTAGCTATGCTGTGCTTAATGCACCCCAGGACACAGTTGGTCCTTTTTGCTGCCAGGGCACACTGTTGATTTATATTCAACTTGCATCAACCCAAACCCTCAGATCTCTTTCCATAGGGCTGCTCTCCAGGCTCATATCCCTCTGTTTGTATGTATAACTAGGACTACTCCATCCCAGCTGAGAATCCAGCACTTGCTTTTGTATTCCCTACAGTTAGCAATGGCCCAGGTCTCTCTATCTTCAAGGGAGACCACATCTCCTCATAGTTTAGCATCAGCAGCAAGCATACTCTATGTGCATTTGATTCCTGCACCCAGATCCTTCATAAAAATGTTAAAAAACACTATCCCTAAAGTTGAGCCCCAGGAACCCCACTAGTGATCTCCACTGCTGAACTTAAAAAACAGCCTAGGAAAAATGTTTACTTTTAATACACCTAGGAAGTACAAGCTATTATTCACTTTCATCCAACAGAAACTAATAGCCACAGTGCTTAAGCAGTGTCACAGTGCTTCATACTATTTGCTTCTCTGAATAACAACAGTGTTGTTCTTCTCTGCCAAAACAGAATTATTTTTACAGCACTATCCTACAGGAAAAAAAAAAAAGAAGGCAGTAGAAAATGCATTGAACAATACACATCTACAGTTCTCCTAAAATCTTGGACAGCCCTGTGTCTATGGAGTCCCAAGATCCTATATCTACAAATGAACTTTATTGCTGCATCACATGAGACAGAGGGAGCCATTGCTTCCCTTATACAGATGAGAAATGAAGCAGTGACTTATTCCTAGAGGGATTTGCAAGAGCTCATATCTAAATGCATTTTGCTGCAGGACAGTCCAGCAGAACTGTGAATAACAGAAAAAAAATAAAGCCATCACTTTGAAAAATACACTGAACTTACAACAGTGGCATGGAATAACTCAGCAAGCCTGAGGGCAGTGGGCAGAATAAGGCAGGCCTAATAAGAGAAGAACTGGGAAGGACCTATAGGCTGCCCAGGGAGGTGGTGGAGTTGCTGTCCCTGGAGGTGTTCAAGAAAAGACTAAATGAGGCACTTAGTGCCATGGTCTAGTTGATTAGATAGGGATGGGTGATAGGTTGGACTGGGTGATCTTGGAGGTCTCTTCCAACCTGGTTGATTCTATGATTCTGTGACAGTAGCTGGGGCCAGGAGCAGCTAAAAATTACAGATCCAGAATTTTGGACTTGTGCAGAACAGCAGAAGCACTAGTTTTGCACAGAACTTAAGGTACCTCCTGCTCTGCCTTCCACTGTCTACAGAAAAAAAAATACCGGCCAAGTATCCCTACCATTGAGTCATTCCACTACCAGTCATGGGCTTTGTCTCACCAAGAGGTCAAGCATCAGAAACCAAAACTGGAAGTCACTCTCATGCATTTAGCTTGTCTTAATAGAGGAAAAAGATTCAGGGCAGTAAAGCAGTGATTCCTTTTACTGTCAATAAAACATATATCCTCCATTTGGGCAATAATAAATATCTCCAGTTAAGACCACCTGAAGTACCTTTATAGGTTATCACCAGACCTTCACCCTTACCAAGCAGAAAACATGACACCTGTCCAGCCCCTCTAACAAATTTAAGTCAAGACAAATACCAGAGATCTGCTTGGTGAATACAGAGTTACAAGTGGTATGAGCAGCAGGAATCATGTTGGCCAAAACATCAGGCCTTGAAAATAACTGAGTGGCCTAAAGTCAACAAAGCCTTGTGACTGTCACCAGCAGCCCAATCTGCCTCCCTAACTGCTAGGCAAGCTGTCTCATCCACAGCACTCTCAGCTCCCAGATCCAAGTTACACAGGAGAAAGCAAATAAAGTACCAAATAAAAAAAACAGTCTGTCCAAGTACGATGTCTCTGGTATGGTTCAGTATTTTTCTGCCTTCTCCTTATTCCTCTGCTTCAGAGAAAACCAACAAGATTGCAGTTAAATTCTGTGTCTTTCAGACAAAGAGGAAACTTAATTGCAGTCTTCAGGAGACTGAATTTCTATTGAATAAGATAATGAAGCATAACCAATTGCATTTTGGTGCCAGGGCTCAGATGGCAATTTGCTAAGAAGCAGAGGTGTGGAGCAATCTCCTCAGCAGAGTGATTCACTGAAACACAGCAACTGGCACATAGAGACAATCAACCCCAGATAGAAGAGTTTCACAGATGACAGTAACAGGAACTTCCTCAGGAAAACTGGGAAAGACCTATTACCACTGACCAATTAACAAAAATTGCTACTAGAATTAACAACATACATGTACAGAACCCTCCCTATGAACACCGAAGCAAAAATAACTTACTGTTAATGTAAACCCACTGAATTAGTCATGCAGCCTCTAAGTACCCTCTGCTGTCAGCAGTTCCTAGATTCAATAAAACAAGACACTGCTCAGGACAGAAATGTCTAACTCTAGCCCTGAATAAATGGATTCTTAAAGTGCTTACTAAATCGCTAAACAATAACTAGTGCTGCATCACAGGAAGCCTCCTTTTCTACTGCTGGAAAAGACCAGCTGAACAGCTTTATTTTTCAATGTATTTTTGGAATGTGCTTCCATGAGCTTAAATGATGGTGTTGAGTCATAAGCTCTGGGATTCATCTATTCAGCCCATGCTCAGGTATTTGGAATGCAAAAGGCTGGGAAAGAGAGATAGGAGCTTTTGATTCTTTACCAACTCACTGTGTCCTATATTCCACCAAGTATTTCCCTCCTCCAAAAGCAACTTGCAGAATAACTGAAGCAATCTATAGAGATACCTTTTTGTCTTACATATTGCTGTGCAAACACCTCACACACTGGAAAATCCAAACTGAGCTCTGCAAAGATATCTAATCTCAAACAGGAAATCAATTCTTTTATTGCTGGAGAAGGAAAAGTAGTTCTTCATTCAACAGAGTCAACTCCAAGTTCTGAGAATGCCGTGGCCCTGTCACTCAGGATAACATGCCCACCTAAATACCAGATGGCACAAATGTTTGGGAACAATATCAAGATCAGAAGCAAGCTTCTAGAAGCTTGTAAAGAGCCTGTCATCTAAATGAGATGGCTGTCACTTCAGGAATACCCACCACATTTACATTCATCTGAAACCCTCCACACCAGGAAAAAAAAAAAAAAAAAAAATTATTGGCTGAAAAGTAGAATGGACTACAGGAAAAAGAATTCACATTCTTACAGGCAACTTGTAGATAGTGCTGGACTTAAAGGAAAAGAGTGAGAAAAGAAGCAAAAAGGAAGAGCTCTGACTACATTTTCTGTCCTCTCTACTGATCTCTTCAGATGCTTGTAAAAGAATCTGACAGAGCAAAGTCTCAGCCAGGAACTCCTCAGACTGACATGATCTGGAGAAGATTTAAATTAGGGGGGAAAATGTACAGCCTTGGACTCAGCTGGGAGACCTTAAACATAAAGTCCATCACTCAGTAAAGACATTTATAAAATAGAATGTCAGTTGGTGAGCATCAGGAAAAAAGGGCTTGGGATTTGTAGCAAAAGCCAATTAAACCATTCTCATCTCAATACTGAGTGTCTTAAGACTGCAGCCAAAGGAGAGCCTCTGAGTCCTCTTAAGACAAAATGCATAAGGCAAAAATATTTGATTACTCTAACTTCATGGTTCTAACAGGAAAGATGACTTGAATCAACATTCCTAGAGATGCTAACTCTGAACTAAGAAGTTCACAGCTCATTCCTAATTGAACAGCTAAATCAAAACAGAGAACTAGATAACTCAGTACTCCTGGGTTCTGGGAAGTTTCTGTTACACATCTGGGCCATTTTAGCTGTATGAATTGACTAATTGACTACAGAGTAGCTACACAGAGCAAAAGATGGATAAAGACCACACAGTGCAAGTTCCCAAGCAATTCAGTTCCTCTGCTCTTTTTAGACAGCACTGTTTTCAGTACAGAATGAAGTTTCTGGACACTGTTATTTTAGTTGTCACAAAGTGTTGGGGGGGTTGTTAATGAAACAGAACTTAACTGTCCCTAATACTTCGAATACAACAAGGCGTAACTTATATCACAGGCTGTGCAATGCCATGTGCTTGCAGTGACATTTGTGGAGGATAGACATATGCCAAATTCCAGTGTCATGGATGGAAAATGACATTAACAAGGACTGAGGGTTTGCATCTTTCTACCCATGCCTCATCCACAAACAAACAGTGCAAATACTCAACCTGCTGCTACCTTGGCACAACAGCCTGCCTTTGCCCTGCAAGTGGCCATGGGCCAAAGTCAGCATGCAAAGGCTCTCCAGCACTGGCATCAGCATGCTGCCACTGAAATCACTGGGAATTTCCTCACTCAGCTAATGAGAAGAGACCCTCACCAAAACCAGGTCCATCTGTACCGAGTGTAATCCATCATTCTAACAAACCAGAAAACTCATCCATACACAAACCAAAATGAACATGCAGCACAGCTATATATGATCCTGAGTCCAGTACCATTGTCAGATATACAACAGTCATGAGTAAACAGTATTCCTGCAGGTCTGTACTGAATCAGGACAGGCAAATGGATGGCACATTATTTATGACCAGAGTTTGAGACACTCAGTCCCTTACAGGATACTTCTAAGCTTTTCATTTCTCAAAGATCTCAGCTACTGCTTATCTGCCATTCCCATCTGCTAAAACACTGGTCTGCTTTTCCCAGCTTTGACTGACAATGTTGCTACTTCTAATATCTCTTCTCAGAGCACATTTTCTAATTGAATGGCTCACTCCCAATCATAATCATTTTACAGTGAACCGAAGCATCATTTAATCTGTCAGGTTTTTTAAGAATACAGCAAGGAACCTCTGCATGCCCAGAGGGTCAAAAATCTTAAGAGTTGGTTACTGAGAGTATTTGCAATAGGCAGAAGACGGGAGTAGGTTTGCTTTGTTCCATATATTCTTTCCCCAGGCATTCTCTTTTGACCAGTCAGACACAGGTTGCTGTGCTAAACAGAAAATAAGACCTGTGTGGAAGATGTATGTATATACAGATGTTCACTTATGTTACTAGTCTCCTGAAATGGCCAGGTGCACTTTCTATTTTATCCTTCCAGTCCACAAATGTTATATTTTCAAAGCAACAACATAATCAAGACAGAATTGACATCTATATAAACCTAAATGATAATTTAAAATTGCATCAGAAAACAGCATTAAAGCCACTAACCTGCCCAAATCAATTACTTGTTTCTCCTTTCAGTGAGATTAATATAACAGTCCATCAATAGTATTTTAAACAAATAAATCAGCCTAGTTATTCCCTTTCTCCAATTTCAAATTTTCTTTACCTAATCAGACAGTGAAAAGTAAAGTGAAATCTGTTCAAAGATCTCTAGGAAATCTCCTCTAAGAGGTGCCATGCAGTACTTGCCAAGTCTCACTATTTCACCACCAATTTCAGCAAGAAATTCTCAGTCATGCAACATCATCATTTCATCCTGGCTGAGTTCCCTTCACTGTCCTAATCTCCAGCTGCTCAACCTGCTTCACCTTTTCAGAATCTATTTATAATCTATCTTTACAAAATGCCAGCAAGGTAGCAGGGACTGCCAGCTCCCACCTGAGTGGGGCACAGCTCTGCAGAGATGGTGAGGACATGGGTTTAGCAATATGAAAGGAAAAGAGCTTTCTTCATCCAAAAGAAAAACAAATAAATGAATGAACAAACCTAGAAAGCCACACAAATGGGTAAACCAAAGCAAAGAATAGTTGTTTATGCACGGGAATGTTGCATCCAGGGGATGCTTTTGCTAACGGCACTGCAAGGAAGCTTTAAGATGGTGAATGTGCTGCAGCAAGACTGCATATATACAGCATTGGGCTCAGGCCAAGCCAAGTGTTTTTATTCCTCTTATCAGTGAAAATTAATGGAAAGATGAGCAATATAAACACTGAAAGCATCTAGTGGAGGGGGGAGGGGACAGGAAATATATGTATATATTTTTACATCAGGTAAGGAGATTGCTTTTTCCCAGCATGCTAAAGAGGAAACTACACTAATACTTCAAATAACCTGAAGGCACAGGAGACAGCAGTACCAACACAATATCTCCCTTCGAGTTTGTGTCAGACCAACTTAGTTTCCCTCAGAGAGTACCCTAAGTTTCTGTTCTGATACCACCCATTTGAGAAAAATTAGGAAAACCTTCACATGGACCACAGCTCCAGCAGCTGTAGCTTGCCCCTTACTCTGAAGAGCATGATCCACACCAGTGCCTCTGCCAATGCTGCAGCTTTGCCAGGCTGCCTCCCCTCCCATCCCACAATGTTCCCGTCACTTCTTAATGAATAGAATAGAATAGAATCAATCAGGTTGGAAGAGACCTCCAAGATCATCCAGTCCAACCTATCACCCAGCCCTATCCAGTCAACTAAACCATGGCACTGAGTGCCTCTCACCCTTAGGCTTCAGACACAGAAGTGAGCTGTCATCCATTTAGTTCTACTCAGTGGTGTTCCTACCCCTTCACCCCTTCCTAGGTCCCCCATCTGTACTTTGGCCCCTGCTGAAGTACTCCAGAAAATCATAGCAGGGTCCCTTGCTACCTACTTGCAGATTCAATGGTGCTCTCCTGCTCCAGCCAGGAGCCAGGGCAAGGACTGTGCCACAGATGGGCATCCTGACAGATTCCACATACAGAACAGCCCAGACACATAAAGTAGGCTCTCCTATCCCTTTCACATGCAAGAGCTTGCCAATGCTTACAGATTAAGTATGTCCATGTCAGTCTTGGACAACATCCTAGTCCCCATGCAAATCAAACAGCACTTATAGAAGAGCACCTGCCTTAAGCATAAATGTGAAACCAGCTAAATTCAGCTGTTGCTCCAATCAGCAGCTATGATAGCTTTCCCTGAGAATATCCCAATGCCAGCTTAGCTGCATTGTCATCTTCACAGCCAGTGACTGGTTAAACCTGTATATCTCTGATAAATTTACACAATCGGCAACAAGCCATAAACACAGCCACAAGCTCCTTTTAACATGATCTTGCCCTCTTTTGTATATGAAAGGATGTTTTATCCCTTTCTTGTATCATTTAAATCCATTAGAGACCTTTCACAAAGCTGGTTTGCCTTTGAAATTTGCCTTTCCTATCCCTACCTAAGCAAGAAGTGGTGAAGGGCCATTTGTTTTAAATACAGTTGAGTATATGCAATTTGTTAAACACAATAAGAAAATATATCTCATCAGAGCCTCAGTGTCAATAATCAAAAGGTAGTGGTGAAACTGCCACAAAGCAGCACATTGCAGCCTCATTGCTTCGACACCTCACATGTACATTTTTCTGCCCCACCCACTCCTCCCATGCACATGAAGTGCATTGCATGACACAACTCGCTCCAGCAGCTAGAGTGATGGTAACATTTTCTTCTCAACTCTGTTATCCACTTACTAAACTGTTGCCTGATAAACAGGGTTAAACAAGAACTTTAAATGTATTTACAGTGCAGCCTGTGGTGTGTGGTGAATTGAGATTATAAAAGTCATGTATTATGCTTACTCTTGGCATCTTAGTGATGTCTTTATCTTAGTAATGACATTCAAAACAAATTTTAAAGCAGTGGAACATAAGAAGGTAAATACCAAAAATCTAATTCTGTTTTGCAACAGCTTTGCCTGGATAAAACTAAATCTCACAATTATGAAACTGACTCAAGGCAGCATAGAACATACATGCTGTTTGTGCTACATCACGGGCATACTTAACAGACATTCCCATCTGATAGCTTATGGATGGCTTATTCCCATAGCAGCAAAGCTCCTGTGGCAAGAGCAGCAAGTCAGACCCTCTCCAGAAATACAACCAAAAATCCCTACATGAGAATTTTCAAAATCAGAGCAAAGAGTACAAATACCTAATGAATGGTCTTAACAAGTGAAACACTCTGTACTAGCCAGCAAAATTGTTCTCTAAATCATCCATTTACAAAACATTCTTTGTTCCACCCAAGCCACACAATACAAGTTTGAAGTGGCTGATGGAGAATCAGCTTCTAGTCAAGCAATGCTCTTGGTGAAAACTCCCAGAGGAGACAGACCCAGATCCTGGTCAGTAAAGACTAACAGGCAGATGTGTGGTGGATGAAACAGTGCTTTACTAATGCAAGAATATTTTATGAACTCTGGCTGCCCAGGGAGGTGGTGGAGTCACCGTCCCTGGAGATGTTCAAGGCAGGATTGGACGTAGCACTTGGTGCCATGGTCTAGACTTGAGCTCTGTGGTAACAGGTTGGACTTGATGATCTATGAGGTTTCTTCCAATCTTGGTGATACTGTGATACTGTGAATCTGAATATATATATATATATATATAAATGCTTCTGATAGCTTTACTATATGGCATGGACCAGGAAAAGCACTTTGACTTTGCAAACTGTCTCCAGCTTTGCAGACCCAGCACCATCAGCAGCACCTCTCTTCGGGCACATTGCAGTTACACCTGAGCTGGGTATTCAATAGCATTTGAACTGCTCCTAGATCCAGCACAGACACAATGGCAGGAAGCTCTATCAGGGGAAAAAAAAAAAAACAAACCAAAACCAGTCATGAAGTGGTCTGCTTAGTCATTAGGGGATTTCAATTTTATTTCTTTTTCTATCTAATGTATTAATAAACAGTAGCAGTTTAATCTTGACATTCAAAACCAGGCAGCTTTACAACCCAAGAAGAAAGGTAGGAAAGAGCTCATTAAGGACATCATTCCTAATGCTAATAATTTTCCCTTCCTCTACTGGCCAAATTTGCTGCCCAGTTTTACTACGAGTTATTGTTACATTGATTTTTCCATTCCTCTGTATTTTTATTTATGGGCTGTACTGTTAATAACAGTAACAACAATAAGCAGGTGATCCGCCTTTTCCACTTGTATTGTGCTAAAATCCAACACAGTTTATGAATTTGTGAGCTGGTTTGGGTACAAAAATGTGGGCAGAAAACAGTGATATGCAATGTTAATTTTCTGTGTCCCAGCAACTGCATCGCAAGTAAGCAAACAGTTCTAGGGAAGTATTTCCTGCATTAACAAGAAAGATTCACTACCTTATTGCTAACAATCCCAAAGTATAATCCACATTCGTACTCATATCTGCCAGGAATATTCCATTAGTCTTTAATAACAAGAAGTCAGTCAGCTGCTCCTGCTTTCCTCCCTAATTATGAAAAATACAGTCCTTCAAATTTGAAATTATAATAAAAGCACCACCTGGGGCTGTTCAAGTTCCTCTCTTTCTGCACATGAACTGTCCTTGAACAAACGCGAGCCAGCTCATGCATTAGCTTGTGAAACTTCTTCACAGGTAAGTACCCAGAGAACACATCTGCATTTGTCCTTGAGGCATACCATAACATCACATTTCAATGAGAAATACGTGTTTGCAACCTTCCCTGATGAGGAAGTATCATGCATTTTAGTACCTACTCTGTGCTTGTGACTATCCCTTAGTATCAGCAGGAAACACTCACTGCAGATATTCTACTAACATTTCTTATATTCTGCTAAAATTTCATGCATTCTAAGGCATTTAACTTTTCCACACATGCTGGAGTGTATAAGGGGAACATCCAAAGGCTGCAGTCAGTCTTATCGCAGCCTGCTGTTAGAAGAGCTCTCTTTATACTAAGTGACTTTAAAAATACAGACAGCTTCACATTGCTGCTTCTTTGCACTGGGCAGGGTTTCACATTTGGCATTTATCTATACCACCGTGAACCACAGCACTGGCCTGAAAGATTGTTGAGTTTTATCTCCGTGACTGAACATCACAGTCTTTTCTCCATCAGAAGCTAAAAGTAAGTTTTACACACATTTACTTCCAGGGGACTGAAGTTTACTCTGAATTCAAGCTAATTACACTTCACAGTACTTTCATTCAGTGAATTTGAAAGCTTCTTAAAAGCCTTTGGCCTGATACTGAAATCATCTGCATAAAGAACCAGTACTGCCACTATGGACAGTTCAAAGCAGGGAACACAGCCTTGGAGTGATTATCCATCAGGTTACCACAGCCACCAGTGAAAGGCAGCTGTACTGGAAGCAGAGGGCTGAAGAAGGAGGACACACACAGCATGCCATTGCCAATGCAAATTAAAAACAACCCCAAAAAAAAGAACACTGTATTTGTATCAGTGGTAAGACCTGCTGTGCCACTTTAAGAAGTCGCAAGTGGGCACAACCTCTTGCCACACAGCTGTTCCGTCACCATCATACTGTCCTGCCTTGTACAATGGTAAGAAAACTCTTGCAAGGAAAACTTCATCTCCAACCCACAGATCAGAGCCCAGGTGCAGGGGATGTCCACTTGATAAAGCATAGGTCCAAAAGGGACGAACCATATACAATAACGTTCATGCACTGCTGAATACGAGTTCTCTAGATTCTCGCCAAAAAACATTCGTTCAGCCTCCTGCCAGAATTTGTTAGTGCAGCTTCAGCACAATCCCTGCCACAGCCATAAGACTTCTGGTTGGCACAAAGCCTAGAGGAGCTCCCATCCACCACAGGTTTCTCCCTCACAGTACACTTATCATCAGAGTTTGCATGTCATAAAAACAGTTTTCTAAGTTTGTGTTGCTGTAACTTCACCTCACACCACAGTGACCCTGCGTAGGCTCAGCTGAGATGGAGAGGCAAGTCTCATCTTCCTCTGCCTCATTCCTTTCATAAGGATTTTTCTCCCTGCAACATGGCTGTGATATTCACCTCTGGCAGTCACATGAAGATGCTCACTTCACCTACAGAGAGGTCTCCAGCAGAGTGACAGGAAGAGCATGTTGTTTAGTCTCAATGTTATCATCTAAGGAGAAAGGGGCACCTGAAGATCTGTCCCTTTCAGCAACAAGGTACTTATTTTCACAGGGGGTCAAATACAAGCACTCAACTGAGATGCCCCTGCTTCTTTTGACAACTCACAGCCTAGCTTCAGGCACTCAGAGACGTCTGAATTTTCGCTTGTGTTTGATTTTGGCTCATTTCTGACACGGATTCATGCTCCTAGAAGCAGGTAATTTTACAAGCCCTTCTACCAGATAGTAAGCAAATACATTATGGTTCTGCATGAAGGAGCTGCAATATATACTGAAAATCAATGCTTGCATAATTCTGAGGGCAAGAACCTCAGGATGTAATTTTACTTCAATATCTTATATATTTACGTGTTCTCACTGGATACCAATGAAAGCTTAACAGCATTCAGTTTGAGTACAGCTCAGCAATGGGTTCGTACATTTGACAAAAAGCATGGTGCTAAAGCAGCTTTGATCTATTTACTGCATGCCCTTTCTCTGTTTTCTATTCAGAGAACAAAAAAGTAGAAAATTACAGGCAACAGATTCGAAAGTACAACTGGGGATACCAGTTGAGAAGGCTGTGGTTAGCACAGGAAAGAAGTAGCTCTGAAAGGGTACTGGATTCTTCCTTTTCCATTCTATCTTGACAGGGTGGCTAGTCCCCATGAATATTTCAGCCTGCTGGACCCCAGCAAGAACCCTTGAAAGGAGCCCACTCAAGTTACACAGCATTAGGGTTTCTAGGAAGTAGAGAAGAGAAAGACCAAGCAAGTGCATAGAGGAGAAGCAGCATTCTGAGCAATGCTCGGTCTGATATAGGAGCACACAGATCTCCACTGCCCAGCAGCTCCAGGGACAGCAATGCAGACAGGGGGTGTGCTGGTGTGGTGTTTTGTTTTGCTTTTAAGTCTGAAGTTAAATAAGGCCTGGAAATTTCTGACAGGTTTTACTGTGATGAAGACTGATGTCAAAATCTCATGTTTCCACTGCAATCAATACAAGAACCATAGCGTGTTGCTGGGCTGCAGCTCAGTTTTGCACAATGGCATGTAATATCCAGAATGTGCCATGACTTATTCCAGAGGATACTGCACCGAATTTTATGAATCATTTGTTTAAATAAATACATAAATCAATTACCAGGTCAACATTTTTTATCACCTTTGCTTAAAAACACATGGTTTTTTTCTTTAAAATGACAGATTGTGACCAACTTTCATGTTCCTCTAACAGAAAATTTCTGCTGCCACCTGGTAAGTTTTGCACATAAGCCTTTGAAATCTCCCTGTTCAGCATCCTCTGACCACCAAGCAATTTTAAATATCTTATCAGCTGGGAAATACAGGTGGCAAAAGAAGGTTGATTGAGAACAGAGATTGAACTGTAACTCACACAGTTTCTACTGTGAAGGAGACAGAAGAACAAATTGCAACACAGTTCACATGAGTGAAGTTGTATAATTGCAAAATGCAATCTCTCTCCATGGAGGAGAACGAACCTTCCCTATCAATATTTATAAGCTTGGTATTTCAGAATCTCATTAGAACATGTCTGATATCTCGCAGGTTGTGTAGAAAATAAAAAATAATGGCATATTTGCCACGGCTCTGACAAATGCCAGCTTCTTTTTAAACAAACCCCATCCTACATCCACTACCCTGTGCTCACTGAATGCTCCATCTGATGTTCTCCTTTAGGGAGTGGTTGTTGTTGTGCATAGCAGAGCATGTCACAAGAAAGTTTATGCTCAAAAAAAGTCAAGCTTGCCTAACATATGTTGTTCTCCAACCTAGTAGAAATAAATATTTTAGTTACTTCCCCTCTCTGAAAGTCAAGCTGATTTTTTTTCTGTTTCTAACCACAGCCTTTTCCTTTGGGCCTCTTTCTCATTTATGCAATTTGATAAAAGGAACAGACTCTTCCAATTACCTTCGCTTTGGATGAAGAGCTTGCTTAGCATTCCTTCTCCTTTAGTCTCCAAAGCCACCAAAGAGAGGGGGGGAAAAAAAGGCAATTGAAACAAGCATCCAAGCATTTGTGTAACTCTGAAAAAAAACCAAAAACAAACAAAAAAAAATCCCTTCAAAGTCATTGCAGTTTCAGCAACAGATGACCCACTCATGAATGGGAATGCAAGTGTACAGATGCCTTTGTACATATGAATCAACAGTGCAGGACAAAAAGACACTGCCTGACATACTTGCATTAATTCCAGTGTGAATATAATCATCCAATAACATGCACAAGCCACTGGTCTTTACCCCCTATTATTCCCTTTATAGCAAAATCCTTTTTAAAGCTTGTTTTAAGCCATGAGAGTGACATCAACAGGAACTGGAATAAAGACATTAATATTCTGAAAATCCTGCATTATTAAGGTAGGTATATCAACAGAAACAGCAGCCAGTGATACATATCTGTATGTTACCTCTCTTCCTTGAGCAGATCAGAAGGAAAGTAAACATCACACATCATTCAACATGAGAATATGGCCCAGCATGTTAAAACCTGGGCAACTGTAAAGAGAATAAGGGAGATCTTACAATAAAAGAAAAGTCTTTATAACAAGAACTTCCCTGTCAAACTACTCCACTGTTAAAGCATAAATCTCAGCACAGCTTTACATTCTAAAATCTGAGCCCAGCTCTGCTAAACACTACCAACCCCCACTTGGATCTCTAAGATTACTCTGTATAAAACATACTCATTTTCCAACTTTAAACAATATACATTATTTTGACCACTATATTATGCATGTTAATATTATTCTGGTATCTCAGTATACTCAGCAAATGAGGGGGGGGCGGGGAAAGGAATCACATTTGTAAAGGCTGAGCATTATGTATCCGCACCTCTTCACAGCAGGGAGCAGGCATGTTCCCAAGCTGGGAGCAGGCAGGAGATACTGAGCTTCCTAATGCCGAGAGCTCTGGTCTTGTTCACCACCACAAAAAAACAAAACCTTTAAGGCAGAGCTATCTCTCCTCCAAAGGAAAAAGAGATCCTGAAAATTCCATTTTAATTTCAGTCTTTATAGAGGCATCTTTTTTAACCTCTCAAAAATTCTCATCCTTTTTTTTCAAATCCATTTTAAGCATTTTCTTCATCAAGCTAAAAAATAAATAGTACTTTTGTGTTACTCACCCATAGGCAGTAAGACTAAAAGTTAAACACATTAATTATTAAACTTCAGGAGCTGACAAGACAACTCACCCCATAATAACAAGATATCTTTGTGGAGCGCACCATGCAGGTGTCCTGAGCAAACAGAAACACTGCAAGGGACAACTGGATACTTATAGCAAGAGTTCCCATGAACATAAGGGCACAAAAATCTGAGTGCAAGTCAGATGCACCACTGGAAGGGTGATCATTTTTTCCTTGGGTTGCTTAAAGTTTGGTTAAGTATCCTCAAAGTCAATCTTAAAATCTATGTGGTATATAGAAACAACCCCAGAAAAACACCTCAACCCAGGCACCACAGCTGTTCATGACTTTACCCAACACAGACTTCTTAGTTTTCTGTTTAACTGTCTTTAAGGTGAGGGTGAGATGCAGGGCAGAAACACAAGAAGAAAACAATTAGTAAGAAAGTGACATTGCCTAATTCATAGTTCTAAGGTCATCCATGTTCAAGATATCACATAATTAAAAAGGCACATAAAATCAGAGACTAGCTGGAGATAGGTAGTACTTTTCTGATGACATCCTGGTATAAATTAAAATGACATCTGCTGCAAACAGAGTCACTGTTCCTGGAAGTGTTTAAAAGATGTGTAGACAGGGCATGCAGGGACATAGTTTAGTGGTGGACTTGGAAGTGTTAAGTAAATAATTGGACTCAGGGATCTTAAAAGTCTTTTCCAACTCAAACAATTCTATGCTTATGCTGAAGACATATACCAGAATCTATCAGACTACTTTTTCACTGCCAGGCATGAAAACAGAGACTGGGATCTTCAACTGGCATCTTTCCTAAACCACAGGACAAGCCTGCAAGCTTTAAAGTTCTAGTTCACAATTAACCAAAAGTGCTTCCATTTTATACTGTATATATGACAAGCTGGCAATAGGAAGTCCATAACCTGTACCTGGAAATAACCATTACGATTATGGATGCAAAAGAGATTATCAACACTTGTGTATTTGCATAAAATTCAGTTAGTGGGGGAGGACTGAGACCTTCCTATTGCTGCCCAGCACATTTACTGAAGAAATGTGAGGATATCCTGCTTCACCAGGAACAGAGAATTGTTTGAGGCAGGACAGAGCACCAACTAAGCAAACCCTCTCTCCTCTTGGCCAACAGGGAATACATGAGTTCCTGACCAGCATGTAGCCACAGAGAACAGCACAAAGAGGGTGGAAGGGGCTCCATATAGAGCAACCACCAGGCAAACCACTGTGCTAACACATGCCATGAGCTGACCCAGTAACAACCAATTGGTACTAGGTCACAAGTTGCCAAAATGAAACAGTACCTACAGCAGAGATGCAGACACAAGAGAATAACATCATATCCTCTTCTAGACTGCCAAAAGTGCTAAGACAGAACCATGAAGCAGGTCACGGGCTCACTTTGGTGCATGACCAGAAGAAAGACTTCAGCAGTGAGGTGAAGAGTGGCACAAATATCTGCAGCCTTTGGTTAGCCTGGAATGCACGAGCCTTAAACAGAGATCAGGTTTAAACAGAGTCTATGGCATTTATTGTCCACAGACTATTTCAAATACATGGTTTCTGATTGTTTGGGTTAGGTTGGGGTTTTTTGTTTTGTCTTTCACCAAAAAAGGGCCTTCCAAAACAAAAATTGAGCCCTCATCTTCAGTGAACATGATGAATTCTTATTTGGCACAGCTAGAGGACATTAAATAAGTGGGTTTATATTTTTAACAGCATCAATAATGACATAGATATTTTGGGGATCTCTGTTCCATTGTGTATTCTGGATATTTAAGTACAGTTGATATTCAACTGCTGCTGAAGAGAAGAGAAATTAAGGATGCAATTCTGCAAAGAACCAATAGCATAAATCACCACTACTGAGTGCAGCAGACAGCTCCTGTGTATTTGTAATGAATTGCCAGAAATATTTCACATCTCCCTGATATGAAAACAACAGTATATAACAATAACACATTTTTTTACTTTGACATGAGTACTTACACTTGAAAATCTCTAAAAGGCATAACAGAAATCTAAATCAGTTCAAGAATAGAAAAAATAAAGGTAAATATGAAAATAAGCCATCATTTTAGCATGATCCTTCCTATTTAGGAGTAAACAATGAAATGTTATGTAAAAAAAGTCTGCATTCTCCTTCTGCTAGTTCCACAGAAATCAAGTTACAACAAGAACGTTTCAGTAACATGCCAGCTTCTCTGTTCTCTCCTGAGTTGCTCCAGGCAGTAATTATTGCTGCTGTAGGGATTCTGGCACTCTCCTTAACCACTGAATTCTCATCAGTCACCTTCATTTGGAGCCTTAGGAGGAATCTCAATACAAATCTGTGATCCACAACAATCAAAGGTGAAAATCCCACCACATTAGGTGAAATGTGGCTATATCATAAAGAGGTTGCTTTTCTACATTCAGCTCCAGAAAAAGATTAAACCAACACTGCACTTCCTACCACTTTTAAT
The DNA here is from genome assembly GCA_013400475.1 of Tricholaema leucomelas. Classification (NCBI taxonomy): domain Eukaryota; kingdom Metazoa; phylum Chordata; class Aves; order Piciformes; family Lybiidae; genus Tricholaema lacrymosa; species Tricholaema leucomelas. The sequence continues at coordinate 93,794 of WAAF01007965.1, forward strand.
AGTGCAACTTTTATGTAAGATTCCCCAACGTTACAATCAGGAAATCCAAAAGAAAGAGCTTACTAGGTCAGGAAAACAACACATCAAGATATTGTTGTTAGCATACTACTTAGTATTTATTATAGTCAAAAACATCCCTCAGGAGACATGCATTTTAGGAATATATGTCAACTCAGAGAGAAATTTAACTGGTTTACTACTTCAGTCTCTGAACCTATACCAAATCCAAATGGCTCTCCACTATCAGTCAAGAAGAGTTAAGAAACATACTTAGAATACCTTGTTTTCTTCATAAAATAGCACCATCTCACTTCAAAAACTATATATGTTCAACATTACCCATCCAAACAATCAAGAGCAGGATGTTTGCACCATCTTGTACATCACAAGGGCCTGAGAGAAAATGTAAGCTAAAACAGCCCCAAAAATGCACCGATAACTTGCCAACAGGCCAATAAGGAAGAGGCAGCAGAGTCTCTTGAGGCCTGGAGAAGTGAATAATCAAAAAAAACCTTTTTTTATAAAGTGGTTTAAAGGTACTTTTTTTCTTTCAGTTTTCCAGACAATTACTGAGGTCAGCAATGACCAAAGAATAATTAAATACCTGCGGTGCTGTGAAATCTGGATTTGGAGGCACAGCAAGGAACACAAGAAGCTGCACAGTTTGGGCACTAACCTACTGGGAACCTCAGATTTAAATCCTTATTTCTGTGAGGACTGCTGGGCTCAGTCAGAGGAGACTGAGTTTCTCTGTGCAGCTCCTGGGGACAAGAGCAGCAGTGCCTCTTACAGAGCATTAAGCAGATAAATACATTGGACATCGTAGAGAAATTCAATACTGTGTCAACATGGTACAGTAACTATGTGCAAGGATGGAGGCTGGAACAGGTCAGGAGGTGGCATTTCATGAGGCAGCCTTTCATCCTGAATATCAGAACTCGAAAGAGAGCTGAAGTCACAGTTCGCAGCATTTACTCCATTTAACCTTTTTATGATGCACACACTGCGTCATCCTGTCAAAGTCCAGGGAACAGAGATTAACAATATCTCTGTCCAGAGGAGCAGGATCTGCTCTTATGGATTTCCGTGTTGTGAAATTAAGGTGCAAACGAGACCATATATCACCACAAAACTATTTATTAAAGGATAAGGTTGGACAAAACAGAGGGGGAGAGAGAGAGATCAGAGAGAATGATGAAGAAGAGAAGAAGCAGGGAAGGAAAAGAGCTGGGATTATATTACCCTCAGTTGCAGATGAGGGGGAGAGAGAGAAAGATGCGTGGCCCAGGGATGATCTTCTGTGGAGTTCGTCAGGGGTTCTTCTGGTGGTGGTGCAGCTCTGGTGGTCTGGTGGAGGTCCACTTGGTAGTGTGGTGGAGGTGCACCCTTGGCAGTTTGCTGGAGGTGCACCCCTGGTAGTCTGGTAGAAATGCACCCTTCGGCAGGCATTCCTCCTGCCTTTTATACATTTTTTTTAGCTCGGTGTCCAGGTGCAGCTCCCCAGGAAATCTCCCTGTGCATTCATGCATTCGCAGGGGTCCGACGGCAGCGCTGGGGGGAGGGCCTCGGTCCCCTCTCTGGCTGTACCTGTCCATACCCTGGATAAACATAAGCCTTTTCTCTTCGGGGTAGCTGAGGTAAAGTGTGTGCATCCTGGGCATTCCAGCCAGGCTGAGGTCCAAGAATTTCCAAGGCGTTGTCTGTGGATTTGCATCCCTGAGCTTTAGGCCAAGCACCTAGTCTGAGTCCCGGAGGTTAACAAAGATAATCTTTATCTTTGTTGATTAGGGAAAGACGATGCAATCTTTATCTTTGTTGATGAACAAGAGAGAGGATTTAGAGCAAGGGTCCTCAAACTATGGCCACGGGCCGGATACGGCCCCCCAGGGTCCTCAATCCGGCCCGATGGTATTTACAGAACACCCCTAACCCCTCCACCTCTGCTGAGGGTTGGGGGGGAAACCAAGCAGCCACTTAATCTGCTCACCGGCCTCTGCAGCCCACAAGCACCTGCCAGGACTGGGCTGGAACCAAACTATAGTCTAGTCCTCAACACTACTGGGCTGAAATCAAACTATACTCTGGCCCCCGACAGTGTCTGAGAGACAGTGAACCATCCCTCTGTTTACAAAGTTTGAGGACCCCTGATTTAGACTCTCACACATCCCCAGACAGGCTTCTCAGCATGTCAGGTTTGCATCAGAGAGGAATTTGTCCCAAAGGTTTAGGCAGGTACAGAACAACAAAAGGATAGTCCACTGTAAGCTGTGTTTGTGCTCTAAAATAAGTATGCATAGTTCTTGAGTGTTGGAAGGGGAAGTTAGCACGGGAAGCTAGCACAGGGACAGGGGGCAAAAGGAAAGGGATTGCATTCAGTTTTAGCAAAGACAAAAAAGAAAGGATAAATCACATTATGCTGTTGTGATATCCCAGCGGATTTACTGTTTAACTAACTTGCTTCAGCTGCAAGGGGCTATTCAAATAGCCTGGACTCAGGGCACGACAGCCTCATAGTCCAACGCACCTCTCTCCGCTTTCCTCTCTGCGTGCCCGGGGGCCAGCAAGCAAGACAGCTCCCAGCAGAGCCTGTGTGCACTCAGCTAGGCTGCCTTTTTGTCACCCAGGAATAATCTAATACTGAAAAAAATCTCCAAACAGGAAACAAAAAGCAACTTTCCAGCTGCTTTTGCTTCTGTAAGTGAATATAAAGTATTTGCTGGGGGGTGTCCAGCCATGAGTTGACAACAGAAGGGTACAGCCCAGATTGACATCCTGCTCCTCTGTGTACCAGCTGTGGCCCATGGGGTGCAGTCCCAAAATCTATTCACCTACAAGACCAACAATACCAGAGAGAGGTATATTAATAAAACAAGAGCTTTTTGTTGTTCTTATAACATGCTACAGCTAACAAGACAAGGAAAACAATCAAAGAGATCAGCATGAGCTCTTCCTCTGTACATGGGCAAGGAAGAAACCTTTTTTTTAATCCCTGCAGTAGGTAGAAGCTGAACTCTGATAATAAAAGTAGTAACATGACCAGTGCATAGAAACCAAGATATTGCAAACCTTTTAGAGACAAAAGCATTTAATGAGTGCATGTACAGAAAGCAGAACTAGTATTTACTGAACCCTCTGAAAACCTGAAGTTATTTTGCATGTAACCAAATAAACCATCATCAACCCAAATGGATGGGATAAAAGAAGATAGATGTCATTTTGAAAGCCTTACAGTTATTTAATTTGTTTAAAGAATTCTCTTTTTGACAGTCAGCTTAGTCCTGACCTATGTTGAGCATTCCCCATTTTCACTTACTATTACAAAGAACACACTACAATTCTCAGAGTTATGCCCTACATAATATATTTCCTGCTGGACCATTCTACCTGTCAAGCTGTGCCTAATAGGCACTCTGCACTATATCCACCTCAGTCCTTGCAGTGCCTTTTGATGAGATGCTTCCTTTACCACCACACAAAATTTCATTTCACCCACGGCTTTACAGTTAACCTTAGAAGTGACTTCCTTGCAGTGATGGAGAAACACACAAATTGGACACAGAAGAATACACTGCAGGTTCCTAAATCATGCAAAGATGTAAGAGTATGATCCCTCTGATGACTTGTTTTAAAAAACACAATAGAGAAAGACTCAGGCGAAGGGCAGAGTACTGTTGAAAGCAAAAGATTTTAAAGTAAATACTTGTATCAAAAAAAGCAACCAGTGAAGTGGTAAGAGTAGCACAATATATTTTCTCACTGTTTATTCAATAGACTTGGCACCCTGGTTTAGATGGGGAGTTCAATTACAAAAAAATTACTTATTCTGAGTTTCTAATTCACAGCACCAGAGTGACAGCTGGAAGTGAAGATAATCAGACTGTCTGTGCCACCCATGCATGACCTTCTAAGATTCAGAGACCAGAGATGGGTAAGAAAGTTGTGTGAACTAGTGATTCATCTTTCCTGCAACTTTATGGTAAACTCCCAGATTCAAACCCCACTTAGCAGTGAGAATAAATGTGTCAAAATATTTAAACTGACACAGCCTCAGGCTGCGCCAGGGGAAGTTTAGGCTCGAGGTGAGGAGAAAGTTCTTCACTGAGAGAGTCATTGGCCACTGGAATGGGCTGCCCAGGGAGGTGGTGGAGTCGCCGTCCCTGGAGCTGTTCAAGGCAAGATTGGACGTGGCACTTGGTGCCATGGTCTAGCCTTGAGCTCTGTGGTGAAGGGTTGGACTTGATGATCTGTGAGGTCTCTTCCAACCCTGATGATACTGTGATACTATGATACTATGAATAGTGGAGAGACAACACATTAGAGGGAAAGTAGCTCAGGATTCTCACTTTGGCATGGAACAAAGCTTTCACAACTCAGAAGAGTGTGAAACAACTCTAGATTTCTGTTCAGCCTGCAGAAGACCAATTCTTCAGAGAGCTGTTGCTAGAGCCTGCATTGCTGCCTGCTGCCCTCCTTGAGATCAAAGCTCCAAGAAGCCATATTCCTCGTGTTCTTCTGTTAGCCACTATACTGCTTGCCACCAAGCAGCCTCTGGAAATTAAGGGACTTCAAGTACTCCGTGTTCTGGAGAACGTGTGTACTGACCATGAATTAGGTACCTTAGATTAGTCTGAAACTAAAAATGTAGGAATCTATATTTTCTTTCAAGTACTACACATGAAGTAACACTTCAGATCTGCTTTTCAAGTTTGATTAACAGTAATGGGCTGCCCAAGGAGGTGGTGGAGTCACCATCCCTGGGGGTGTTCAAGAAAAGACTGGACGGGGCACTTAGTGCCATGGTCTAGTTGAGTGGATAGGGCTCATAGGTTGGACTGGATGATCTTGGAGGTCTCTTCCAACCTGGTTGATTCTATGATTCTAGGTTTTTCAAGCAAAAGTCTTAAGGAAAGGATCTTTTGCAACAATTTTCTATCATGCTTTCATGCATATACATTATCAGCTACATGATCAGAGATCTGTAAGTTCCAGTAGGGAACTTACAGAGAGAATTCCTGTGACAGTAATCTGATGAGTTAATAACTCCTGCCCCTGCACATCATGTTTTTACAATATAAACATCACTGCTACAGTATTACTGGCCAGTGACCAGCAACAAAGTCAGAAGTGTGTGGGTGCACTCAAATGACTAACAGTTCAGTCATGCCTAAACTGGACTCTTCCATAGACATATCATCCTGTGCTCTGATTGCACTGGCATTTGCTCTCGATTGCCAGAGAAGCCATTAGAATATGAATAATTTCTGACACATAGCTCATCTCTTGCCAGCTACAAACACAGAGGAAAACAGGTATCTCATATCACTCTTTGAAAATCAGTGGTTGAGGAGACATTTGTGATGCCTGAGCAAGAGCTTTTCTGTACATAATGTCTCATTTTCTATCCTTCCAAATATGACTATATAACAGAAGGTGCAAGCCTAAATCTGTTTTAATTAACAGTTACAAAGTTTTATACTGGGAGTACCATATTTGGAGTAACTATCCTTCACAAAAGCACTTTAGTAGGATAGTGTTGTTGATCTCAGGGAAAGGCATACTATACACCCTTAAAGATTACTGCAAACAAGTCTAATAATATCAAATATATGTCCACTGAAGGAAAAAAATAATACTAAGGAATCTAGGAGCAAGCCACATGAAGTTACTAGGTTCACTTGTAGGGTCAAGCCAACACCTTATTTCTGGAATTAGGAGCCCTTTTTAAGGAACTCAGCATCATATCTCTAAAGTTAGCCACTAGCTTAACTTTTAATGTCATAGTTCCAGTTCTTTAGAAAGCTGGGGAGATTGTACATGAATATTTCAAGAGCACTGTCCAGGCTTCACCAAGACAAAAATGTTATGTGATGTCAAGTCAACACTGCTTTGCATCATACCATGCTGCTTACCAGAGAGTTGACCCGGCAACATGAGTCATGTTAAGGCTGTATTTCAGGCCTATCTTTATCACTTGGAAAGGATAAATCATCCTTGAGATTCAGAAAGATTAATTCCAGAAGCAGGATCTTCACCCACTATCAAGATCTGCAGGGTGAGGATAATCTGAATGATGGTACAACTGCTTTATTGCGGATAAACAACCTGAAAATAAACATCTATTGAGCCACTTAGAGGGCAGAGGTACCTGGAAGATGATGGTTTAACAGCCTGTGTGCCACTGCAGCTGTCACCTCGGGATGGAGTCTTTCACTGCAGAAGCAGTTAAGCACTGGCACCATGTGTACTGAGACATTTGAGTATACTTGTTGCGACAGAGAGCACCCGAGCACTAAAAGGAAAGAAGATGATGAGTTCAGAGGCTCTTCTGCCTGCCTTTGGGACTGATTATGCTCCAGTAGATGATTGGAAAATTCAAAATTCATATAACAAGAAAGAATTGCTTGAGGCACTTCACTACTGTCAGTCACAGAGATTCTCATTCAACGTGCTGCCAAACTGCTAAAGGTTGAAGTCGCTGTGAAGATAGGTATTGTACTCAGACTGCCTTTTGCCCAAGGATCTCTTGTCAAAGGAGCCTCACAATCATTAAGCCACTCAATGCCCCTACAAAGCAAGCCCATTTCTACCAGGGAATACAGCAGCAAATCTATGAAGCCCTGAACAGCTCTCAGTCAAAATAAAAACTCCCTCCTAGAAATTCACATCAGGCAACTCACTTGCAGACTGGTTGTCACCTTCTGCCATGTAAGCAGAGGGTCAAATTTAGCCCTGATTTTAAATGGATAGATAGCAACAAGGGGGCATGTGGAGTTTAAAGAGACAATGCATCAATGAATTCACAACAAATAAGCTGAAAAGATAACTACAGGTTTTCTTGACTTAATTCTTACCAAAATGTCTTATTCCCTCTCTATGACCTGTAGAGTAGTTATTCCTTTGAATATTTTTCACTCTCCCACTGAGTAATATGCCCACTGCTTTTCAGACAGGTGCTCAGAGGCTTCTCTTAAGTGTTCTGTAAAACAACTCGGTAGATATTAGAAAGATTACCATTATGCTGTTCTGTGAAAACATTTGTTTTCACTTACACTGCATTAACATCCAGAGGTGTGAACCACAAGCAAATTCTCCTATTCAAGCCCATGATACAAAGAGTTCTCATCATGTACCCTGTGCTGGCAGTGAAAACAGAAAACGGAAACAGGAGCAAGGAGCAGTCATTGCCCAAGGTCATGTGAGTGTTCATATTAATGACAGGTTTGCAGCAAGATCTTACAGTTTCCACTTGTGTGGTGTGGAATCATAGAACAGTTTCAGTTGGAAAAGACCACTAAGATTATAAAGTCCAACTGTTGACCTAACACTGCTATAGCCATTAAACCATATCCTGTAAGCTGAAGTGTTGCATTCTGCCAAGTATCCTACTGTCACCCTTTATGATTCCTGAGGAATAGTCATGTTCTTTGTAGTTGCTCTGAATATTTACTTCAAACACTGAAAAACCTTTCCTAAGAAACCCTGAAAAAGTTATATGCAACCAAACCTTCCCCAGAGAGGCCTCAAAGTTGACATATTTAAAACAGTGGAACCACATACAGCCCACTGTTCTGTAACAGCTCCCACTGCTGTCTCAGTGTCATAGAACCCATAGAATGGTTGAGGTGGAAGGGAGCTTTAAGACCATCTAGTTCCAACACTCCATGCCAGGAGCACAGACACCTCTTCGACCAGCTTGCTCAAAGACCCATCCAGCCTGGCCTTGAACACTTCCAGAATGCTAAAAAGGTCACATTGTGCAACCTCTATGGTTCACATCTCGGTACTACAGGTATGTGTTAATGCAAACTATTCCAGTTAATGGAAGTAGGGCTCTTCTAAGCCTGCTGGATGCAGGTTAGGATGGCTAAAGCTGGAGTTTCTGTGAACTTAGAAAATTACTCTTAAACAGTGTAGTGTGCAGCGTGAAAGCCTGGGATGTGTCAGCAACTGCCAGAGCAAGTAATTGACTTCTCTTGGTCTGAAATAACCCTTCTTGAGGGTTTTAACAATCTACAATTACACAATCCCACCTCTTCAATCAAGTTAAAGGAAATATTCTGCTCAGAACAACCCTAAGCCCCACATAAATGGGTAGGACTCACAAGATTCCTCCCCTGTTGCCACTGCCAGAGCATGAGATACTATTACATTTATCACATTAGATGCAATCCTAGATTGTATTCTGTGGTTCTATTTCATCCACAAGAAATCTAGATTATGTATTTCAAGACAGCCTTGGCACTCTGAGGACAGTTCAAAGATATGTTTCAAAACCACAATGCTAACCCAGGCTAAAATGCTTGCACAGAGAGAGCACTTGCTCTCCCTCCTGCATGCTTACAAATTATGTGGCCTGTCTGAGCTTTCGATACCAACTCACAAAAGAGGTAGGATAACTACAGACCTAATGGGGTTCCTGACCCTCCAAGTTCTCCAAGGAGGCACAGGTTCGGACTCTCATAACAAATTTCTTCCATGTCACAGTAACTCTCGGATCCCAGCAGAGAAGGTTCTGTTTCTGCTGAGAGACAGCCACAGAGACTGTGTGAATGGAGATCTAATCAGATCTGATTGTAAGAGGTGCTGAATCGTAACCATCTTTCAGAGACAATTCACAAAAGCAGAACAAATTCTTTAATGCAAACAGGATGCAGCTAGTGTTTTTAGGATCAAGGTATGTCTTCCAGTAATACAGCTATCTCAGCAATGGCATTACAAAGCAAAAGGATCATTCCATAAGGTGAAGTACATAAGACCCTCAAGCTAAGGTTAAAATTAAAACTCAATCCAACATGGAAAATTGGACACATGCTTCCTATAGGGAAAAGGATGTACAGCAGTCCAAAGCTTGGAGATAATTCAGAAAAATCTTCCCAGAGGGAAGTCTTTTCTCTTTATTGTTCTCTTTGCTGTGAAGCATTTCCCCTGAGTGCTGCTCTGTACAAAGCTCTAAGTCAGCTTTCAATTTAAAAAGCTCCCAGTGACAGAATCTTGGTGCAGGCAGAGTTCCATGTCTGTGTGCAGACAGCCCTCTCACAGGGCACAGCCACTCCAGTTCAATTAGTGGCAATTAGTGGCATGGAAAGAGAACAGCCTCCACACAATGTTAAAAACTCATGGGTCATCCATGGTTCATTTTGAAAGATATGCATCTGCTTTAGAAATCTTTGAGCTGCCCATATTTAGACAGCAAGATTGGACAATGCAAGTTTATTCTTTCAAAGCTAAATATTTCAATACCAGTATAAAAATTATGACAAATCTCTTCTGTTAGCAGATTTAATTACTAGCTTTACATTAATAAATGACATTGATGAGGGCACAGTGTCTGCTCAGCATGTTTGCTGATGACACCAAGCTGGGAGGCTTGGCTGAGACAGCTGAAGGCTGTACGGCCATCCAGCAAGACCTGGACAGACTGGAGAGCTGGGCACAGAGGAACCAGATGAAGCTCAACAAGGACAAGTGCAGAGTCCTGCATCTGGGGAGGAATAATAAGCTGCACCAGTACAGGCTGGGAGGTGATCTGCTGGAAAGCAGTCCTGTGGAGAGGGACCTGGGGGTCCCAGTGGATAACAAGTTAACCATGGCACAGCAATGTGCCCTTATGGCCAAGAACGCCAATGAGATCCTGGGATGTATTAGGAGTGTGTCCAGCAGATCAAGGGGTTTCTCCTCCCCCTCTACTCTGCCCTGGTGACACCTCATCTTGAATACTGTGTTCAGTTTTGGTCTCTCCAGTTGAAGAGGGACAGGGATCTACTGGAGAGGGTCCAGCAGAGGGCTACGAGGATGATTGAATTGACTTTAAAGGACATCAGACACAAGCTAATCTACCTGAAGGGAGGTTGTAGCCAGGTGGGGGTCAGTCTCTTCTCCCAGACAACCAGCAACAGAACAAGGGGACACAGTCTCAAGTTGTGCTGGAGGAGATATAGGCTGGATGTTAGAAGGAAGTTCTTCACAGAGAGAGTGATTGGCATTGGAATGGGCTGCCCAGGGAGGTGGTGGAGTCACCATCCCTGGAGGTGTTGAATAAAAGACTGGATGAGGCACTTAGTGTCATGGTCTAGTTGATTGGTCAGGGCTGGCTGCTAGGTTGGACTGGATGATCTTGGAGGTCTCTTCCAACCTGGTTGATTCTATGATTCTATGAACTGCCTTCTCCTCTAAGTCAACATGTGTTGCTTTGCATGTCATGGAAACAGTCTGCACCTGTCACTAATGGAGATGGATATGGTGGCTTAAGAGCTTTTAGTAAACACCTGGGCTCGGAAAATCCCACTAAACAGCTCCCATAGCACATACTGTTCTCAGTTCTTGCTTCTAGCACACCTACATGAGACACTCTGGTTAGGACATCCCTGTTTCAAATACAGGTTCACACCTATATTTCCTACAAAACTTCATTACTATTTCGGATAAAGAACAAAATAAGAGCTCACTGGGACAATCACCCAGCGAAAGGTAGAAGATGTCAAGTTGATGTTCTCCAGTCCAGTTCAGGCTAAGAGTTAAATCTGCTGTATGCCAAATCAGTGCCTTAACAACTGAACAATCATCATTTCCAGCTTTTCTCCAAAGCCTTCCCACACTGCAGAAAACCCTCCAAGATTAAATTTAGTTAGAAATGGCAAGCTGCCATGAAACAAAACAATGAAAAATCTTCCTGTTAAAAGGTTCTGGGCAGGCTTTAGTCTGACATCTACGTGGGCAACCACTCCTGCCTGTGGGAAACTGTGATGAAGCTCACAAATGTTAACAGAAAAAGAGTGCAAGATCAGGTAAAAAATTCCCACTTGTCAGAGACTGGAAGGATCCTTGTGCATCATAACCTTGTGCATCATAACCTTGTGCATAAGTCTAGCCAAAGAGATGGTCTGCTTCCTTCCCCTGAAATTTGCTCTGAGGGATCATGGGACCCTTCATTTGTCAGTCTTTGGCTGACTGATCACCACCTTCAACACTCTGGTTCATCTCCCACCACTCCCAGTGGAGAGTGGTACCTTCATTTTCACAGCTAGCAAAAGAATAGATGTTTTATACTCTCAGCCTCATGCCAGCAATGGCCTTTACTAGGAATTAAACTTAAACTGGCCTCCAGCTGGAGCTTTCTTCCTGTCTGTTATTTATCTCCTTGATATATTTATAGACAAGCATATCCCCTCTTGGCCTTCGTTATACTATGCTAAGCAAGTAAGCCAACCTCTTCTAGTCTCCTCTCATAAAGTAAGCTCTCTATTTTCCTTATCACACTAGCAAGCATTCTTTGCACTAGTTTATCTTCCTTGGACATGGGTCATCAGAACTGTACACAATATTCTAGAAGAGATCAATTCAGATCCTTGTTAAGTAGCATTTATGTGCTCCACTGGAACTTGCTCTCAGATACATTGCAATTCTCTCCACTTCCAACTGCTCAGTTTCTCACAGGATCCCTACTTCTGTTTTCTTCCTTGTCCCTACAAACACAAAGCCAGCAGCTGTCACTTCCATACCCAGGGCACAGGTCTCTGCAGAGCAAAGTGAAGTACTCAGGGGAAGCAATACCCAGTTGGCACTCCCCATTCTGTAGTATCTTGGAACATCAAATAGATTGCAGAATCCTGTCCCAGATGAAATTTTGCAATGTTAGAGAGCACAGCTAGGAACACTGACAAGAAAACTGCAACCAGATTGACTTCCTTTTACCTTTCCCCTCCTCAGGCACAGAAATACGAAGACACACTAAAGGACTCCTCTACCTGTCTGTCCCACCTACAGCATTTCTGGAGTTTCTCATCCATAAGACGACTACCTCATGTCTTTCCTGAGAAATCTTCCCTTTATTTTTTTTGTTGGAATTACTCATCTTTCTCAATTGCAAAGTGGAATCGCTATTATATTCACTTGTTTAACTTTCAACTAGAATGCTGAAGAGGCACTCCAAAATGAGTATGCAGCAACAAGCACTCTACAGGCTTTACTTCTGGCACTGGACAGTCAGCACATGTTGAATTCGAGTCCTATTTACACTTTGTTCTATTAGCTGAAAGATTGCACTGGGTAGTGACAGATGCAAATGCCTGGAAGCCCATTGTAATATGCAGTGCCTGCTATCCTGAAAATCAGACACAGAAGTATAAATTAACTGTGTTTCATATGGTAAGACATGCAGCATATGTAATCTGAAAGCAATATATACTTGTTACATTTGTTGTAACCAGTAGCCCTCACGCAACACAAAATTCAGCTTCACGGAACAGCAGATGCTGCAAAACTTGATACATTTTACCCAGTCTTCATCTTCAAAAGGCATTTTGAGGTTGACAAAAAGGAGTCTAATTTAAAATGCTCAGTTCCCTTCAAACCAGACTTTAAAAATAAAAAACAATCTGGATTTAATAAGCTTATGCAATTAAAGATGCTAAAAGCCTGCATATATTGTGCAAAAACTGCTGTGTTCTACAGTTAAAATCTACTACCAATGGAAACCTTCACTGTGCTTCAAGTGTCCCATGTTAATTGAACTATAAAAGCCCTTGGTAAAAAAATGAGGAAATACTGAAAGCATGCAGAACTTTTCTATGATTCTCCTGAACACCTCTTGGCAATACTGTGTGGCATTGCATCACATGGAAAATTCTTTAACAAATTAAAAAACACCAATCCACAAAAAAAAAAAAAAAAAAAGGAAAAAAAAAAAACAATCCCAGACCTTCAAATCAACAACACATATTTATAAGTCTGTAATTCAGATTTTTTTGTGGGAAGATGCAAGGTCACAGAGGGAATTTCATTATGAACGAGGAAAAGGCTTTTAAATCAAGCTCTGTTTCATTGAAGGAGACAGCTCTTTTCAGATACCGAGTCCCAGTTTAGAAAGTGCTTTTTCCCACTGCAGTGAAAAGCCAGAATCAAACATTGACTTAAATTAATGCAGCAGGGCAGTCAGGAACACTGTGCTAGTTAAACACTGACATCTACAGTCGTGTCTTGGGAAAAAGATTGTCTCTGGAGTAGGATCCAACAGTGCCCAGCATCTTTTGGAAAGCACTGTCCCATACTCACACTCAAGAGGGACATCCCTTTCATAACTATATCTGATGTGAAACTCACTGTGCAGATTAGGGATGATGCTATTACATCAGACCTGCCAGAATTACTATTTCTTATTAACAACTAACGGATAGGCACATGCAGAAGAACAACAGTGCTATCAGGAGGCAAGAAATAAACACAGAATCCAAAACCAGGCCCATGGCTTGGTTTTTCAATGCCATTTGAGCATCCATAATTTCAGTTGAGGTTTGCTTTGTGCCAGCACTCTGACAAGAGAAAGAAACACTTTGCAGTTTCTACTGCTCCCAGGTAGTGGTGTTTTAATTACACTAATAAGTAGACCAGTAATTGAAACTGAAGAAGAGGAGGGGAAAAGCTAATTTGATAATTTTTATAATACCTGACCACACAGTACCAAAAAAACTGGGCAACAGCCATAATTTAATAACATGACATGCTGGAAAAAAAGTGGGGGGGAAAGTTAACATTCACAGTCAGAGTGCATATTTAGCATCAGCTTGGTTTTGACTTTTCCTCAGGTGTGACCAGATGCCTGGATCTACGCAAGTCCTTCCCAGCTACGTGTTTTGTTCTAACTGCTACAGAGCAATCTTTTAACTTTTTAAAACATCCAAGAAATATAAAGTTCTAACTAGTACAAAACAACAGCTACTCCCAGGCACTGCATATTCGCTCCCTGCTGTATCTTCACTCTGTTGCCAGGTCACTGGCTGCTGTGCCCACAGCCCATGTCACTCCAGCACACTACAGGAAGGATCACACATCTCAAAAATTCCCTCCTGCTAAACTCCAGTAGCCAACACTATACTGCTGTTCATCCATGGTCTACACACACTCGAGCCATCTCCTCACCCGTGCGTTATAAGATTGATTTTATCAACCAGTGCTCACTCACATTGAAGGGATCAGACACATCAAGGATAATTTTAAACCTTCAGAGATCCACCTTCTTCAACATCACCTGAGCTCACTTTATCATGTTCTCTTCAACACTCACCTGAAATCTTGCACACACAGCAGGGAGGAATAGTTAAGATATCCCTGCCACATACAGAGGGGTACACTCACAAAACAGTCACTAGAAGGGAAAGAGACAAGAAAGTCACCCCGCGTATTGGAGACAACACTGCAATTTGCATGTGGGATCACAGCATAAGAGATCAAAAGATAATCATGAAGGCCAGAAGAGAAGAAAAATGTATGGATGAATGGATGAACAGAATTGAGCAAGTTGTTCTTACAAGGCAGGAGTTTAAGCCCTAAACTTCTGCCAAACTGGTGGTCACTCATCTAACTCTCAGGTAATGTTCACATCATCAGAGAATCACAAGCTCACAGGATATTAGGGGTTGGAAGGGACCCAAGGAGATCAATCGAGTCCAAGCCCCCTGCCAGAGCAGAACAATATTATCTATCACAGATCACAGAGGAACACATCCAGACAGGCCTTGAAAGTCTCCAGAGAAGGAGACTCCATGACCTCTCTGGGCAGTCTGTTCCAGTGCTCTGTGACCCTTACAGTAAAGAAGTTCCCCCTTGTGTTGAGGCCGAACCTCTTTTGCTTCAACTTACACTCTTTGCTCCTTGTCCTATCCCAGGAAGCAAATGAGAAGAGCCTGTCCCCCCGACCCCCAGCCAGCTTTCAGATACTTATAAACATTTATCAAATCCCCTCTAAGTCTTCTCTTCTCCAGACTAAAAAGCCCTCTCAGACCCTCAGCTTTATTGGTTTATTCCTGCCTCCTAGTCAGAGTGGGGTTTATAACTTTAATTTTCTCACAGTTAGTGGATTGGATTTTCAGGACTAAAACACTCAGGAAATCTTTTGCCACTATTTTCACGTATGTAGTTCCAGGCTACTCTGTATTGGTGCTATTCCACATTGCCCTTATGATCACTGGATAGACACAGGACAACTACTGTTCTCTTGACAATTTGGACTCTTCTTAGGAAAGCAAGTCACAGTCACGTCAACCAGCATCAAAAATACCTAGGTGTTTTGGTTTAGAGCCAGCTCTTCCTCTCAGAAGTTGCAACCTCTGTCAGGGATCACCATTATTTATCCAGTCATCCTACTTTTATTACCTACTGATAGATCTGGATTCATAAACACCTTGTCTGAAAACTTTGCCTCACAACTTAAGTCATTTCTCATTCACAGTTTTTGCCCTTACAACTAAGGGCCTTGCCAGTTGTTACCCACGATGATTATATCCTGTACACCCACATATCCCAACGCTGCAACTCAGTTGGCATCCTCTGTGCTCCGCACAGGGTTTTGTCCTGCATGCCAGTCACTGTAACATCTGGGCTAATTAAGAGGCAACAGTCCTTGGATGGCAAGCAATGGATTTGCAGGGATTTCAGGAAGGCTCCTGGCTATGCAGAGTCTTGGGTTCACAAGGCAAGCAGAGTTAGGACATCACCCACCATCATCCAGTGGTTGTAAAACCACTGACATGCCAAACCGTGAATTCTCTGGTTCTGTCATAAGTACATGAGCAACATTTCCATGACCTTTACTACACAGCTTCTGCTGTTCAGGGGTGTAATCCTAAACCTTGCTTTACAGCTGCTCCCATATTTTGTCTTGGGGATTGGGTAGAGCAGGTCCTTTGAGACCAGTAAGGGAGAGACCAAGCTGTTCATGCATCGTTTCAGGATTAACTCACAACAGGAATGCGGAGTAGAGCTCAGATTTTACTCTGCTTTCAACTCTTTGCCTCAAAAAAATTAACTGATTTCCCTTATGTCTTGTGCAGAAAATCACAGACTGGAAAGATAAGAAGATACTGAAGAGAAACCAAATCTTGAAATGGTGTCTCTTAAAAAATGCTTTGCAATATACTATGGTTTCTTACCCCAGTCATCAGCCTTGAGCACTTTACTCCCCAGTCTCCAAACATGAGTCCTCTTCAACTGAAAGAAACTCTTCAGTGGAAAGTCATTTACAAGGCCAAGTGTAAGGTCCTGCACCTGGGTCGGTGCAATCCCAGGCACAGATCCAGGCTGGGTGATGAATGGCTGAGAGCAGCCCTGAGGAGAAGGACCTGGGGGTCTGGGTCGACGAGAAGCTCAACATGAGCCGGCAGTGTGCACATGCAGCCCAGACAGCCAACCGAGTGCTGGGCTGCATCAAGAGAAGTGTGGCCAGCAGGGCAAGGGAGGTGATTCTCCCCCTTTACTCTGCTCTCGTCAGACCCCACCTGGAGTACTGTGTGCAGTTCTGGAGCCCCCAATACAAGAAGGACATGGAACTGCTGGAGCGGGTCCAAAGGAGAGCCACGAAGATGATCAGAGGGCTGGAGCACCTCTGCTATGAGGACAGGCTGAGAGAGTTGGGGCTCTTCAGCCTGGAGAATAGAAGGCTTCGAGGGGACCTTATAGTGGCTTTCCAGTATTTGAAGGGAGCCTACAGGAAAGCTAGGGAGGCACTATTTACACGGTCTAGTAATGTTAGGACGAGGGGGAATGGGTTTAAGCTGGAAGAGGGGAGATTCCGACTGGATGTTAGGAGGAAGTTCTTTACAGTGAGGGTGGTAAGGCACTGGAATGGGTTGCCCAGGGAGGTTGTGGATGCTTCCTCCCTGGAGGTGTTTAAGGCCAGGCTGGATGAGGCCTTGAGCAACCTGCTCTAGTGGGAGGTGTCCCTGCCTATGGCAGGGGGTTGGAGCTGGATGATCCTTGAGGTCCCTTCCAACCTAAACCATTCTATGATTCTATGATTTCTGCAAACTCCTCAAGAAGATCCAGTTCCTCCCCAGTCTTTTCACCCTCAAACAGGAGCCAAATACACCTTTGGATCACATGTGCAAATGATGGGTGATGTAAATATCTGCCTGTAAAATCCAATTATGGTATCATTGTAAAGGTGTTATGCAAGACTTCTGGATTGCTAGAAAAGCAGATTGCTGCTTTTAAACTATCAACAATGGAGTACTGTGGAATAAAAAGCCCAAACATTTGGTTTATTCAAATTTTAAGTATTGGAATATTGGTTCTTTAAAGATTTGTGCTGGATTCACTTTATTAAATGAAGTTATGCAGCTCACTAGAACACTAGCTGAAAGTCAATTTTCTTTTCAGCATTAATACCAAACCATATCTTGTCACAGAACAAGCTATTTTTCAGAGGTTCTCCTTGAAAATAAAAACTGTCAGCTAAGGCCAGTAGATAGGGAGTGCAATCAAAGGAGGAGAGAAAGAAAACTCTTAACTGCAAATCCCTGGACTACTGCTATCATCACTTAAAAAAACAAAACATGTGTCTGGGTGTTTATACATCACTACAATTTATTCAGGGGGAGGGCATGTTTTACACTTTTATACTCCTAATTATACAATGCTGTATCGCTCTTCAGTAAAAGTATACACAAAGTAAGTTTCAAGAGACCATTATAGAGCTCAAACCTGCTCAGAATGAGTGATCTCAAGCCTGTTATTACATCCCTTCTCATTTTTTCCAGTACATCAAGTCAGACACAAAAAAAAAAAACCCACTTGTTCTTACTAATGGGAAAAAGGATAGGATGCAGTGTCTTACCTTGCAAAAGAATTCTGACACCATCCCACATTCTCTTTCAAAAAAGCAGCTTTTCCAACTTACTGGTAAGAGACATATCAGCTTTCCTTGCAAATATTTATCAGGTAGTTTCTAGAAGACAAGAGGTCCCAAACTATCTATATTTTACTGCATCTTGAGTTTAATAGCATGTTCAAACACAACTGCCAAAACTCAAATGTTTTTAAAAATAGCCATTTTCACTCATAAATTAACACAGGATTGTAGGAGATTTTAGAAACTGATTTTCCTGATGTTTCCATAAATCATAATTGGATTAATCATCTCTAAAAGTCAGTAAATCATGCTAGGTGAATTATTAATATTATCTTATCATGTTACCATAAGAGATGCTTTAAGAGCACAGATTATTCACATGTGAATAGCACACACTTGTAGAGATTGATCTCTGCTGACACATGTAGCAGTTTTCATTATTTGGCCCAGACAGATACATCTTCTGTGATTTTTCAGAGAATGATTGATTTAGCAGCTGTATTAGTCTCTCCATGTGGCTTCCTTTAGAGTGCTGGGGGCAGTTACATCTTCAGGCAGAGCACAAACAAATGCAACACATAGGAGAGCTGTTATCACTGGGAATACCTTAGGGGAAACACATTAGACTTGGTCATAAAAACAAGTCCTAAGAAGGGTTACCAGGTTGGGTTTCTTCAGGATGTTTTTCTGAGAAGCACTCTCTGCCTGCACCCGAGTTTAGAAGCATGTCAATCCAACACAAAAGGCTAATCAGTGGCCAGGGTATCATCCCAGAAAGCAACACCACCCATGACTATCAACAGGATATTTCACATCCCTGTGGTATTCCAACAGCATTTATTAAATACAGAGATCAACATTGATAGGGGGGGAGGAAGGAAAGGTAAAAAAAAAACAGCTTTGCCCGCATGCTGTATGGTACTTCTTTTACTGTTTTAAACCCTTTTAAACTATAGATCTATTATTGTTTTTCTGATACTCTGGAAGAGACAAATGCTGAGATTATTTGAGCTCTAAACATGCCCAAGCCTTTCCCCCTCTCCCTGGGAAGTTGCCATCCCAGGGCTGGCTGGTGGAGCTGCCCAGCACAGCCACCCAATTCCAATCAGCTGCACCCTACAGACACAACTGCTACAGTTCACCTCACAAAACACTCATCTCCGAGATTTTGCTGACACTGAAGCTGTAATTTGCCCTAGTGTGAAAAAACAGACCAATTATTTTCTAATAGTGCCATAAAAAGCCTATTCTCCTAATGGAGTCACACAGATCATTAGCAGCTTCTCTATCTCAATTAAACATTTAGTTTTAGTAAACCAATGTCATGATGATGGAAACTCATCTGCTAGTTCTTACGTGGTTTGTTTTTTTTCAAGTGGCAGGCACATTTGGGAACAACAATCCCTGTTACTGTCACCATGACTGCTACATCTAGTCAAAAAACAACTTAAAGGCTCCATCAATTTTTAGGAGTTTCCCTTGACTACAATCATGAGAGGTTAATCTTGGGACAGAAGCAATCTGCCAGGTAGGATTACATCTTCCTTGGATCAAGTCACCAACCCTTCTTCAACACCTCAGAGATCATTTTGGCCTTCCACGTTCTATTTCCTCCTCACTGGCTGTGATCTGTTGACCTGAGGTTCTTCTCTCTCCCCATCTGCTGAGAAAGGTCACTGGCATTTTCCCTGGTTTCTCCTCACACTAGTAATTTATATAAATAAAAGCCTTTTCAGAACACCTCTCACAGTGAAGCAAAAGTAATAAAGTGTTACTGTGTCGATGTATCAAATCTGGCTAAACACCATATACTGATAATATTTTACAGGGATTATTTTCTTTAGTATGATTTTGAAACTTGTTACTAGCAAACAAACTCACAGCCCTAGATTTACCAAATGTTTCTCGAATGCGTTGTGACTCAGACATTCATTTTAGCACCTGTTTGAAAGGTAAGGTCTCCATCTCTTATGTTTGAGCACGTCTTTTAATCTACTAGTGACAGAAAAAGAGATTTCTGGCATAATGCACACACAAAATCCTCACTTCCATTCAGCACAGAGGAATGACCACATCAAAAATCCAGACTGAATGACATCTGAATGCTATAGTCTATAAATCAGAAGTCAGTCAGAAACACAGAGACTATCCTCTCCTTAAGCCCTATCCACTAATAATATATTGAGAAAAATAACAAACACCTAGTTTGATCATTACTGAAGACTAAAGAACTGCAAAAATATTACATATTTCTCAGGTTATTCATCATTTTATGATTCTTCTCAGATTTCTGAGCCATAAGTATGTTACAAGCTGTAGCCATATCATCCAAAAATCTGCAATTATGTAACTAATCTTTGAGTATTTAATAGTCAATATAGTAGTATATATTACTACTATATATAGTAGTAAAGAGACTGCATGTTATTCAAAATGCCTATATTCCACAATACATATCAAAAAAATTTCCAAAATAAAATCCATCTTTGACATTTTGAGACCTTTAAAGATGCTTTTTCCTTGGACAACATATTGCACAAATCTCCACAATCGTGAAACAAAACTGGAGGTAAGAAGGGAATGAAGAGAGAAATACACTTGCAGATCTCATAAGGTATCCAAACAAGCCACTCTTTCCCACTCTCCCCTGGCAAAAATATTGTGTTTGTATCCATCAGACCACCTAAATCAATTACTCATTTAAAAAAAGAAAAAAAGAAGATGAAAACCAAGAAGAAGTTCCACTGCTTTTAGAGTCATAGCAATGAACTTGACAAATGCCAGCTTGAGCACTCACTGGCTACCACATGACAAACTTGGAACCATTCTCAAAAGACTTTGTCCTTTAGCATTATTAACCAATTCATAAATATTTTACATGCAGAGACACTCATTTTCCTCATTACCACTACAACCACAGTGCTAAAGTAGAGAATAGGAACATAGGGAACTCCTCAGAATCCATAATCATTCATTCTTTTGTTTGTGTGGAGACCTTTTAAATAACTCAGGCTTTCAGTTCAGAAATGAATGTTCCCTCAACAATGCAGTGTTGGCTTCCCTGATTTTTTCTGTCATTGTATCTTATAATCATGAGGAGCCTCAAGCATCACTTCCAAAACTGAATCCACTACATTACTTAGACTGTCCATCCGTCACTAGCCATGGCCTGGCATGCTCTCTGTCACAATGCTCTGGTGTACATGGGGATGGCACAGGGCACCTCCTCAGGGATGAGCTTGAGGAAGCAGTTTCCTGTCTGAAGCTCAGTGGCTAATTCTCTCACATCGAGACAGAACACCCCGAGAGTGCAAGAGAAACAACAGATGATTCATTAAGGTGAATTGTTTGGACATTAGAGTTACCATTGTATGGAGCATGACAGACTGTGCTTCCAAGACAGCATGTAAAATAAATTCACTTCCCTCTCCTCCAACCAAAGGGGGGAAAGGAGAACCAAGTTTGCATGCACAAAGGAATAACTTTATGCCAAGACTCAGAGGATTACAAGAGCACTCACAAAATCAAAATGGCCAACAGTTTGGAGGAAGGAAAACAGAGTACGCTGCTCTCTGAAGACACCAAGTCTCACTGCTCCCCATCCAAGTACATGAAGCCATGCCAGCAGTCTCCCTCTACCAGAAGACAGGCCTTTCCAGGAAGTCCCAGGCATTCTACCTTTTCCAGGTGGGCATCTTCTTTTGCCCCCTCCTCTGGCCAGCTTCTACTGCCTCTTTCTTCTCATTTCCTTCCTCTAACAGAAAAGCAGCAGCTCTGGGCTTTTCAAATGTACATCATTCTCCACTAACTGAGCCATACACTGAAGGAATGAGACATGCACCAAAACTCATTAAAAAAAAAAAAAAAACACCCTCAGAATAGATTTGAAAGCGTAAGAAAAACTGTTACCATTAAAAATGTAGGATCCAGGGGAGTCAGTCTTGGAAACCACTATGCTCTGAGCAAGTTTCCAGATGTACAAGGAGTCCAGGCGATTATGTTCAATTCTTGACTGATTTAATTAGTATGCACAGCAAACCCACAAGACAAACTACAGGCAAAGTTATAATTGCCCTGATTACATAGCTCTACAAGAAGCTTTCAATAAAATAACATGCAGCAGTTTTCCTTTATTTATATCTGACACTGAAGAACATCATGGACAATCCATTTTTAAAGCCTCCTCTAAAGAAGCTATTATCAGAAAAGAATAATAAAAACAGGAGGTGGGAAAACAGTGATTTAGTTGGTGTCTTGAAGTATATCCTGTCTGCTTTAATGTCTCTATTTTGTTCTGTTTATGAAGGCTTAGGTTAAAAAAAAAGAGAAGCCCAGTAGTTTTAATGACAAAAATAGAAATTTATTATTTAATTTCTTGATGCCATAATGTAACAGGGAAGATCTTTGTATTTCAAGAGCTAACATTTTCTCACACTAAACTGGCTCCCAAAGTAAGGTTTGTAGCACAGACATTACCCTCCTACCTGGAGCTGATTTTCTTTCACTACTGCTGACATAAATGTCAACTTAATCAATAGGTTATGCTCACCTGTCAAAGGCTTTCCTATGCTTGTATTTTATCTTGCTCTTCAATAGTTACAGAGGAAGGAAAAATGAGCTACCCACTGTAAGAAACCTTTCTCCCGCAGCCTGCAAAGATTGACCTCTCTCCCAGCTGTTCTTCATGCTGATGCACAAAGGAGAGGTGCACAGGACAGCAACGATTTTACGCAACCCCACGTGCTTCCAGCAAAAGCAGGAGAGAATGTTATTGTCATCAGTCTTCCTGCACTGAAGAAACCCTTTCTCCATCACTGATAAAGGTCTGGCTCAAGAGCTCCACATGAAATGTTTCATTATGTGCATACAGATCAACACAGGTACACAGAAAACAACACTGAAATAACAGCAGTTTTAAAACTATCATCCATCTTCACCAAGTATCCCCATTTGCCAAGTATCCTACACCTCAAATGGAGGTGTATTTTGCTCAGAGTCAGTCTTCTCCTCTCACTTTTGAAACTTAACCACCACAAATGCTGACTGCTCCTCTTACTGATAGCACTGGGTAAATTCCTACTTCTTTCTGAGATTTATGATCATCATGTTAAATTATATATCTTAATTGCTGACTGCATTACCTGGCCTTTTTAATCAGTCTTCATTAAACACCACCACTTTAAGAATTTAAGATACTTACTAGTGAAATTCAGCCTGGTACATGATGATCATTTGGAAGTAAATAAAAAGCTAAAAGAGATCTGGATCAATATGCAAATTATGACCCCAGATCGGCAAAGCAGAGCTGAAGAGCCTGGCCTCCAAATGAAGGCAGGCACTAGCTGGAACATGAAAATCCAGGTGAAAACTCCTGATTCATCCAAGTTTGGGTGTGGTTTGGAACAAAAAATACATTTGGCCCATTTCCCAAATGGTAGCTAGGTATTTATTTATTTATTTTCAGGCAGGCCTCAGTAGATGGCTCAGTCCCAAAGTCAGTGGGAAGGAAACACATAACCTCTGTGGACATCCACCTCTGCAGCACCAAGTATCTGAATATAGCTAGTCCTGAGTTTCTCCTGTCTTGGCTGTCTCCCACTGAAAGGAAACAAAAGTTGAATATATACATATACATTGAAGGAGAGAGTCTGAACCAGAAGCTCTGCTGGCATAAGTCTGGCACACATTTCTCAGGCACACATTTGGTCCAGCAGATTTGTTGCCTCAAAGCTTAAAATAAACTAAAAACAAAGCTGTAGATTCAAAGCTTCACACTTCATCCTTGGAAAAAATGTGGTAGTTCTAGAGAATAGCTGTGAAAGCTACAAATGGCAATAATACATTTTTAATAAAATTGCTGGTTTAAATCATCTGCTTTCAACATCTATTTTGCAAGTCTCAGAGGAAACCAAAAGCCATTTTGTGGCAGCTTCCTCATTTTTATATATTATGAAGAATTTCAAAGATCGCTCCAGCTATAAATACATGTTATGAATGGAGTTTGGTATGGAGAACAATAGCTGTAAAATAATGCCTGGGGGAATGAAAAATTTACTGAGGCTTTGATATAACACTGACAGGTAGAGGCTGAGTGCATTATTTCAACATCAAGGTAACTTTTCTGTCCCAAGGACGATATTTCACACAGCAATTTCTTGGGAAAAAAACAACCAATACTTCTTTTATTGCGCTTGTCTGTATTTCTTCCCCACACCCACATATTGAAATTGCTATAAATCCTATTTGCTCAGGGCAACATTACCCATTTCATTTATTTGGGTGACACACTTCTGAGCACATGCCATTTTTCCCACACTATCTCCCAGTTTTCCAGAACACTGCATATTAAGGTGGTTTAGCCAGTTAAGAGATAGGGGGAAAGAACTCAGGAGCTCTCAGCACAGCTGTAACGATCCTGACCCCCAAAGAGTTGAAGAGCAGTACAGCACACAAAATCAACACATCCCTCAACTGCAGTTACAAATTCTATACATGGTGCAGTGAGCTGAAGACAGGTTGTTATGCGGCACACACACAAGACAAGCAGTAATCTTCATCTTTCCAGAGACACTGAGGAAAAAAATTACATATATGTATATGTATACTCTGGCATACTGCCTCAACAGTGCTGTGATTCCCCACAACACCAGGGCATTACACCACTTAAAGCAGTTTGCCTTGTGTCCCAGTAGGAAACATTTCAGACACATACACAGAGCTCCAGCCTGGTCATGTCCATGAAGCAGCATGCTGAACAGCTGCAACTGCAAGAGCTTTTAGACAGTTTTCCAAATGCAAGAGCCATTAAGGGAAGCTTGGTCAGCATGGCAGTACTGCCAGGAAAGCAAAGAGCACACTTGTACACAGTACCAGCTGGACACTAGCAGCACAGTGAAAGGCTGCTGGAGTCAACCTAGGTCTCCCCTCAGACTTTCTCAAGCCAGGAGCTGCAGATAACCTCAGAACACTTTTCTCTTGATGCACCTCCACATATTAAGGCTTTTCCTGGCTTTGAGCACTTAACCAACCATAAACCATTTTCTCTGCTTCCCTTGTGTTAATGCTGAAGCAGAAGTGAAGGATACATAGCAATTCACTTTCAGAGCTCAGGATTTCCCTGAAAGAGGGCTGACAACTAGCTGAGAAGAGTGAAAGCTACATGGGCAACAGCACAGAGAATTCTCGCAGCCTGGTGCTGGCAAGGAGCAGGAGCACTAGCAGCCAAAGTTTGTTATAATTCTGACTGCTTTCCAACAAGAAAGAACAAAATCTCTTGACCAGGTTTTGCAAAGTGGCTGTATCTTGAGCATTAGTCACTAGTTCTTTATGCTGTCAACTGTCAGCCAGAACAATTTCTGTTTAGTCCTGGAGAAGCACAACTCCTCTAGACAACTCCAAGGGACCCCTTGGGCCTTCTTTGCCCAGGACAAGTACCTTAATATATTCGCTACTCTGGCACCTAGAATTTGTGCCATAGGCCAGAGACTGGCATATGAAAAGCCCAGAAAGAAACAGACATAAAGAGACTACACAGGCGAGCCCAGCAGACAGGAGTTTGAAGGCATCTGCTTGAGCCACCGTATCATTACCACTACCTTAGCATCTGCTCAGCAGCTTTGGAACACAACCAACACAGCGCTTTTCCTACTGACACAGTTCAGAGCGCTGCATTTCTGTCACCCACATGTCTTTTATGTTTTCATCACCTACACAGTGATGCCTGTCTGTCTTGGCAGAGATGACAGCAACTTCAGTAACTGTCCCTGAAATATTCCTGCTTCAATCCAGGATGAAGATCCCACACTGTGTGCTGTTGTTTGCAATGGCACTATAGCAAATAAAACAAATCAGGCCAAGGAAGATTGATTGGTTTGCATTATCAAATTAAGAGAAAAAAAAATAAGTAGCCAAAGGGAACACAGGAGATGTAGTAGCTCAACTTTCATCAAACATCCACTACAGTGTCTCGCAAAATCACTAAAATGTTTGAATGAAATTTATTTGGACAGAAGCACTGTTAGACAGCTTGAAAGTTAACTGGAAATCACA
Source organism: Tricholaema leucomelas (assembly GCA_013400475.1). NCBI lineage: Eukaryota > Metazoa > Chordata > Aves > Piciformes > Lybiidae > Tricholaema lacrymosa > Tricholaema leucomelas. The sequence goes on from WAAF01007965.1 coordinate 119,463, forward strand.
CACGGAGAGCAGCACTGGGCAGCAGTGTTTTGAATAAGAAAGGCATTTTTAAGTGTGCTTCCACGGGGATTAACATTAGACTCCATTTTACACAGCATTTTTACTGAAGCGTCTGGAAAAGAAATAAGTAGCGCATTGAATTTCTGCATAGCAATTGTCTAGAACATAACCCATAACCATTATGAAAACATCACAGCAAGAAAAATAGCGAGAAAGCAGTAAAAGCAAAAGAGATGTCTTGCCATTTGGTCAGCAGAGTGGCAGAACCATAACTTAAGGCCACATGTTTTACAAATAGGTTGCCACTCTCCCAAGCAGAGTAGGTAAGATCACAGGGGATAGGACAGCTATCCGTGAAGTGTCCTATCATTTGGCAGGAGCTGGCTGTCTGAAGCCTAGGCAGATCTCAGTAAAGTCAAGAAGGTTTAATGCAAGCTCTCTCTATATATTGTATCCTGGGAGATTTTCCTCATTAATTTGAAAGTGATTTTTCTCTGAGGAGGAAGGAAGGTGGAATGTAATAGGAGCTGACAAGCACAAACGCTAGCAAGAAACAGATGGTCCTGCTCTCAGTCAGGCTATGGATCTGAGACACTTGATCTGTAAATACTATCTCCTTTCTCTTGCATTATATTAATCTGTAAATAAGGTTCCTATAATATAATATAGCCCAGACATGACACTCAGGCTGATTTTACTGCTCTCTAATTCACCTTCTGTCAAGTCTGCAGCTGAAATACACAAATTTTCCTTTCATTTCTGTCTGCTGTCAGGTCTTACACATATCAGAGGAACCTTCATTAACAGCCTATGATCTGTTTCACACAGTCAGTCTCACAGCTGATCAAGTTACTAGATAAAACACATTAATTCCCTTTCACATCTATAAGGAAACACACCATAAAATAACAAGGCTTACTGTTAATCTTCAGTAGCACCTACACGGTATCAGACGTACAAATTGAGGAGATTCGTATCTCCTGCTGTACCACAGGGGTCCAAGTGCATCAAGATTCTCTACAACTCCCTCCCTGGCAGGATTTGGCTGCTCCAGGCCTGGCACAATGGTAACAAAAGATCCAACTCAGGGAGAGCCAGAGAGGGGAAAGACACAGCCTCTCATCCTTATCTTCGGAAGTATCTGTAAACTCAGGGAGGTTACTGCTCTGCCTGACTCAGCATCACCCTTGGCTCCCAGCTCACCTGCCCTTGCAGAACAGCTCACCTTCACTGGCATACCTGGTATTCAAAGTGGTGCTTCCATTAAGAGGAGTTAAGAGAAGAAAAGAAGGGGAAAGGATCCTTCAAGCCTGCACTACTGAACTCCAGAGGCTGCTTCCTGAAATATCAACATCAGTCATGACTGTGCCTCGTAAGTGGCACACTATTCACAACACTTCATTTTCTTTTCTTTTTAAATGAGGGGGGAACAGAGGATGTTATCCAACAAGAGAAAAGTACATCCAGGCACACCAGGTGCAACTCTGTAAAATGTGCAAGTCATGAGCTACCACCCTAATCCTATAAGGACAGCATAACTGGCTTAAGGAAAAAACCCAGTCTTGTGGTCAACAGCAGTTAAGTCCAACTAGAGCCACTGTTAGCATCCCTTAAAGACAGATATTAGTCAATGCTATTTAGTCTTTTCTAATGACCCAGAAAACATCCTCAGCAAGCTCACAGACATCATCAAACTGAGACCAATGCCTGAAATTCTGATTAGATATTTGTATTTTGCCTTTTTTTTGTTCCCCTCACCATGCAGCTGATCAAATACCAGAACACGGGCCAGGCTGGTCGAGAAGCTTGATCCTTGAAGATATTTAAAACTCAACTAAATAAAACTCTAAGCAGCCTGACCCAAGCTGGCCCTGCTTCAAGCAGAGCATTGCTGAACAGATGACCTCCAGAGATCCCTTCCAACCTACATTATCTTAGAACGGCACTGGTTAACACCTCAACTGCAGGGCCTGTGCTTTTGTATACCCTCTAAGCAATATGGAAACCTGAACACAGTGGGGAAAAAACTATCTTCAGGTTTCTTAAAGAGCCTAGCTTCTGACAAAATAAATTAGAGCTTACCTAAAATTAAACTGCAATGAACAGACTGTCTAATGTACACAGAAACTTGCTGAAGCCAGGTTGTGCCTCCTCCATGGCAATTGTTACAATGACATCTTTTGAGCTGGGCAGCCACTTTCAAGGCAAATCGTGCAAGCTGCACGGGTTCTCCTCAAAATTAGGTACAAAACTCTGATCAGCTAGTTTATAGAAGGAAAAAAACCTGCACAACAAAACTCCTGATGGCTAATGTAATTATTCATCCAAGTAAAAGCACGTTATCCCCCTGTGTCCTGAATGCTCTAGGGATTGTCTGCCCATGGTTTTTGTAAGCAGACTAATCCTCAGCCTGCCGTTCTTTGTCTGCACTAGTTCACTCCGTGGAGTTAAATCATGGGCTGTAGAAGAACCCTCTCTGTGTAATAATGCTGCCAGAAAACATTAAAATACTCATTTTTGTCATAGTGCATTGAGTAATTAAGGAATGAATAAACTATAACTGGCTAAACTACTCATGTCCATCACTTAGGAATATTCTTCAGCAGTAGGTATTTTCCTCCTCTAGCTATTTGTGACACATGGATGGAGGAGAGGTAGGGGGTGATACATGTGCAGCCGTATTTGGATAGCAGTTTTGGAACTCTTCAGTGTTCTACTGAGATCTGAAAGTTGTTGACTCTGCCAGCAAATAGCAGTTAGAAGTTTAGCAGGATCTGACTGTCCTAAAGGCTTGCTTTATAGAAGCCTTAAGATTATTTACATGATACCAGTTTTCAAATTAAATATGAAAGGATCTCCTTGCCTGTAAAGTACATAGCAGCATTACACATTTAAACAGCCTAAGAATGTTCTGCTTGTTTGTCATTTATTCTTTTTGAGTAACTGCAGTACTAATAATTCTATTAAAGCATATAAATACTTGAAAGACGTTCTAGAAATTTATTCTATGTAATAAGCCACTTCTCTTTAAGGATGAAGGTCTATGGAAATACAGATCATAAACCTTCCTTTTTGATAGAAAAATAATATCCTGAAAAGCATGGTAATGTTTAAGCAGTTATCAGAAAAATAAGGCTCAACTAATTACAATCCTCTTTCAACACAATACAGAAGTTTTACATTTGAAAGAATTGAAACCTGCAGCTACAAAATGTCTCTGAATTATGCTCCCAGGGTCCTTACACACGACAGACACTACAGTGCACTGCAGAGAACCACAAAGGCCCATTCACTAAACAGAGAGTCCTTTATGAGGCTTCAGCTGAAACATAACCCAACTGTAACGCACACCAGGACCAGTGCCACCACTCAGCATGGAACTCAGAGGAAAACTAACACCACCACTCCCTCCCATGTTCTTCCTTCTGTGGTTTACTAGCTATCTGTCATGTTCAGGGCTCTGTACTGTTACAAGTTTGACTCCACTTGGTAATTAATGGGGACTCTCAAGAACACAAGAGTAGCCTTTTATGGTTATCAGCAAGAAGTGCTGGGAGAACAGAGCACCCCTTTCTCCAAAGTACATTCTCTTTCAGCTGTAGAGATGAACACCCTCATATGTCTAAAATAGCCTCCTAAACCTTCGGAACAAAAAGAAGCCTTTCTGAACCATTGTCCCTGTTTGGTTGTTTCCCTGGTCCCCTTCTCCATGATAACCAAGACCTTTCCTCCCAGCTGTTATTGCTACCTGCAATTCAGCTTTTCTCCTGATACAAAGAAGCTGTTGACTTGGCCAACAAATGTCAACTGCAGAGTCACTGGGAGCATGCTGTCTTTAAGTTCTGCTATTAAAAAAGCCCAAGATCAAGTACACAGAAAGTCACAGGTTCTGATCCCTCTTTGCCTGAGGAAATTCAAGCACACTACTCCAAGGAGGATGCTCTGGCAACAGGCTGCGTGGGAGAAAGGAATGCTTGCACTCATACAAACCAAGACAGACCTACTGCACACTGAACAGGTACACAGTCAATGACTAGAGAGGAACATAGTACCCACAGTACACTATCAGAGGAAAACAACCTGGATTGCAGCCCTCTTCACCTCCCCTTATTTATTGCTGTTTCATATAATTTAGGATTCCTGGGTCCTCTCTCTGCCTATGTCCTCAAATTCCAAAGTAAAACCATTGTACTTTGTCCTCTCAGCAGCCAGCTGTTCCCCTCTCCAAAGGGCATGTGGTCTAGCAGGCAGAGCACTGGGGCAATCCAGTAACAAATAACAAACACACCTGAAAACATGAGTTCCCTCAGAGTTAGAGTGATAATGATCTTAACTTTGGACTTGAAGTCCCAAAAGTAGTAACTTGTCCCATAACTGCCTCCTTGAAGATCTAAGGCCAAGTAAATTCAGAAAGAAGGGAATGAGCCTTTGCTAGGCACCACTGTCTCCCTTCATTTATGAAGTACTGTTCTTTTAGGTCTTGGTGTAAATGTGGGTGAAAGCTGAGCCCCTTAAGGAATAACCACCATCAGTTTTGTCCTGTAAGCAGTGACCTTGAAAACCTCACACCACCAATTTTCAATCATAGATGATGGATTAATCAAGACTGATTTGAACTAGATGCACTCTGTCAAAGTCTTTCCTCTGATCTTCACGCTGCAGTAACTTTCCATTTTAACTGATTCTGCTAGGGGTGAAGCTGTTAAGACAGCAAAGTACTCTGCCTGCCTTCTGCTACAAAAAAGGGCAATTTTCACTGATAGTACTAAGATTATTTTTTTTTCCCACAATAGCAGGAAGACTGACGTGACCCAATTTCTGTCAAATGTTTCTGTGCACACACGTTCTCATTAGCTGAGCCTTCAGATACTGACCTAACATTTTAAAGTCAGCAAATCAGGCAACAAGAGGAGAAGTTTATGCCATAAACAAACTCATATCCATAGAAGATTATTCCTAAGTTTCCCAGCTATTTCTGTGCAATGTAGAGCTTCTTGCCTTACAAGGAAAAAAATCAGTACTGTCCCCAGACTCTATCGTGTACCATAATAGTTGCCAAATAAATGCATCTTGCTGCTTATCCATCACAAAAAGCACATTTTGGGGAGGCAAGTACATGCCCAAAGCCTAAACTGGTGTTGGGACTCTTTCCATTTCCCAGCATGTGCTCACCTGTTAATACCATTTTTAGATGAGAAGTAACTGACATACTGCTCTAAATAAAAGCTATTAGACTCAGTGGGGTGGAAAGACAGTGGAGTAGTGAGCAGCCACATGAAAACCCAGGATCCAGGATGGATGAAGCTGTCATGCCAGCCACTTGGCCACAAGGCTCTCGTCTCTACCTGCACTCCCATCTTCAGAAAAGGAACCACAGAACACTACCCCAATAACCCAGCCAGCTTCATTCCACAATCTCAGGCAGCTACTTTACTAACTGACAAAAGCTGCTCACTTTCCCCTTGTCTGGATAAAATATGAGGAATTTTGTCTGCAGGAACCCTGCTGTCAGCACAGGGAACAACAACACCTAATCAAAGAGACCGAGTACTGTCTCTCCTTGTCCCACAGCAGGCCATCCAGCATTAGACACACTTCCATTGCTGCTTGCTGGCATGCTGGCTCTTTTAAATATGCTTTCCTTTCTCACATGGGCCTTAGCATACAGCAGAGCACTGTGGATTAACACCCAACCTCTCATTCTATGGATTGTTTCTGTGCACTTAAAAATACCTGAGATCACAAACACCTCTCTGCTGCTCAAGCCACAGGTTACTAGGTGCAGCAGCACTGCCAGCGAACTCAGTGTTAATATCAATTTCACTGACACAGGTGCTTAGAGAATTAGATCCTGGAATGATCATGAGAATCAGGAGTACTTACCAACCACTAAATTAAACTGGCTATAGTCCTCCTTGCACGGGCTGTAACTCATGCCATTCTCTGCATATAAAGGAGTGTCACCTCTGAATCTGGCTGAGATTCAGCATTGGTAAAGCAGCTGCAACACCACTGATTACAAGAGTGGCTTCATTTCACCCCATGGATGATCTCAGCAGCTTTCCTGAACTGAACATGGACCTAGCCAACAGTTCCCTGTACATGTTCCAATCCCCACATGGGACAAAGCTGCCTGACCAGGTTCACCGACTTAATTCAGTGTAAATATTGGAGTGCATGAGTATATCAAGAAACGGCTTGGGCCCTCCACAGCCAACTCTCCAACTTTTCTGGTTCCTCCAGAGAAACTTTAAAATTCTGAAGACCATACAGACAAATATTACTATAATATCATAGAAGTAAAAACCTACAATAGCTACTAAAACAACTTGTGTACAAAGTAATCAGCAACGTACAAGAGAATAAAATATACTAAGGTGGCTCCTTTAAATGCTCCAATAGAAGCAGTTATTCTGAAACACACAATCTTGACAAGGCCAGTGCTATGAAGGGACATCAAAAGCTTATTGGAAAAAGATAATAAATTATTGCCTCTGCCAGGTGAGCCTGAATGATGGGGCACCACTGATCAGCTCTAAAAGACAGGTCCTCCCTTTGTCATCCCAGCAGGGATCAGAGTGGAAATAAAAAGGGGATTCTCATACAACCCAACACCTGTTCCTTCTCATGGAGATGACATGATGTGTGCAGACTCTTCTAGTACATTAATGCACCCACCCTTCTCCTTTCTTGTCTCATTTGACTGGAGGAGAAACAGTTGATTGGCATCATTCAAGTCTTCATAACAAACACTTGAACTAACTCATCATGGGAAAAATGTCTGCAGTCCTTTTCTCTCCAATATTTAATATTGCAGGCTGACTTCAGGAAGAAGGCATTGATTACATGCAGTTCATGTTTTGAATAAAACTCCTAACCATAGAGTCATTTTAGTTTAAACAAGAGTTTAGTTTTCAGGACATAAAATAGCAGTTTCCAGAAGAAAAAAAAAAAAAAAAAAAAAAATCACCAATCCTGTATTTTATCCCAGTTTGGCCCTTGGGTCTAGTCCTGAAAGCCAGCATCTGAGCAAATGCTGGAATCCCAGCAGCCATATGAAATGAGACAGGTCACTTAATCATGCTGTGCCTCCATCTTCTCATAGGAATAATGCACAGCTACTTCACTGAGGTAATGCAAAGCTGATTTCATTAGCATTCACAAACTACTCTCTACCCAGCAGAGAAAAGTATTAGGGAAATGCCAGGAATCTCTACTGCTGGGCTGCTCTTCTAAACTAGCTCTTTTCATAAGTTATGTCCTACCAAGCATGCAAGGATTTCTTAGAAGGTTCTTAATCAAGAAGGCAAACATATCCTCATTTGCCACACACAGGCTGATTATATGGGGATGAGGCAGAAACGGCACATCCATGCATTAACATTGACATGATCAAGAGCAAACAGCACCATTAATATAGCCTCTTGGAAGTGACTGCAGCCAGACAAACAGTTGGAAAATAGCAAGTGGGACTCATTAAACATTTTCCTTTGGAAGACTGATTAAACGAAACAGAGGCATAAAGAATGCTGCAGTAACTCAAGGGAGAAAAGGTATGATGGTGCTTAAGTGCATTAAATGCATTGTGAATTATCTATCTAAATGGACCCGTGGACCACAGTCGCCCAGAGCAGACATTTAATGGACTGCTGGACAGCTGTAAATAACCAGCTGACCTTATAGAAGCTTCTTCACCTCCTTCAGACAGAAAAAAAATCTCAGTCAGTAAAGATAAAAAAAAAAATCACACACTCATCAATAACCAACATTAGCACCCAGAAATGGTACAAGATCAGGAAGGTGAGCAGCAGAACTGGGCACAGGGACAGAGCAGTCCATAAAACACTTGCCATTACAACACAGGTTATGTGAAGGAAAGCACTGGGGATCCACTTGGATCTGTGATGGAGTCCAGTGTAAAATCAGGGTAAAATATATTCCACTGTCAATATGTAACATAGAAGTTGTTTTTACTCTTACTGTAGCACTGACATATAAACAACTTGATATTATGCTGCCATATCACAGATCCTGACTTAGTTTCTTTTTTCCTTCCTTTTTTTAATGTAGGACAGGTTTATCTTTTCAAGTATCATTTTTCAGTACCACAAGTCAGAATCTTAACTCCCATTATTTTCAATTACGTTGACACTGGGAAATACAGAAGCAATCCCATGGTTGTTTCTTTACTTCCAGACTCCATGAAAAACAGCCTGACACATGTTGACCCAGGTGGAGATGATTCTGCTATACCTACTGTCAAGTTGTCTGGGGTTCTAATTTAAATTCTCAGAGACTCTAATAATTTTGATAGAACCAATGACAATTTATAAAATTGCCCTTCCCTCTCCTCTCCCTCCTTCCCCAAAGAAAGGAAATGGAAGTGAGAGGAAAAGGTAAGCCCACCCAAATAAATCAGTCTCACTCGATTTGGAAGTTAAAAAGGAAAACTTTAACAATAACTTAAAAGGGTATCAAAGGTAGGGAGGTTACAAAAGGTGTAGGGAAGGAAGAATAACAAATACAAAAAGGTATGAATACAACCCGAGTTTGTGATGGTGGTGACCACGTGTGTGGAGAGATGCAGAGCGAGCTGCAGTGTGGTTCGGAGAGATGCAGAGCGAGCTGCAGTGTGGTTCAGAGAGCTGCGGAGTGGTCGAGAGAGAGATCAAGAGACAGGCAGTCCCCCTGCTTTTATGGGACAGGAAGGGGGGAGTGGGCTAACCATCACCTGGTGGTGTCCAGACCCACCCCTGGGGAGGGGTCCAGACCACCTGAGGTCAAGTGTTGAGTTCAAGGCCACTCCTCCTGGAGTGTTAACCGTATACACAAGTCAATTGCCTTCAGGACATGTCAGCTGCAAGAGACTTCAAGAGTTTTGTTATCTGTATTAGTAGTACTAGAGAAAACAAACGCCAGTTCTACAGTTAAAGGTCCAGTTCCAGTCTCAAAAACCACTACAGAATAATTTGAGCTGGAAGGGTTGATTCTGAGGTCCTTCTCAGAGTAGGGTCAACTACAGCAATCTGCTCAGGAATGCACACATCTGAGACCTGAACACCTCCAAGGACTGAGATCCCACAACCTCTCTAGGCTCCATCGTGGTAAAAACTAGTGTCCTTATAATTAGTCAGCATTTGCTATTTTCCAGTTTTCATCCACTGCCTCTCATTTCATCCCTGTGCACCTATAAGAAGAGTTTAGTTTGTTCTCTACATTATCCAGTCATGCAATTGCAGGCAGCAATAAGATCTCCCCTGAACTTTCTCCTCCTACAAATATTTCAGTGAGTGAACAGTTATAACACTTCCAGTGCTTTTCAAACTACATGAACCTATGTGGGAAAGGGCAGCCTTCTCATTGGTTTGGCTACTATTGCAAACACAGGAGACCGTTCTCTTCCCAAAGCTACAAATTCAGTAGATCCTTCTCTGTGTGACATGCAGACAGAGCCCTTTCATATTAGCAGTGGATAGGATTGGATTAGGTTAAACAAATGCAAAATGCTTGGATCTTTTTTCTAAAACAAATTAGGGATCCAGTATACTTCATTAGATCTGGGAAATACAGGATATTTCTCTAGACTAAAAGCTATATTGCATCTGTCCTGTAATATCGTTACAGCTCAGGTGCTCAGAATTTGTATCAGCACCTTCCAGCATCTTTAAAGCTCCAACAAGCTGTAAAGTAAAGCTTTAATTATCTTCTTGTCATTTAACTGTTGTTGACCTGCTACCCATAATGTTGCAATAAGTCAGAGAATGGAGACATGACATAGGCAAAGATTACTGATGGGAAGCTCTGGCAGAGAAAAAAAAATCACCATAGTTACATTAATAAGCTTTCCCCATAAGGCAAACTCAGCTCAAGCTGCTGCAGTTCTAATTTCTAATTTGTTTGAAATCTGTTTTGATTTTCTGTCTCCTGTTAAATACAATTCTCTTCTGGGCTCTGGTTTGTGCATTGATTTTTGCAGTTGTATCCATATTACATTGGGACCCAAATCCACAGTTATCTAATTCAGGTTACACAGAAAAGTTTAGATGAGTAATCCTTTTTTTTTTTTTTGTTTTTTCTTTAAGTAGATAAATACTTTGCTTCTTTGAACAAGGATGAGATTCAACCTACTTACAGCACCATTTGATCCCACAGTCAAGGGCAGACATCAGGAAGGATGGACTGTGGAATTCTTAAGAATGTATTTTTTTTTTAATTCTCTCTGGACTATACTGTGTATTGGAGGAATTCACAGTTTAATGAAGTCATCAAACTGCTATTTTAAACAGCTCCAGAGTGGCCATCAGAGCTGCACTGAGAGAGAATACAGAGTCTCCCAAAAGTCTCTTCTGCACAGGCCTCATCTCTAATGCAGCACAGGATGACTTTTCCCTCTTAAATAATCACAAGTGGGTCTGACATTTTTATTTCAAGCAGAGCAATTCTTACTGATTTTTATGGCTGCTAGATTAGTTTTAGCACGTATTCATCTTAAAAATACACACAGAAAGCACAATGATTATTACTACCTGTGCAGACCTGGTTTCTATTCCTGTCAAGCCATTTAGGGCTTTCTGGAACAGGCAGGTGCAAACAAATGCAAAGCCTCCTATTCCTGCTCTCAGATTGCTAAATCCATAACTGGAGGCTTGTACCTGTGTCAGCACAGCACCATGCTCAACCTCATCCAGTTGTATCATCTTTTGCAAGAAGCTCCTCCAGACACATTCCTTCAACTGGAATGTCAGAAGGTAATGGTTCTGAGGATTACAATTCAAAATTAGCTCTTGAGATGGTCTCAAGACCATCTAATTTGTAAGGCATAAATATTATTAATTACTTTTTAGTGTTTTGCCACCCTATTTGGAGCTTGTTGAAGTACTTGGTGGGTATGAAACAGAAAACGATAGATAAATGTTGAGATCCATTAAAGTGGTAAAGATTTTCCTTTGTTTCATATAAAAGCAATTAAGAACTCTGACTAGCAGCTGACAATTTCTGCTGCTATAGGAGATGCTGTTCCAAAGGCAATGAGGTTTTGTGCCTAAACACACTTTCTTCACCTTCTTTATTCACAGATTGTGATACAACAGGTTTGGTCCTCTCTTGGATTCAGTTCAAATAAATATTTTCAATCATAAGCTTATTTTATAGAGATAAACAGAATACTGTCAAGGATAAAAGTCTCCTTACTGTTTCTCCTTTCCTCTCCCAGTTTCTTCCTACAAATAATATGCCAGAAGACAGACACCTATGGGACTATTCCACTAATACTAAGACATTTTGGTTCCTTCCTCTTAGAAAACATCCTAGATACATGCTAGATTGTTTGCTTTCAAAATAGCCAAGAAATGACCCAACAGGTTTTCTGGGCTTGGTTTTCATGTGGGTTTGGGAGGGACAACAGTGAGGACTCCCTTCTTGGTCCTCTTCAAGCAGAGCGTGAGCTGTATGATTTTCTGATATACCGTTCATTGTCTAATTTTATTCATCACATTGATCAAGGATTCTGCAGTAGTTTAAATATCTTCATCGTGTTCTTGTTTTCATGTCAGAGATTGCCTTTTGCCCATCATCTCAGGTGGAAGAAAGCATAGCAGTCACTGTGCTTTGCTACCTGCCATGGCACAGTAAAAGATGCTTTGTACATTTTTTTAAGAAGATGGAGTTTTCTATTGCTCCGCCGCAGTTATTATTTTTGTGTCTCATTATTTCAAACCCTTTCTGCCTCATTATAAAAACACCACTTGCCAGAGCTAAGGTGAGTAGCACAACAGCACTTCAAGGCAGCGTGAATTAATCAATACAGCCTCTACAACTAAGAAGCACAATGCCACTCTCAGTGGGAAGGTGTAGGTTTCATTTCAAACTGCTCTCCACCTTCCTAATTAAGCACTTTATAACTCCTCTTCTACAAAAAGCTTCAGCTCCCAGGTATAAAAACAAACATCTCTGTTGAGGAGCAGATATGAATATAACTGGAGCTGAATCAAAATAACCCATCTGTAGAAGAAACAAATGAAAGAAATAATGAAAAACATTGAGTCAAGCATGATAGACCCTACTCCACCCAGAATAGTTAGGCTTCACCCATATACACCTACTATTTTCTGTACAGTATTTTCAAGCCTCAGGGTCACTTGATCTGACAAGAAGAAAAAAAGCAAGGGCCAAGAGATGTCTCTTACCCATCCTTTTCAGACTAACACCCATCTCATTGCCAAAGAGCATTTGTTCTGGTACTAGGGTGCTGTGAGAGCACACAGCACACAGCTTGACACTCACTAGAACTCAAAAAGACAGATTTTTATTTCAAGAGCCACTATCAAATGAGGAAGCTGTTAAAGATTAGGACCCTTCATTAGGGTCACTGAGTGACCTCTGTGGGCTCTACATCAAACATTCACTCCATTAGCTGTACTTTAAAAAAATGATTTTTTTTCTTAAAATAGAATACTGTGTTCCACTGTGTCTTGTGAGTGGACATAATTTCCATCACCCTCCCCACCCACCCAGAGCAAACCAGACCAGAGGGAGCCAGCAGAGCCCTAGGTTAATTGATGTAAGAGCTGCTTGCCAAACTCACATAAAGCTCCACCAGTACAGTCACCCTTTGTCACAGACAAGACCTCTATCCATGCAACTTGCAACTCAGCCTCTAGAGCGAGAAAATCAGCCCTTGTCCTTTCTACTTCCAAGTCATCATTGTAAGATGAGGCCAGACCCAGGGAACTAGGTCCAACAGCAGCTCTCTCTAATTGCATGATTAGGAAACATGAGGAATAGTACAAGTCCTTCATAGCAGAAGCTCCCTCCTTCCTGAAGTACAGCAGTATAATCTTCTCCTTCAGAAGAAGGAGCCACACCATGCTGGAGGGTGGATCTGGATCATTAATTTCTGCCTCTAGTGATGATACAGGAAAAAGCAGACAAATTGATAACATCATTTCTCCTGTTACTCCCAAAACTTTTATCTATTTTGCAGTCAAGCATTAAAGCAAAGGCTTAACAGAGTCAGTGTTCTCTTACAGATGAGGTCTCTCCATGGCTGCTTTTGTTCAGCTGTGCCATGTACAGGTCTGGTTTGGAGTCTTTTCAGCACAGCAGAGCTGACAGAAGTAGAACCAGTGCTTTGAACAGGGAAATTTTGTGCACTTCTTTAATTTACTTAGTGGGAATCCTCCTCACAGAGCAAGACTAATATTGTGGTAAGAGCCATATGCATACAACACTGCAGTTTATTCTGTATCATGCTGATAGTTTTCCAGTGTAATTTAACACATGAGATTTTATCACCAGTCTTTCAGCAGCAGATTTCAAGGAGGTAGAATGACAGGGCTTATTCTTACATGTATTTTATATGAAGACAAAGGACTTTATATGAAGACTTCAGGTTAAAAAAAAAAAAAATAAAAAATCTTAAATAGACCTCTTATTTGATCCAGGATTGACAACTGAGCTAAGCCTATTTCTGAAGATTTTGCAGCAGCCAGAGGAAGAAGCAGTTACTGTCCTGTTTGACTCTGCAAGGCTAAACCTGAAGGAAGGCTCTATTTCATCATATCAGAAATAGTCTTCAGCTGTCTGTTAAACAGCTGCTGTGGGCTTCAGAGTTTTCTATCAGGCTTTTACATCCTACTGCAGACACCTTCATATCCTTGTCTCTCCAGCACCCTTTTCAAAATGTTTACTCCCTTCTTTTGGCATTGTCTAGATGAGTGTTGCATAATTGCATCTGCTTATCTAAAGTATTTTTGTTGCTATTCCCTTTTTCATTTAACGTTACTGACAGTATTGCAACAGGGCAATAATCCCTCATATCTGACTGAGCAGTCATCAACACAGCTTGAGCACAGTGTGCCAAGGCAAAGTAAATGAAAGGAACAGAGCTCAGCATGCACAGCCCCCTTGGAAGCCTGCTCCACCTTACAGCATGAATAGAACTACCCCATCTTTGGGTAACTGCCTCAGTTGCCCACTTTTAGCCTGAGAAAGGCCAGAGACCACTGCAACATCTCCTCCCACCATGCTGGGCTGACTGTGTATACACACAGCCCTGACACCTCCTAGGCAAACATACTTTGCTCTGCCAGTGCAGAAAAGTAGCTTCTTCAGCTGAGGAAAACGTGCTGGGCTTACTGCAGAGCTGAAGCAGTGCAGACAGGCACAAATTCTGTGGCTGCCTGCCAGCATGCAGAATGGTGACTGCAAATGCACATCACTGTCCTCCCACAGCCAAGACGGCAGCTCCACAGCAAAGGCAGAGAGCAGGAGCAGGCTGATACCAGCACAACCCATTTGGTCTGAGAACAGCTCACAGAGGGATAGTCTCAGCCACAGCAGGTCTTCAAGCTGCAGTCTGAGCGAGGCAGCTCTAAAAATGGGAGGCTTCTATGCAGTGCTTTAATACTCGAGGACAAACAGGTACACAACAGGCAAAATATTTCTCCTGCTAGCAACATGCCTTCTGATGCTAGACAACATGAGAGCTACTAAGGTGAAATCCAATTTTAATCCCTTTGTTGAATGAGTTCATGTAAGTTCAAAAGGCAGCTTTCTGTCATTGTTATAGATCTCATCTCCTGAGACAAGGTGAGGCAAGTAAATCAACAGAAGCATCGTTACTAAACCATAGGAGAAATGGGTGCACTGGGACTGAGTTGGTTTTCTAACTACAACTTTGATTCACCTATTTTTCTCAAGCCCGTCTCATCTGTCAAGCTTTCCAAATCAGCACCATTTCAATGCCTAGCTGAGCTATAAAGCTTCCACTGCTCCTTACTCAGCTGTAGCACTTAAGCCTCTACACTAAAAACTGCTGCAGCACATGGAGAGAAGAGACGTGTTTATGTTTAATGCTCACTATAGATAAGAGTCATTTATGTAAATAGACACTTTTGTTTCTTGGAATTAATCTTTCTCTGGGATTTTTTTTCACAGTGGCATAAATCAGGATGGGTTATTTCCCTTACAATTTAGAATACTCTTCTTAGACACTAAGAGCAGAGAAAGACAATCACAAACAATTGAATTACCTTATACTAATGAACTACCATTTGTCAGCTGAGCCATAGCGACTACTTACTTGCATGTAGCTGGTAAAGCACAGAAAGGCTTGAGGAAGGCAACTGAAGCCAGTGTGTTTAATTCTGCATTTGCAGTAGGCCAAGAGAGCACTGTCAACCACTTACAGTCACCTGCCTTCAAATCTTGTCCTTACTCTACATTTTCCACCTTTTCCAAGTCTCCCAACACTGGTTACTCTGACCAGTTCCTGCTGAATTTTCCACTGACCTCTGAGTGCTGGAGAAAGAGATGTATTCCTGAGGAATACAGGTTTCTGGACCTCAGCATAGGGAAGTGGAGAGGCTTGCCTGGTGTCCTAGGAAGCCAGAGGGCAGCTTTATTCTCAGGTCTGGAAGAGACATTTTGAGATTGCTTATGCCTCCTTTTCCTCACATCTGAATTGGGAAAAACTTTGCAAAACATCCTAAAAGAATAAGATGTATAATACTCCAGGAGAAGGAGGTGCCCAAATGTGAAATCTTGAATGACTGCAGTGTATATCCATTTGAAACCTCAGCAATTAAAAGAAAAAAAAATCATCTTTTCCTACCCAATAAAGAGTTAAGGGCTCAAAATAAATAGTTTTAGCAATTCTGGGTGCAATATTAGCTCAGCTACATGATTTCAATCCATATGGCATATTAATGAGTCCCAGCAAGGAAACAATTTCAGGAGCTATTCATTTAAGCAATAGTTTTCATTCCATCTAAATACTGGAAGCAATAAAGGCTCCTACGCACTCAGTAAAATAGATGGGGAAATAGCATAGCATGAAAATCAGAGAATAGGAGACAGATGTCAGAGTTTCAAGGCATAGAAGGCTGGATTTTTATTTTTCCTATTCCAGCTTCAAGTGCATGAAGGAGCACAAACCTGCTTTGGTTTTTGACACAGTATCCAAAGGTAAAAGCTTGCATTTCCCCTAGGAGAATATAAAGTGAAAGCAGAGGGGGTTTCCAACAGAGATGGTGATTCAGAGGATCAAAACATTATCAAGGAAGGGGTGAATAATCCCCTCCCCTCACCTGGAGAGACACTGGACTTACTTTAGCAGTAACCCTTCAGATACTCTGATACTATTTTGAAGTTCCATAACAAAAATGGTTGCATGCTTTTCCCCAGCCTGTCATCACACACTCAAAATGCCCACCAGCAGTGTCACATCCATGGGTTCATATATTCCTTCTTACAAAAGTTTTATCTCATAGGCAGCTGAGGACTGCAGAATAGCTCAATTATCCTTTGGTTGATCCACACAAGAAATATGTCAGGGCTGTGGAGCACAAGTCACAGAACACATATTTCTCCAGATGCTGATTTTTTCCTAATAAGATGCAATCCTCTTCTGCTCTTGCCAATGTCTGTGAAGACAATGCACAAGTAGCACCACACACTTCGGTGACAAACACTAAAGGTCTGATCTTTATAGAAATATATATTATAATAGAAAAGTTTGCAGGTGTGTGATCTAATTGGAGTTGGATCAAGCCCAGGATGAAGGACAGCATTTCCCTCAGATACAAAGGACAAAGGTGACCTGTCACCCTTTCACCTCATTACCACCAGACCATACCACTAGTTACACCAGCACTGCACAAAGGCTAAGGTCATCCAGCATTTGAGTAGGCTTAAATGCTTAAGTAATATGTCCAAAAAGGGCTAGGCTGACAAAGGCAGGAATAATTGCTTCTCTCTCTGTGAAGATGTATGCAGATTGCTATCCCAGAACTACAACAAAATCAGTGAATTGCTTTACTTTGTTCAACTTGTTGTATTACCCTATTTGGCCACATATGGGTACAGGTACCATGCTACTGCTCTTTGAGGAATTTATATCAACCACCTTTTTTCAAAAGGAACAGTAAGGAAACCTCAAATATCCAAAACCCCTGAGGCATTCAGGAAGCTTACAGTGAATCTGGCACTGGACTCTGACTCAGCACTGCCACTGCTCTACAGTGTCCTCTGCACTGTGCTATCAGAGGTCTCGGGTGTACTCAACAGAGCTCTGCTTTGAATACCAGTTACCGATAGGATCAGCTTAACTATTTTTCTTGTTCAAGAACTCTGCAGCAATGCTTCCCTCGGCAGTATTTCAGCCTCCTGCCACCTAGTTGGGCTAAACAGACCTGCACTCAATTGACCCACAGTCTGTAGAAATAGAGTTTATTCTAAGAACATCATAAAATGGTTTGGGCTGGAAGGGACCTTAAAGAACATCTAGTTCCAACCTCATTGCCATGGGCAGGGATACCTTTCACCAGACCAGGCTGCTCAAAGCTCTATCCAGCCTGGCCTTGAACATTCAGGAAGGAGGCATCCACAACCTACCTGGACAACCTGTTCCAGTGCCTCACCACCCTCACAGTAAAGAATCTCCTCCTTACATTCAATCTAAATCTACTCTCTTTCAGTTTAAAGTTGTTACTCCTTATTCTATTGCTACATGCCCTTGTAAAAAGTCTCGGCTTTCCTGTAGACTCTCTTTAGGTACTGAAATGTTGCTGTAAGGTCTCCTCAAAGCCTTCTCCTCTCCAGGCTCAACAATTCCAACTTTCTCAGCCTGTCTTAATATGAGCTAAGGGCTTCTGATAACAGCTGAAGAGGGCTTCTGAAAAGAGCTGAAGATTCCTCTGTCTTCAGCCTCAGAAGGGATTAAAACCACTGAACATCTGGCAGAGAAAACTGTGTGCATTCAGCCATGACACACACATCATACGCAAGGGAGAAGTGAGAAGCTACCAATCCTACAGAGAAGTGTTTGCATTAATCAGAATTATAAGTCCACCGTTGACAAATAAAGTAAATTTATTAGGTGGTCTTGATAGGAACATCACCTTCTAAGAAACTTGTACCCATAAGACTCAAAATTAATGGGGTTAAAAAGTCTTGCAAACTTTGGTGTCCCTGGTCACCTCTTTGAGCTAACTTATGCACGGTGACAAGCACTGAGCACATTACGGCCCATGAAACTCACTGTTCTGGCTGTATTTCTTGCCACTTCGAGTAATTTCTTAGAACTGATAAATTCTGGAGATTATAAACTGGCAGGAGCCCTGGGCACAGGGCTCCTGGCACCTCATGGATCACTGAATCCAGTCTCCTTTCCTTGAAATTCTGCCATATAATCCCACTCACAAGACGTGCATCTTTACAGTTTAAGATAGTAAGAGAGCCTGTTGCCGGTGCTCTATGGATACAACTTTGAATATAGTGCCCTGACACCAAGCTGTTTCTGCTGTGTTTTCAGCAAGCTTTGTGTAACAGTTACTCTCTTTAGAGCTCTACCTGCAAAGCACTACAAAAAAAATTCTCTGTTAAAACTACCACAGCAAACCTGCTGAGTGCATAATATGAATTCAAAGTAATTCCAGGTCAAACCTTTAATCAAAGAGACCTCTCTAAGCTTCTTCTTGCCCTTATTAAAGAGATTTACAAAACCGTGAAGGAGGTTGGAGAGTTAATGATGTGCCATTTTAAAGGGCTCCATTAAGATTTGGGTATTTTTATCTTTCAGAAAAAAAAAAAGCATTTGCAGATTATAACTCTAAGGAGACAATTATAAGAGCATTCTGAGAGTCCTTTCACTTGATCTATAAGAGGGAGAGATGGTACAGCAGAGTATAGGAAAGAAAATACACTGCCTAAGCCTTTTTCTTGAATAGGATCCTAACTAGCCACATTGCAGCTGCAGTGAAGTGTCTTATGTTCCTGTGATTTATTACTATAAGGGCCACATCATCTGCCAAAGCATGCTTGTAAGATATTAAATGGTTTCCAAAGGAAACATTATAATAAGACAGATTTTAGGGCTGCATTTTTATCCTGATGAGTGTCTGTGAAGCGCCTTTGAAAACTTTTGTATCAAACATAAATATAAAATTATTGCCACATGCAGTTTGAATTTGGGAAGGTTTCAGGAAGGAAGCCCAGCTACCCACATAAAGGGATGAAGAGACTCTTTACAGGAGTGAGAACGCAGAACAGTACTGAAAGAGAAAGGAAGTGGCAATCTTCCAACAGGCTGCGCCTTGAACCAAATTGCTTTCTGTCTAACATGATGGGTTGTTCACAGGCCTGAGTTATTCCCTTACCCTTTTAGCCCGACCTTGCACACTAAGCTTCAAATCAAATGTAAGTAACAAATTAAGGGCTTGATCTTGCGCTCCAGCTTCCCTTTCACTTCAAACTGTGGAGAAGGGATGGTATTAAGACCCATATTAATGTTGATCACGGTAGTATTCCTGATGGACTTCCAACTAGAAATGACACCACAATTAGCCTAGCTACTGCTAATAGACAATTTGAGATCACAGCAGAAAATGAAGAAGCAATATTTCCATTGATCCACACAGCACCTGTAAACCTCAGGGCCAGCCTTTCAAGATACTCATTCGCAGATGAGCATTTCTGCCAACTTGTATCAATTACTCCGTTTCAAAAGGGAAAGAAAATCCACCTTACAGTATTTGCTCATAGTTGTAAGAGTCTGCTCTGTTGTCCTGCTATTAAGTCAGGAAAACTGCATGTAACTGTAAAGAAATTCCAGTACTTCCCTCAGAAAGACCTTGGAAACATAAAATACGGGTCTATCCCACATTTTAATTTGTCATTAAAGCATAGGAAGAGGTAAAACAAAATACAAATACATGGAAAAGTAAGGACAGATAAGAATCTAAACAGATTGGCAAGCTGCAACATTGGATATTCTGTCATGAACACCCAGAAGTTTACTAACAGGACAAACAAGCTTCTTGGTCACCCTGTATAAGACACCAAAACATTAGCAGTGAGAAAAGACTGGCATCTTGCTGGCTTAAATAATTCCTGACTTTAGCTTTCTAGCATAGGAATCAAAAAGCACAAATAGCAACCATGAGGCACTGGGAACAAAGCACCTTTGATAGTTAACACCACAGAGAAAAATTCTCCCCTGAGTTTATTTAGCCTTTGGACAGGATGTAAAAATCCTGGGGAATAACCAGATGCATGAACAGCTGGAAATATGTGGCTAATCATCAAAAGAAGGGTCTTCTGAATAGAGTCCTCCCACTGTTACTTGTATCCTTCTAGAGAAGTTTTGCAAAACTTCTACAAAGGATTGTTTCTGATTTTGAATTTGCAATAGCAGCTGCAACCATGTGATGGTTTGGGTATCCCCCGCCCCCCCACACTTTTACTTCTTTACACATCCCAGCAAGACTGTGAGGGAAGTAGACCTCAACATTGTTTTCATTTTACAGCCTATCATCTAGTTCTTCTCACCAAAACATGCTAGCTAGGCTCAAACTAGCACAAACCAACAGCACCTCTCTACAAGCCAGGAATACCTCCATTCACAGTCACAGAGCACAAGTTACAGCACTCCAGTATCTCAAACCATTTGCTTTAGCACCAGCCTAATTAAAGAATAACCCATAACTGTTCAGACTTCTACTTACTTATCTTTCTCATTTCATGGTCAAAACAAGCATTTTACCTAAGCTACTGTAAATTTCCTTGGTGAGAGAGGATCGCATTATGATGAAGCCCATCACATGTGGTTTAGAACTATAAAATTTCAGGATCAGCCCATAAGAATCCTTCCAAGTGTGTGGCATAATTGTCTTCCTATGCATTATTTCTGCAATCCCATTCCAATTATGATGTTCCAAAGCCTCTCCCTCAATCAGAGAAGCCAGGTAACACATGAGAATCCATTGAAAACATTTCTGGCAGCTTCTTTGACAGATGTTGAATGCACACTGTTGATAGTATATATTTTAATTGCTTAGGACTAACAAAACTGAGTCAGCACTGAGAAACTTCTAACTTTGTTCTGGTCAGCAAAAATCATGTTCAGATTTGAGATGACTAGTATCAGTAAAATTCTATTTCAGTGAACTGCTGTTAAGTGACAATTTTGTTCTTCAAATTAGAAGAGAGGACTAATCATTGAATTCAAAGACCTAGTTATATATTTTGGTGGGTTTGTTTCCACATAGGAGGAATGACTTGAGCAGAAATCCATTAAATTTTTCAGTATTCCCATGCTAGTCTGATTCTAAGCTTTTCCATTAAGCAGCATAGTCACAATGGCACTAAACCACTTAAGCAACAAAAACAGCACATAATTATCACTTCTAATTCAATCTTTTAGAATGTGAATAGATACTGTACATCACTGACAATCCACACTCCTACAGAGATTTTTCTGTTCCTTCACAGCAGCTTCACAGCCTCTTGTACTGATATAACTGACCCAAACATTTATGATTTTTTTTCTCAAGAAAAACTCCTCAGAATACTGAGTTAGCAAAATTAAGAAAGTATTACAATGCTTTATTCTTACCTGAAGGTAGATGTTTAGATAAAGGTGGGAATCAGGGCACTAGTATCTGTGTACCAGCATATCAACATTTGAAGCAATCAGTGTACTCTCAGAATTATAAGCATGTTAAATTTTGCACATATGAAAAAAAAATCCTACTTAGAGTGCATGAAGTACATGGAAGCTCTGTAGAAATAAGAGAAGAAGGGAGCCTGTAGCATACTCTCCCTTGTCCCTTAAGAGACCTCACTATATTTACCACCTGGGACCTCTTTTCCTTGGAAATTAGGATGTGTGACATCTTACCTGTACCTGCTGCATCAAGCAGCTGTAGCAAATGGCTTGTTCCCTGTCACCAAAACACAGCTGGGAGGTGTGACTGGTGTGAACAGAACCAATATTCACTTTGCACCACTGCCGTCTTAATGCAGGCAGGCAGGCAAGAGCAACACCAAGTATGGCAGGCTCAGGGACCCCCCTTCAGGTGCCTTTGTCCTGCTGCGCCCTCACATACAACTAAGCCACTGGGACACTCTAAATACTACCATAGCGCTAAGAAGCAGTGGCACCTTTGCATTTCTGCAGCTGATAAAGGCCAACAGAAGTTAGAGCGCAGGAGTGTTGTGGTTTAGATGTTGACAGCAGTGCCTCTGCTAAATGCTGCAGCACGTTAGCTGCAGTAACAGAGGCTGTGCAAGACAGGAGCTTAAAAACAGCCTGCTGTTTACAAACTCAACCAACAGAAACCAAGCAGCACACTAAAACAGGCCAACCTGAGCCCCAGTGAGACAATACAACACTGTCAGCAACTATTTGGAAGAAAAAGAGGCTAAAATCTGTCACATGGACTGATCTCAAATGCAGCAACTGCAGACCCTATGTGCTCTCCTCTTTTGTCTGCAGTCTGTGCTACTCCCTGCTCATGCGTGCTTGCTATCAGCACTGCTTCCATCCTTGCTTCACCAGAGAGCACAAAGATTCTACCTCTGATCATGGTGCCAGAGTGACAGCATCCACTCTTCACAGGACAAGCTCTCTCTTTCATGGATAATAATGAAACAATTCTTCTCTCACCCTAGGACCAGGCATATAATGCTACATCTCTGCTGAATCACAGATTTATAATTGCAGTACAGAGCTCTGAGCTGCTGCTCTAATATCTTCAATAATTTCAGTCTATCACAAGCACATATCTAGCAGACATTTTTGCTTTGCCTCTGCACATCAATACAGGAAAGTGAATGTCTGTTTGGAGAATATGATAGCTCAAAACCTCAATTTCCTTGGCAAAAGTGAAGGGATGCCACCATTTGATA
The DNA here is from genome assembly GCA_013400475.1 of Tricholaema leucomelas. Classification (NCBI taxonomy): domain Eukaryota; kingdom Metazoa; phylum Chordata; class Aves; order Piciformes; family Lybiidae; genus Tricholaema lacrymosa; species Tricholaema leucomelas. The sequence continues at coordinate 142,152 of WAAF01007965.1, forward strand.
CAAGAAAGCATCTCATGGAAGCTACTGACATTCAGGCCTGTCAAATGCTCTGCTATTTTCATCCTTCCTTTTCCTATTCTTCCCTTAATGGGCTAAGGTTAACAGAAATTCACAGATTTTTCTATTTAGTAACAATAACTATTTACTCACCACAACATTTTGTACAATAAACATCGTGCCAGGAGCTTTTCTGTATCTCCACATAACTATCTTGCATGTAACTAAACTGAGTGAGTGTCTAAAGAAGATTTTCTCAGACCCTAACCTAAAGAAGGTTTTCTCAGACCGAAACTCCTGTAAACCAAAACACAAACTTAGTCCTGGGATTAGGCTCCACAGACTGCCTGCAAAACATGTCAAGGCAACACACCCAAAGAGCAGGGTTCTCCTTTTGATTCCTCTGCGTGCCACAGGGCTGTCTTTTGCACTGTTTTTTGCAATGGTGCTTCTTTCCTATACAATCTGAGCCTGGAAAAACATCATTTGAGACCATAATTTTCTCAAGAGGCTCCTTTTAAAATAACTTCAGATGGACAAAAGCAAGCTGCTTAAAGATGCAGCAAAATTGCTTCATCCCTGCTTCATGCATTTTATTTTAAAGCACTATTAAGAACTCATTCTTTCTGACTGAATTCTATTTCCATTTTCACTTTTTTTTTTCTTTAGGAGCTTGAAAAACAAGATTTTTCTATCTTTTTTGTTTGCTTCTTTGTTTTGTTTTTCCTTCTTCCTGTCTGTTTCTATCTGACCAATGAAGATTCTTTTTTTTTCCCTGTGCTTCTAAGACAGTTGACATTAAAATGTCTCTTTCCTATCCTCTTTCTGTTGTATTTGTGCATCGGGGCCATTCACAATGATGTCAGCTGAGCTCTAGGCATTGTCTCTGCTAGTTCAATTCCAGATGAATTGCTGGATCTAGCAGGACATTAGCATTCACTTGATTGATTTAGCACACTCAGAGAATAAGTTAGGGTTTGTATTCAGCTGCACACATTAAAAATGTGAAGAAATTATAAAGCAGTCCAAAGATGGTAAGTTCTTTTATAGTCACACATCTTTTGCTTTTCATACATCTTCCTGTGCTTGAGGGTACCATCTAAATAATGGCCATTTCAATGGCAAGTCTTTCCTTGACAGCGCTCATGGATGAAAGAGGAGAGAAAAGCGACTTAAAACTATTGTTTAACACAGTTAATCAACTTAACGGATTTCAAGGCTAGAGGATTGTATTATGCATTATCTCCTATAAAAAATGAGGGCTATATAATTTCACCCTGTAACTACAGCATTTTATCCAACTGGAGAAGAGAACAAATCTTTGGAGATACTTCAACTGGACTTTTTAAATTAGTATTAAATATATAACACCATATTGCTTGCTGGCTTTAAAACCTTCTTCCTTTGTACAGTGCCCACCCTTGTGACGACATCTTGGTGTCAAATATGGCTGTGCACACCTGCTCAAGATGCACAAGAGCCGTGGAGAGGCCATGTCTTTCCAGATTCCAGATTTTCAATGTGAAACTAAAGAGAGAATGTAGGGCAAAATTTTCAGAAGAGGAGATTGAAGTTTGGCTCTAGAATCCATTCCTCTCCCAAAGAAATGGTGAGCAGTTCCCTGTGAAGTAAATGAAGAAATCTGGCTTTATCTACCTGCCCATTAGAATCTTTACCTTACCATTTTATGTCTTCAGAACAGGGATTTCCAACCCTTTTCCAACAGAACTGAAGATCTCAGCAGACGTGTTTGTCCAGTTATGTCCTTTATGGACTGAATGAAACAATGGAAGTAACAGGTATGTCACAGGGCTCATAAAAGCCCTTTTCCTGAGTTGTCTGTTGGCTTCAATGGGAGTTCAGCTATTTGCGATGAGAGTTTGCAATCTTCAGATCAGAACCGCACCAAACACCATCTTCTGATGGTGCCAGGCAGACGGCTAAAACTTGTGTGTTTTCAAGTAGCTTGAGAAATATACGGGGTGACATGACAAGAAAGTCAGCTCTCACAGGTCTCACATACCTCTATATTTCTCACAATTTCAAGAGTATCTCCTGATGAGGGGTTCTTTCGACATGGCATATATAGCTCATCTGGTGTCTAACTACCCAGAAATGTCTGCAATAGTTCACCTCCAGCTCTGATCACCTCTTCTGAATGAGCCTGCACTCTTCAGGCCCAGCCGTTCCGCTGCGCACTTACATAACAGAGACAGATGAGTCTGTTTCCAAGAGAGTGGACAGTCATTTGTGATTATTAACAAGCAGTCACTGCAAAAGATGACAACTCATGTGTCAGCTGAAACATTTCACATTAATTGGAACAAGGTCCCTATGAAATATATTTTGATAATAGCCAGTATCTCATGGACACGTTGAGAACATAATGTTTGATGTCTTTCCTTGGAGGCAAGAAAGAGCATCATAAGACAAATGCAGCTGCAGGGAGGGAGTAAAGACAAACAGGAAACAGCAGGGGATCAGCTGTCTGTCCAGGAAAGCTGTGAGGCTTTTCAGCTCTATCAGCAGTTTAGACTCTGGCACAGGTCTGCAGGTTTCAAAGGCCACTATTGTTTGTGAATGCAGTGGAGACAGTAGGAAGGATCACTAGGAAGAAAGGGGTGAAGCTGCAGCCAAAGAACCTGCCAGTGGGCAGCTAGTCAGTACTGAAAAGATGAAATCTGGATGAACTCTCGTGTGCACACCTGCCTGTCTTAATACAAAACTAATGCACAGCCACTTGTGGTGATCTTTGAGGAGTCATTTCTGGTTCATTCCTACTCTGTGACTGTGCATCTCGCTTGGCTTTCCTCACTTAACTTCCATCTTAGGGCTGGCCTTCCCTTGGTTATGACATTTGACTGGTTCCCAGCCCATGGGGAAATGACCAGTTCTTAAATACAGGTTCTGGCAGCAATTTGAGATGGACATTTTGCAGGAGCACATGTGCATCTAAACATGTGCAGCAAAAGCTGTTGTGGGATCTTATGCCCATATGCCCATTCACTGTGCCATATGAATCTGTTTTCTATGATGCAACAGTTTCAAGCAACGAAGGAGAAGCCAGAAGAGTCTCTTCAGGTCTGTAACGTGCTGATCCAGCCCAAACCACTGTTTTGTAACATTTTTCTCCTGAACCGCGAGCAATGGTTTCCCAGGCCCAGAAGAGTCAAGCAGTCGACGTTCTTGCAGATCTTTCTGCCAAGACAGCATCGCTCCGCCGGGAGCGGCTGCCGGCAGCGTTTGCCCGCAAGATGGCAGGGCTGCCCCGCCACGGCGTTCGCTCCTCCGCCGGATCGGCAACCGCTCGTCGCGAAACGCCGTCGTGCCTCTGCAGAAGGGAAAGCCGGCAGCACACGGGCGCGTTCCTGGAACCCCAGGGGCGCTGAGGCGATCCCGCCCTTTACTCAAGTCCTCTCCCGCCTCTCCCTGACTGAGGCCTCCAGGCTCGCCTGTCCCGCCAGCCCTGAGGACACCTGCCCGTGGTGAGGGCCGGCCGCCGAAGGCACTGCGCGGGAAACAGCCGCCACAGGTAAGAAACGAAGCCGGGGCAGGACGCAGTGAAGGCAGGGTGGGACAGGCCAGGTTGGGTGCGCAGGTGGGGGGCTCAGGCCGCAGGTGAGGGCTCAGGCCGGTGGGACCAAAGTTCACTGCGAAGTGGCATCCACTCCGCTAGGAGGCGCCGCCACACCACAGAACGGAACACCTGGCAGAGGCGCGCGGCGCTTCAGGCGGGAAGGAAGGAAGGGGCAGCGGCGCGGGGCGCTTCCGGGGCGGGAGGCGGGCGCTAATCAGCTGGTGCTTGCGGCTCCGGCGGCGTCGGTAAGCATCAGTCGCTCGCTCGCTCCGTCCTGTCACCGGAGCCGTGCGTGGGAAAGCAAGGCAGGGACAGCCCCACTGGTTGTAAGACTCACTCGGCGCTCCCGCTGCGGACGGTGGGGAGGGTCGGGCCGCCGTTAGCGAGGTCCCGAACGGCAGAGTGGGAGGGTGGCGGAGAGTGGGACTAACGGGACCTGGCCTCTGGGAGGGCTGCCCTGAGGAAGCGCCGCCTCACACGGACCGCGACGTGGCCGCGGTAGCGCCCAGGCCGATGAGGTGGCGTTTCGGTTCTCTGGGTGGCCAAACAACGGGGCTGGCGTAGAGTAGCGGGGGCCGTGTGATCATGGCTGTGGAGCAGGCCTGGGGTACAAGAGCGCTTCTGCCCAGATCTGTCGTACCGCGGGCGGTAAAAGGAGTCGAGATTGGGAACTTTGTCACCGCTTGTTCACCATCGTTGTCCTGTTGCGTCGCTTAAGGGAACAGCAGCTGGGCTCACAAACTGGAGGTGTTAAAACTCCAGGAAATCTGAAACAGTCAAGTTATTACTGCGAGTTCTTACAGTGTATCTCTTTTCTAGGAAAAAATGATTTCTGAAAGCAGCTCCTTTATGAAGGGTGTGGTACTTGGAGGAGTATTCTGCATGCTGGTTACACTCCTTGGACATATTAAAGTGGGCCATGGGACTAAAGCACATCACCACGAGCACCATCACATCCAGGCTCCCAACAAAGAAGACGTCTTAAACCTTTCAGAAGGCGAACGGATGGAGCTTAGTAAAAGTGTCCGTGTTTACTGTATCATCCTTGTGAAACCTAAAGATCTGGGGCACTGGGCTGCAGTGAAAGAGACATGGAGCAAGCACTGCGACAAGGCAGAATTCTACAGCTCTGAAAACGTCAAAGTGTTTGATTCTGTAGCTGTCAACACAAATGATATATGGGTGATGATGAGAAAAGCTTACAAGATAACGTATGAACGCTATAAAGATGAATTCAGCTGGTTCTTCCTTGCATATCCAACAACATTTGCTATTATTGAAAACCTCAAGTATTTCTTACTGAAAAAAGACCCCTCGCAGCCTTTTTATATAGGTCACACTGTGAAATCTGGTGACCTCGAGTATGTCGATGCTAAGGGAGGAATTGTCTTGAGCATTGAATCGCTAAGAAGACTCTCCCGTGTTCTTGAAGACTCTGACAAGTGTCCAGAGCAGGGAAGTATGATTTGGAAACTTGATGAGGATAAACAGCTGGCAATCTGCCTGAAGTACACCGGAGTGTTTGCAGAAAATGCAGAAGACTCAGAAGGAAAAGATGTCTTTAACACTCAATCAGTCAGTGCTCTCATTAAGGAAGCAATGGCTACTCACCCTCAGCAGGTGGTCGACGGCTGCTGTTCTGACATGGCCATCACCTTCAGCGGCCTGGCCCCAAACCACATGCACGTGATGATGTACGGTGTGTACAGGCTGAGACCCTACGGCCACACATACAACGATGCACTTGTCTTTTTGCCACCTGCAGGCTCAGACAATGACTGACATCTCTTGACAGAACACCTGGAGTCAGCTCTTCTGGTGACACATTTGTACTGACAGATTCAAATTTCGTATCTAGCGGTACTGGCATACTTTTTTGGAGTTTTTTGCACGTTGAGGTTTGTGGAAGGAGAACTTTTTTCTATATCTTTTATACAGAAATGCTTCTGGGTTTTGACAGTGCTGGAATGAAATGATCAAGTTGTTTATGACACAAGGAAATTAAGTTTATATGGGGGGTTTGTACATGTAAATATTTATTAATGAAAACTCTAGCGAACTTTAGTCTACTGTTATATTTTTACAAGACTTGATTGTTTCCATTCTTCCAGGCATTTCTATAATGTCTTTGTATCTTTCTAAGCTGTACCAATAAAACTGACCACAGCTTCAGTCTCTGAGACTAACTTGAAGGTATTTCCTTTACACTCAACTACACCATAGCTTCAGCTATGCTGTTTACTCAGCACTTATCACTTTACATGCAACCTTCTAACCTAATAAGGCATTGTTAGGAGGAAGCAAGCTGACAAGAGAGCTGTTAGAAGTCAGGACAGAGTAATACTAAATGACCTTTGGACTGCTGTTTTTAAGGAGACAAGAAATACTATGTTTTAAACAGTATTAACACAGAGGGCCTGTTAGTGCAAGGATAATTGCTCGCTTCACATGTAAGCACATTAGAATAAAGGTTCAGTATTATTTTCACTCCTGTTAGTGGTGCTAGTAGTGTTCACCAGGAAGTTGGTTAACTGTCAATACAAGTTGGGTATAGTATAATCTATAGACACTTAACACCAAGTTACCAAAAAAGCAACACATACTCTATAAAACTGGTTACATGCACAGAACAACAACACATAGACTTCCCCCATACTCATTTTAGGGGGAGGTTGTGTGGTGGGTCCTGGTCATGTTGTTCAGGGTTTGGAGTGTTTGGAGTTTTTTTGGCCAGCTTGTTTTTTGGGATTACCTGACCTGGATCCTGGAGGACTTACGGAAAGTACTGTATCAATCTGCTGCACATAAGGCTCGGGCAAGCTTCGCTGGTGCTGCAATATTCACTAAAAAAAAAAAAATCTATGAAGATATGTTATTTCTCCTTTCCTCCCTTTATAATACTGTGTCTTATCCTGAACTGCAAGATGGCAGATGAGGAAGTGAAACAGCTGCTTCAGAGATGGTGAGAATATCCACCTTCTCCTGTTTTAAGCATCAGGTCCTTCCCTCAAGAACAGTCAAGCTCTCCTAGCTCCACTTGTCTCACTTTATGCATGTTCTCCTCCATGGCAGTCAGAGCTCACCTACACACATCTGTACAAAGCTTTAGTAAGGGTGCAAGTCAAAGTATAAAAACAAAGCTGGGGGGGGACACTTAATTCAAATGAGAGTAAGTCTAATTTTTTAGATTTCAGAGATGCTAGAACACACCCTGAAACAAGATGGAAGGGGAAAAGGCAAGCCAAAGCTAGTTTGTTTTATGAAGAACCACTGAAGCACAAACTCAATCCCCATAGCACCAACAAGAAATCAGTACATTTACAGCAGTCTAAGATGGATGAAAAAGTCCATTAGTATTCAGAAAGGAAGGGCTGAGCTACAACCAAAATTTTCTGCAACACTGCTGTAATGACCTTAATTTGTCTTCCCACATTGGTAAATAGTTTCAAATTTGCCCTGTCCTTCTCAGAAGTACAGTTTTGAAAATAATTCTGCAGGAAATCTATAGATAGCTCTTAGGTAACATCTCCCATGTCAGAACATCTCTGCCACTATCTTCTGTAAAGATCTCAAGGCGAGCAAACCAGAACAGCAGAACAGAACCAAGACAAGGCACTTGCGTACAAAATTGCATTCTACCATCATAAAATACAAGTGTTAGAACAGAGACTTGAAATATTAATAAACGCTTCCAGAGACGGTTACATGTGGTAGACCTTACATTTCTTTAGTTTATTTAATAATTCCATGGCACAGGCTATTTTCCATACGCATAGCTTTTGGTATGCAGCTGCTGAACAATGAGTTGGATTATCCAGTCAAATACAGTGTTCTAACTCATTCTGTAGGTGGACATCTATGTGGCAGTGTGCACAAGCTGAGATCTTTTGAAATTCCACCTGAAGAAGTTGCTCCTGACTACACTGATAACTGTGTTTTGCTACTATCCCTTTGTTAAATTGTGATTTTTGTTTCTGCTCTTAAGAAGGCAAACAGGGAGTAAAGCATCAGGCACCAAGTTAGCACACACTCCATCTGGAGCATGCACACCGCTAATTTAAACTCCACTACAAGCAGAGTGGTATCAAAGTGTTAGCAGGTAGAAATCTGAACATAGATACACTCTTCAGATATGAACTAGCAGAAAAGAATTTTAAGTCCATGTAAGTCTAATTTCATAAATCCTCTACAGATAAATGTATTTTAAAAAGAGAAAACCCTGAAGAAAAATACTGAAGTTAATGCTGTTAATAAATTAAGTTAAAAAATAAAAGTAAAAAAAAAACAGATTTCTCCACATTCAAGAAACAGGTAGACTAACAAGATGTTCATTAGAAGAAAAAACATCTGAAATGTTTGGGAGGTTTTATAAACCATGTTAACCACCCACTTTATATTACTCTTGTAGGAGAGCATAAAAATGTAAACATTTCTTTACTTTTTTCATTCGAAATAGTCTACTCACAGTCCATGCAGGATCTTTCCACCAGGTGTCTTCAGTCACTGAAGACTTGAGTTTAAGATGAAAAAAAAGAACTGTAATAAAAGAGAAGTCTAGAAAACTATTGTAGCCTAACAGTACTTTTGCATTCACTTGATTTATTTAGCAGAGCCACAGAACAAAATAATTTGTACATTCAGTCACATTAAAAACAAGGAATTACAAAGCAGTCCACATTTAATCTAAGTGCATTCCTTTGGAGTAACACAGTTCTTTGTTTCACTTGTATGTCTTCATATGCCAAAGGCCATCATTTAAATAATGGATATTTTCAATACCAATCCCTTTGTTGACCTTCTCACTGTAGGAGGAAGGAAAGAGGTACAGAAGTATTAGCTAGGTTAAATATTGGAGCGGTACAAAATACAATATTTAAAGTAGAAACTGCAACATCTGTCAACTGTCATCTCCCAAGTCAAACCTTCAACAGCAGGTGGACAGGAAGCAATTTGTGTACACGTAGTAACAAGCATTGTTTAATGATACGAGGGCAGTATTTGCCTTCCACATTTGTAACTGCTACTTTGTGGAAGGCAGTTTCTTCAGACAACACTTCCACTTTTCTTCATTTTATAATTTCTCTACAAAATAGTGCAGTGGTTGTAAGCAACTTCCCCTCTCCTAGCAAAGGAGGTGTGCTGTAACATGAAATTTGACAAGCTCTGATTCCAAGTGTGCCACCAACTATCAAATGCAGGTGAACTGTTTCGCTGCTAGTTGCAGAACATCTACCCACTTAATAAAGAATTAGAAATGTTGAACCTGCATGCCAAAGACTTGCACCATGTTAAAGATATATTATGCCTCTATATCTTTTGAGTCATCATCTTTCTAAAATGATTCGCTTTGCATCTGTGTTGGATTTGTGTTTTTCTTTCAGTGCATTATTTAATGGAAAGATCTGATTTTTGTCACAATAAACAAGAGAAATTTCTGGGAACAAGGACAAGTTTCATTCACCTGCAAAATAAAATATATTTGCATTAAGTGTTCTACTACTTACACAGCTTGCCCAGGAGTAATCACGAAGGAAAAAAACTGCTACATTAATTGCATTAGCTGATTTTAACAAGTCAGGCACTACAAAGACACCAAGTGACCGGATTCACACTGCTTCACCATTTTCAGGTTTAAACAGCAGCACACAAAAAAACACATTAACGGCCTGCATAGATCAGTATAATTTAATTTTCCTCTGCAGTTAATGCTGCATCTCACAGGAAAAGAATTTTCAACTCCATGGCTGCTGAATTTAAATCAGAATTAAGAATACAGGCAAGTCTTTGTTTGCAGATCAGAGCACAGCACTGCAGATGTAGGACTGGGACAGAACTAGCTGATCTTTTCACCTACTCCTGTGGTCTTCTGAAGGCGCTACAAAGGATCCTGAAGAATATGAATTTCTCAATAGCAGGTCCAAATCCAGGTTGCTGCAGTCCTATTCTATCCCTGCCCTCTAACACATTCCCACCTTTTTCCTTTGTGCTACCATGATGACTGAGGACCAGAGAATGACCCAGTACAGACAGGCTGATGCTACTGAGAACCATCTCCACATGAAAGAGGGACTTGCTGACATGATCCTCAGCCACACAAGTGCTAGAAAGGGCTGGAATTAACACAGCTCAAACCTGGTTGGTGCACCTTATATCCTGATGCAAAATGTTATTATAGCACTTAAATATAGCACTTAAAATTACACACTTGAACAACATATGCAGCAATATAACCTTGACAGTAGCACTTATATTCCAACTTTATTTTGTAACACTTACATGTCCTCAGCTGACATTTTCATTACTCCCACACATAATGCATGTTGTTTGCCCTCTGCCATTATTGCCTATGAACTGCAGATAAGGAAAACAGTTCTTTTAACTATTTCAGAAAAGTAAAAGCAACATGAGGAAATGACTTTGCAAAAAGTTTCAAAATCCCATGCTGAACTCTTACCCATTCAGTAATTCTAAAGCTCTAGCTCTATTTAGTGTGAGCAAAACAATGCACTGCATTCAACATCTGAACCACAGTGTGTAGAATAAAGCATGTATTTATGAATTTTAAACAGCAATTATAAATATCTCTCAGCACCACACTATTTCTTCCTTCGTGTCTAACACTGAGCAGTGATAGTCTACCTTTTCTGGAACAAAACTGCATGTGTTTGTGGGGTCATTTTAGATTTCAAGGTACAGAAGAATCAAGATACATCTGAAAACCCAGAAACTCTGAAATCAGACATGTACTTTTCAAAGTTTGGCAACACAAGGTGCTAACTGCTGATCTTTTCATACAGCATCCAGGACAACAAAACCAGCACAGCTTGGTATTATTAATGCTGCATTTGCAAAGGGTTCCTTTCTCAGTAAGGTAACAAGAAAGGGATTAGCATACTTCTCCCATTTTTCATATGCTGACTTCATCAAACACATAGAGCAAGTCTTGATTGTAGCAAAACTGATCCTAAATGTATTTCCAAATTCCCTAGGAACAGCAGCAATGTCTTCTATGACTACAGGAGATCCAAGATTGATTAATAAAGCAGGACAAATTATACCATACAAGTCCTTTAACAGTTCTGCATAAAATCTCGAGGAAGACCCACCTATCTATTAGACTAATGGAACAGCATCTCACTCAACAGCACAGCAGCAGTAGTTATTAGGTTTTAAGGATCACAGTAAGAAAAAGAGAACTATTTCAACTTTGCCACACAGCAGCTGAACCTCTGCAGCACCTATCCAATTACTAGTTATTCCAGGAAATACATTTAAAATCCAAAGTAATTCAGATTATGATCAGTTAAGACGAGAACAGAAATTGAACTCATCTTAACAGCAAGCAGTAACTCCTAGTTAAAGAAGGATACAACAACAGTATCAACGGCAGCAGGGTAAAGTTTTGCTCCAGGAGACGTCAGGCCAGGGCACATTATATTAGCTCCACTTAGTACAAATTTAATGGCGCCTTTATCAACCTGCTGATGTGGAAGAATAAATGGATCTAGGAGGGGAAAGACACGGCATCACAATTAATACAGCAAGATGACAACATGCGTAACTCTTTATCAAGTCAGTTTAGATGGGGCAATTAGATATAGAGCATGCTGCAATTATAGGAAGTTTGAGAAAACTGCCAGAGCTCCTGCTGAGCTGTAAAGTCCCAAAAGGACACAAGTACTGTCCTCCTAGACCACATCTTTTTGTCTGAGAACCAAAGAGTGATCCAGCACTAGGCCTATATACCCACACAAAGTAACACTTTTACTAAATTGCCCCAGTGAAAACAATCACACAAGTGCCCATATACTTGGTCTTAAAACAAAGAGGTTTAATATTCCTCAGATTACAGGTATAACCTCTTACATGAAAGAAAAACAGCTTACTGTTAGCAGGACAAAAAAAAAGGCAAAGCATGGACAAAATGCATAGAGGCTTTCAGCTGACAAAGCCATTCTTCCAAGTGCACATACCTTTCTGAAGTATTTCAAATACTGAAATTTGACAGAATTACATTTTTACAGACACCTACACTCATCCAAGTCAGAGTAACACAATCAAGCAGAATAGGGAGACTAGCAAGAAAAATGTGAGGGTAAATTGTAGAAAGTAAAAAGCAAGCAACACAAATCCTTACAGGAAACTAGTACACTTTATATCATTAAACTCCTGATTAAGGAATATTTTTCTAGTAATACAGTATTTGGAAGGAAGCAAAAAGAGTTCAAACAAGGTCTCTATATTTGTTTTTTCAAGACTAATAACAGAAAATTTAGATTTCTGGGACATAAAAACCTCTCTCAATTTTGTGCTTTGCACAATTTAATTCTTAGAAATCAGACTGCTTAACATATAGCATCACAGTAACTGTGGGGGAAGCAATATGTATAGCCACCTGAGAGAGCAAACCAGTATGTTACAGTTGAGAAAGTATACTATATATATATATTCATACTCCTAAATAGATCTTGAAATCCTCCAGCAGAACCAAATTAAAAAGTTCTGTGGGATCACGTGCTCACCTCTCTCTCCCCACCACTATTATCCCCAGGAAACTTACATTTGTGAAGCAACCTTAGCGTTGGGTAAAAAATTCCTTCTCTTTGTCTGAAGAACAGCAACTCACCATTCACAGTGAGGATTTCTATATGTTCATGACTGCAAGATTAAAAAAAAATTAAATATTCCAACCACTACTTAACTCTTTTGTAGTTTAAATACATCACTTCATAGTCTAGTCTATCCTGGAATTTGAGAATTAACACAGTCAATTAGCAAGATTTATCTTCAAAGCTTTATTTTTTTATGGCTTATTTTTCAACACCTTCCTACTGCATACTTCTTTCTCCCTCAGAAAAAGAAAAATCTACAAACATCCAGCTGCACATAAACTGTAATTCTATGGGTTTTCTTAAATGCAATGTAATAAGTAAATAAGAAGGAATTAATGAAAATATACTACCTTCTATTGCAGGAGACTTTTTTTCTTTTAATCTAGGTACTATATGGTAGAAACCCAAAAATAGTACAAACTGCTACTGGAAGTTATCCAACCAAATGAAGCAGGGGTACAAATCCAAGCTTTCATAATCATAAACCTGAATGCATCCCTTCAACAACAGGCTGATCCCTGAAAAGTCTCCAAGTATGTTGCACATCCACTACTTGGAATAATTTTATTTTCCTCAGACATCCTACTCGCATTTGCCTTTGAGAGTTTGAAGAGTACACATAAAGGTTCTTGTTTGGCCAAAACAAGAACTATTAAGTCAGATAAGACGCTTTTCAAAAACTCTACATTCATCTACTACACACAAACACATAAAGGAAGCAATCACAGAACCTTGAAAGCAAGGTGTTAAGTGAAAGAACACTTACCATCTTACTATTTTGACTGGGTCTTTCTTTGGCATAATTTGGTTTAGCCATGGTTCAATAACAGGAAATTGGTCGATCAGCTGACTCTTAATACCTTTTATAACTGATGTCTTCAGCTGGATGCAGTTTGATACATTCTCCTTTTCATCAAATCTGTTGAGTAAAGATACTTCAGGAATGCACAATTTTATTGCATATCTCAGCAGCATTCTTCAGAAGCATTTATAAATTCACAATAAAACTTCAGTGGTATCACACCTGTGCAGCTTTCAAAGATAAGATTTCAAGATGCTTCCATTTGTCCCCGGGAAACACCAGGCTGGGGGAAGTCTCCCCTAGTAGACTGTCTTTGTCTTTATCTAGGACACGCCAGTGAAAAGTATCCCTATAGCACTAGAACTAGCTATTTTTCAAGCACCCTTCCAACACAAACCATTTTAAGATTCTGCAATTCTAAACTTCGTGTACATTCCTGAAACGCGCTCTTAGTCTCATAGATACACTTTAGCACACAGCGTTAATATATTCGACTCATAAAGTAGACTCTGCGGGTAACACTAACAGCTCTTCGAATGTATTCAGAAGACTCTTTTAATCCGACCACAGGCATACGAAACACGCTTTGTACCATCCTGAAGTTCAAACAAGTTAATGACTCAGCTTACTTTTTTCTTTAATAAGCTAGTACCCGAGCAGCCCAGGCCAACGCGGCCGAGGGCAAAACTGCCGGCTGAGAAGCATTTCTGCTCCGGAGGCTGAGGGCTGAGACCCAGTAAGACCGAGGAGACAGTGGGGGTTAGGGGGAAGATGGACCGGCCGCTCCCGCTCTGCAACTGCCCCATCCGTAACGACCGAGCAACGCCTGGCCGTGCTAGCTCCGCGAGCGCAGTCCCAAGCTCAGGCCGGCAGGACCGAGCCCCAGGGTTCGAGAGGCGCCGGGCCCACCCAGATCACGGGCCTGCCCGCGGCACCCCTTCCCCCAACCCTCCCGCCCCTCCCTAAGCTCCGGCCTCGAGGTGGGGAGCAGCGAGGCCCCACTCACTTCTTGAACATCCTGGGGGCGGTGAGGCGCCGGGCGGCCAAGTGCCTGGAGCCGGCGAGCGGCGGCGCGGGCACCCACAGGCTCCGCGCTCCCTCACACGAGGCTCCCGACCCTCCCGTCCGCGCCAGCCGGAAGCGCCGCGCACTTTACGGCCTGTCGCGCCGCTCCATAACAACGGAACGCGCAGGGCGTCACGGAGGCGGGGCGGCGCACACGGCCGGGCACGGGCGGTGGCTGATCCGGTGGGAGCCGGTAGGTCTCCGCAGTGGCTTCTGGAGCCTTCCGGTCCTTCTAGTCGCTCCCCTTCGGTTTGGTCGGGTATTACCGTTCTCATCATCCTGGCTTCCGACGGCGTGACGTCATTACGAACCACAAAGCTGCCAGGAAAGACGAACTCCGAATTCAGAAGTGAAGTCAGCACTACGGGTTCCAAGCACAGGGACTGGTGAAAGACCTTTCACCCGCAGATTGCCGAGGCCAGTGGAAAACCCGTGTCTGTTAGAGCGAGCGCACCGACGAGGCAGAAGTTGCCTCGTTTTAAGATCCTGGGTACGTTCTTCTGCCACAGCACTGTCCATTGTACTGGACTGGCTCGATTAGGCTTCCACGACAGCTAGGAGTTCTTTGCCTGCAGACACGGTGGTGTTTTCCCAGGTAATGCATCACTTTAAATCAAAATTAATCCTTTGAAAGAAAAATCAAAGCACTCATAACCAGTGCGGGTAAACAACAGAAGTTCGGTTAGGAAGCTTGTGAACACATTCTAGGAGCCTTGCAACTGAGGTGTCAAAAAATAGACTTAATTGCTCTCTGTGTGTTGGACAAGTAGAACTTCAGTGTTTACATAGCACAGGCCTGTGATAGACTCAGAGGCTCCTTATCAAACACACTTGAGATTCCTGCCCTGCTGTGGGAAAGATCAAGCACAGTGGTAAATAATGCCTGCACCAGGCCCCAATAAACAGGCAAAAGCAGCATATTCAAAAGCTCTTTCACTTCTAGCAAGGACCAAGCTCCATGGTGCCAGTGTCCCTACTTGTGTGCCTCTGTCCAGGTGTTACTTCAAAGATCTCCCAAGGTTCACAAGGCAGTGGCAAAAAAAAAAATCACCAAAGGTTTTGTAGTTGGTTTTAAAATCTCCTGACTCCTGTACCAGCTCACACAACTTACTATTTCAAACACTAAATAGCTTAACAGGAAAAAAAACAACAACTCTCTTCAAATTAGTGATGCAGAAGTTCTGTTCCATTCACCCCCCATCCCGAATTTTAAAAAAGGATGCAAAATCTGGTCAAGAGCATTTGATAGAGAAAAAAAAAGGGGGGGGGGTTAGAAAATAAGATGATTTTTTTTTGAAGTGTTTATTGTCAAATTGCAGGTACTGGAGCTGGTACAAGGAATCAGTCAGACATGATGGTCCCATGTCCTTCAAGGTAGAAAAGGAGCAGAAGACTCCCTGACTCACAGGGAAGATCACAACTGTCAGAGAGATGGGTTCTGGTAAAGATGATTATGCCACATAGTATTTTTTAGAATCCAGCTAAGTTTTGCTTGGCAATGGCTGCAGTAATCAGAAAGACTAATAGGAAAAAATATAGAGGGAATTTATCATATGACTTTTTAACTCTTTGAAGAGCAGTAATGGAGGAATTTGTTCTTTAGGCAGGTAGCTGGTATATAAGCAAACATAACAGCTGATTATTTCTTTTTAGAGTAATGGAAATGTTACCACTTGCATGAAGGGGCAAAGGGAGAGGACATAAAAAGACCAAGTCATCTTTTATGCTAAAAATCAAGTTCTTTTTCCATACAAAAATAATTTATCAGCTTTGATACTATAACCATCTCTCACAGCATCCTCATAGCTAAATTGAGCAGTGTGGTCTGGATGATTGAGTCGTGACATGGATTGTGAACTGGTTGAAGGGAAGAAACCAGAGAGTTGTGGTCAGTGGGACAGAGTCTAGTTGGAAGGCTGTGTCTAGTGGGTCCCCCATGGGACTAGTGCTGTTCAATATATTCATCAACAACATGGATAAGGGAACAGAGTGCACTGTCAGCAAGTTTGGTGATGATTCAAAACTGGGAGGAGTGGCTGACACACCTGAAGGCTGTGCTGCCATTCAGCAGGACCTGGACAGCGTGGAGAGTTGGGCAGGGAGAAATTTAATGAAATACAACAAGGTATAGAGTCTTGCATCTGGGAAAGAACAACCCCGTGGACCAGGATAGGTTGGGGTCTGACCTGTCAGAGAGCAGCACAAAGGATAGGGACTTGGGGGTATAGAAGAATGACCATGAACCAGATATGTGCCCTAGTGGCCAAAGAAGGCCAATGGCATCCTGAGGTGTATTAGAAGGGAAGTGGTTAGTACATCAGTCATACAAAGTAAACCCAAGCCTTTATACATAGTATCATTTATTGAAGTAGTGAAATAAGAGTCAGGAACACTGATAACTTTTTTAAAAGGACAGGAATGAACCGTGGCTTGATATAAATATTCAGGCATTTAAGTCATGAACACCACCTCCACCTACTTTGTAGCATCACTAAAAATACTACACTATAATCAGGAATTCAGTTTTAACTGAAACAATGACATCTCTCATGCTCAGATTAGAAAGTGAGAACAGGAGTTTATCACTCTGACAAACTATTCTATACGATTTTGTGCTGCTTGGAACAACTTTTATTAATATTTTGCCAAGTAAACAATCCTTGCAGAGGTGTTCAGGGTTTTAAAAATGTAATGAAAAATTTGTCATACTCTCACCTGAATGTTAGCAACATAAACTGCTACTCTCAGTGACTCCTGATAAATGTGGTACATGTCACTGAGCCATCTGAACTGTTGGTTTCATGTTAGCCTAAGCCAGCAAGATCAGTTCCTAAATGTCAAAAGTGGCTTTTGTCAATGGGAAGCTCTTACCTCCATTATTCTGCTACCTTAAAGCACCTAGATCACTGGCTCGCTTCAGGGCTGAGCTAACCTTGAATCTCGTCTCAGCACAGAATCATAGAATGGCTCGGATTGGAAGAGACCTTAAAGATCACATAGTTCCAAGCCTCCTGCCATGGGCAGAGCACACCTTCCACTAGACCAGGTTGCTCAAAACCTCATCTAAACTGGCCATAAATGACTTTTGTTAGTGTAGCTACAAAGACTTCAAGGGCAGCTAATTGCTTGCCCAATCTTACTTGTACAAATTATATTTTAAGAAGGCTCTGAGCACCCAGACTGGAATTTTGTAATACAGATCTTAGTATTATTCAGCCCCACCATCAAAACACTGGAGACATTTGTTTTTTCCAATTTTAAGTACCAAAATTTTAAAAGCATAGTAGCCAGATAACACCGGCAAAACACGAGGTGCATTCGGCAAATGACTTTACAACCCCTCCAGTCCTGGCAGAAAACCACCCCTCAGGATCATATGCTAAACAGAAAGGTTTCAGAATCTCCCTCTCCTTGAGTTTCAGTGGGAAAAGGGCAACATCCTTGCACCTGGCCTCCTCCTGGGTACCCAGCACTTTACCTTGCCTTCACCTGTTCTCCCACACATTCCAGGCTGTGAACTGTCAGGAGCTGCATATTTTGCAGACTGATATGACACAGTCACTGACAATTCTCCACTAGAATGACTGAATGGACAGGATAATCTTCCTGCTTCTCCAGGAGAAGGGACAATTGTCCATGTATTCTCTTTTATAAATCCAGTAGTTTCCACAAACCAAGGATCTATAGAGATTTAAAATCTCCTGCATCTCTACACCTTGTACCTAAGTTGTCTGAAGTGAACTTGACAGTTACTGGGAACAGAGGAAAACCTGGCAGCATAATCTTAAAAGTTTTATTTACTTAGCAAACTTGTTTCTTTCTGTTACATCTGACTTGGAACGTAACTTATTAATGCTTGGGAAATAGACAACCTGTTCTGAAGCCAGTCAAAAAAAGACTGCATATTTTTGGGCTTTATAATGTGGAAAAAGTACCTTTCTACACATCACTAGTAATGCATTTCAAAGGCCTCGGGAGCTGTCTTGACAGTTACTCAGACAGAAAACGTGCTCCAGAAAAAAACTCAGTAAAATTAGATTCCTATCTTTAAGAACCACAGTTTCTGTCAGGCCAAGTTAGTGTGTCTTTTTCTATCAAACACAGAGCTGCTAACAGCCTTCCCCCAAGGAGCTGTGCTGGCAGGAAGGCAGGTGCATGTTCTCAGCTGAAGTCCTTGGAGAATGTCTACTGGGACACACCTCACCACTTGTTTTCTTACCTTTTCTGCAGCTATTTCTCAACAATGATTGAATCATAATAATACTCTTGGAGAGTTCATATTTTCTTTGGTAATAGATACGTTAGAGTCAAAAAAAGAGCCGCTAAAGGTCCACAACTTCTGTTTTCCCTTCCAGATGTTTTAAATAAAAAAAATCCTAGGCTTTAACCCAATACAAACTATAGAATCATAGAATCATTTAAGCTGGAAAATACTTTTCAGATAGTCAAGTCCAACAGTTAACCTGACACTGCAAAGTTCACCACTAAACCATGCCCCTCAGCACCACACCTATGCATCTTTTAAATACCTCCTGGGATGGTGACTCCACCACTTCCTAGGCAGCCTGTGCCAGTGCTTTACAAGTCTTCTGGGGGAGGAATTTTTCCTGATTTACAACCTAAATCTCCTCAATCTCCCCTGGTGCAACCAAAAGCTGTTTCCTCAGTTGTCCCATCCCACGTTACTTAGGAGAAGAGACCAAACACCCACCTCGCCATAACCTTTTCAGGTAGTTGTAGAGAGCAATGAGGTCTCCCCTCAGCCTCCTTTTCTCCAAGGTGAATAATCCCACTTCCCTCAGAAGATTTGTGCTCTAGAACTTGCATCAGCACTGTTGCTCTTACTGGACAGGTTCTAGTGCCACAATGCTTTTCTTGTAGTGAGTGGCTCAAAACTGAATCCAGTATTTGAGATGCGGCCTCACCAGTAGTGACTAAAGGGGAAAATCTCTTTCCTAGTCTTGCTGGCCATAGCATTTATTTCAAGATGCTATTGTCCTTCTTGGCCACCTGGGCACACGCTGGCTTATGTTCAGCCGGCTGTCGATCAACACCTCCAGGTCTTTTTGCTCCGAGCAGTTTTCTGACCACTGCGCCCCATGCCTGTAGCCTTGCATTGGGCTGTTGTGACCCAAGTACACGTTGAAGGCCATATATAGTAGAGTCGTATGGAAAGGCTGACACTAAATGATTGTGTATATATATAAATGTAAGGGGAAAAAATCCAAAATAAGGTCACCAGGCCGAAGCCTTCACCCTGACCACAGGCTCAAGGTACCTCAACTCAAGCTCTAAATAGACTCAATTTTGTATCACATTTACCTCAGCCAATAGCCGTGCGGCCAGCGAAAAGCAGGACTTCGGCTTCCTACGCGTCCCTGCGGGGTCTGCCCCGACGCACAACACTAACCTTTGGCAGCCGAGGCCGCCCGGCGAGGCTAGGTTGAAGGCAGGAGGCGGTAACCGGCATCCCCTACGCACCCCATGCACACACCCCCGGGTACGGGGCGCGACGAGGGACAAGCTCAGCGCCCTTTGCCGCCCAGCCCCGCCCGCGCTGCGCGCCCGCCACGCGGAGGGCCCCGCGGCCACGCCCCTTCCCACAAGAGGCGGCCTGCGCTGCAGCGTGAGGGGTTAACGCGTGCGCTCGTTAGGAGCTGCTGGCGAACATGATCGCTTCCGGTGGGTCAGGGGGTGGTGGAAAGGAACGGCGGTGCTGGCGAGAGCAGACTGCTCCCCGGAGGTGGAGCCCGCCGCCTACCCGCGCTGCCCTGGCTGCGCTTCCGGGCAGCCGCACCCCAGCATGCACGGCGGCCGGATGTGCCGCCATCTTTAGGCTCCCTCTCTGCCGTGTATTGACAATAACAAGCCCTGGGCCGGGCCGTCCCCCCTCAGGAAACGCGAGCAGGCGGCAGAGAGGGGGGAGGCGGGAGCCCGAGGAGAGCGGGCTGTGGGGGGAGAGCGGGCCGGGCGGCGGCGAGGGAGAAGGAGGCGTGTGGGGCGAGGGGCTGGAGCCGAGGCGTGAGGGAGTCGCGCTCAGCCCTCCCCGCTGCTGCTCGGCGGAGACGAGTCGGCCGGAGCAGGAAGGGAGCGGAAGGAAAAACCGGGGGAACGGGCAACTGTGGGGAGATACTGGTGTTGGAGAGAAGAATTGAAAGAAACTGGTGGGTGGCGAGAGGCAGAAACAGACGCTCTGCTGAGAAGGCAGGAAAAGCAGGAAAACAGACACGAACTACGAGAAGAAACTAATAAAGAAAAGGGGAAGAGAGGAGATAAAGTGATTCCTCCGAGAAAGAAGAAAGCAAAAGAGGGGGAATACAGAAGGACACCATTGATGAGAGAGAGGAGTTGAAAGACCCCCTTTCCGAGAAACACCAAACAGAGAGACTGACTCAAACTATCTCTCTCCATTTGTCACACCATAAGGATTTGATGCCCCTCAGCCTGTTCACTTCTGTGTGTTCATGTTTCCCACAGGTTTCTCTTCCCCCAACCCCCCAGCTGCAGCCCAGGAGGTCAGACCTGCCACTGATGGTAATACCAGCAGCAGCTCCTCCTGCAAGAAGAGAAAGTTAAATAACAGCAGTAACAGCAATTCTGAAAGAGAAGAATTCGATTCAATTTCTTCCTGCGCCTCTTCTCCTTCCAAAAACACCTCCTCATCTTCCTCTGTCATCACCACCTCCTCGTGCTCCTCCTCAGGGGTTGCCTCCTCTAACCATCACCTCCAGAAGAAGCTGCGCTTTGAGGACTCCGTGGATTTTATTGGACTCGATGTGAAGATGGCTGAAGAGTCGTCTTCATCCTCCTCTCCTGCTGCCTCTTCTCAACAGCAGCACCAACAACAGCTCAAAAATAAAAACCTTTTAATTTCGTCAGTGGCTGTGGGGCACCATGCAAATGGTCTGACCAAAGCTGCCTCCTCTACTGTTTCCAGTTTCGCCAACAGTAAACCTGGCTCTGCTAAGAAATTAGTGATCAAGAACTTTAAAGGTAACAGGACATAATTTGTCACAACCTATGGGGAGCTGACACCCAACTTAAGTGTTTTATTTTCAACCTGAAAACCGGTTGGCTTTCAAATAGCTCCAAGTTATACAGGAAATGCTTTTCTGTGGTGAATGTTTTTATACTTACGTAAAGGGAGAATAATGTTTTATGATGCATACTTGCCCAGTCATGTACACGTCCTGAGCTGTACTTCACTGCTTGGGACTTTTTTTCAGTCTCCTTTCACTTTGTCTCTTGGGAAGGCTTTATCTTTTTAGGCAAAAGGTCTAGCTATACAAGCAGGTGACTCACCTTCCTTCAAACTCTATCTCTTTTTAATATTTTTGATTTAGGGCTTGGTATTTTAGTCCAGGATGGTAGATCTTTGCAGGAAATGCATATTTTTAAAGTGGGCCTGGATCTATATGTCTTGCCTCTATCCATGTTGTCTGTTTGTAGGTTAATCTGCCTGTGCTTAGTTTTAAATGTTGAAACTAAGATGATTATCAGGTTCTTATGGTGGATTTCCCTTCTGGTTTCCCCATTTGCCTTTAAAGTAGGTAGTTCAGATTTTTGCTGAATGCTTTCCTTGTAGTATCTTAGGTGTAATTTTTGTTGTTTATCTCTTTAGGGTCTTTTCTCTGTCTTAACATACTGTCACTTTAGAAGCTTGCATTATTTTAATAAATGATCTCAATAAGTGTTTGAGATTCTTGACTGCTGTTACTAGAGACCAGCTGATGCAGAGAAATTAAGTTTAGTGATGCATCACTTTGTAGTAAGCAGAACTTAGGCAGAAAGCTTAGATAAAATTCTGACTACTTCTTTCCCCTAGAAAGATGGGGAAATCGTGAGCTTTTTATTTGATGCCCTTTGCTATCTTTTAATATAGCCTAATAGTTTATTTTCTTAGCTTATTCCTCTTTTTCACCTGTGCATTTTAGAGGAGATATTACTGACATTAAAATGAATTTCTAATTAGTCACTGTAATGTTTTACAGCAATTCATTATCAGAAAGAGTAATTTTTTACTTTAAGGTCATAAATTGGAGAGAAAGTTCTCTACCCATCATGTCATCATCATTTAATCTGATTATTTTAAAATTTATACCTGCAATGCATGATAGTTAGAACTAAATGCCACTCTTCTGTTGCTTCTACACTGTTATATTTAAGGGAAATCAACTTTTATGTTTAAAATATTTGTTAAATGTTATGGATTGCATGGTGCTCTGATCATCATTGCTTATGAATTGGTATTTGAATCACTCAAAAAGCATTTCTCAGTGATTTGACAGCTTTCTTTTTTATAATAATAATACTAAAATTGTTTTTATCTTGATATGATAGCAGTAACATCCTTTACAAGTTCAATAACTTCCTAAAATCCAAAATCTTACTCTTTACTGCTGAATGGTGTACTTGTTAGCTGCTGGAGAAGATAGGCTTGTTTGTCTCTCTAGATTCTTGCACTACAGCTAAATTTGGGATATTGCAAATATTGTAGGAAAGTACTTGGGAGAAAAACTACTTTTCCCTGTTTATTTCTACGGAAATCATAAAGCTTTATGACTTGTTTTTTGCATTTAGATAAATTAAAACTGATTTTAATAGAGGATAAGCTGTGGGTCAGCTTCACCTGTTGGTGGCTTGGCTTCGTGGATGTCTTGTCTTTATTTTTTTGTTTCTCTCTCCTCCTTTTGGGAACATGGCTATTAGAACAAAACTGGTCTTTTTTGCTTGTTATATGGCCATACAGAATTTTAAAATAGTCCTGGTATGCTGAGGATGTGACTTGGAGAATTTCTCTCTGCCTGCCTTAAAGGCTTTAGTCTTGTTTAAGAAGCTATATAGCAGGGGCATCTCTAGAAAAAAGGCTGAAAAAACGGAGAGTCAAATCTTCGCAGCTATTTGAATAGTAAAAGAAAACTTAACTCTAGGATATTCACTGGCCAAATCCAAAAGAGATGCAAATGCATTACTTTAAAATATTTTAAGATAAGTTTTTCCTTGCAACCATAAATTACAGTATTTTCATGCATGTTTCCATGTTTCTTTTAAACTATTAATAGAGAGTAGAGTTAATAAGGAGTAAATTTGAAAAAAAAAAAAAAAGCACTACACAACTCTATCCTTTTCAATCCATCATTTTCAGCTTTTATGTTCCCTTTTTTAGCTATGCTGTCCTGGTAGTGAAAAAGAGTATATTGAAGGTAGTAACTGTTGTTGCTGGTTCTTAGCCATTGTCCCTTCTCAATCTACTCAGGCCAGAGCGTTATGATTTTTATAAATCACACACACTGTTCAGGCTATAGATGCAGTGATGTGCTGAGTTTTTACAATACATTACTATTTCCAATGTAAATAAGATACTACATTTACATGAATGCTTTCTTTTCACATAAGTACAAATTAAAACCTAGAGAATTGGCCCGTATCTCTTTGCTCTCAAAGTTGTTTTCTGTTTCTGTAAAAGGTAAGAACCGTTTTGCTTTTTCTAAATACTTTCTCCAACTCTATATACTTTCTTTTAAAGAAAAACCCAAATTGCCTGAAAACTACACAGATGAAACCTGGCAAAAACTGAAAGAAGCTGTAGAAGCTATCCAGAACAGTACTTCAATTAAGTACAATTTAGAGGAGCTCTATCAGGTAAGTGCTTTAAGTCAGTAATGTAGCTGGGCTTTTGGGTTTGTTTTTCGCAAACAAATCTAACAAGGCTTTTGATACCTTGGTAGGAAAGTGACATTTTGCTTGGTGGATGCTTTTGTCTTTTGAAAACTTCATCAAATATTTTCTCAAATTTTAAAATCACCAGTAAAAATTTCACAAGACCTAACACTGAACTTGGAAACTTTCTTCTTGCTGCAGTATGATCAAAGATGTAGTTTTCCTTATTGACAAGAAGGCAACTTGTTAACTAAGGCAAGGAGAAATGTTCCCTTTACTGTTTTGTGGCATGTGGCTGTTAAAGGAGACATGTGAAATCGTGAACTCCTCATATTCAGATAAGATGACATCTATTAAAATATGATCTGTTCTCTGAATACAGTATCTGTTCATGATTGAAGGTCATAAATAATATAAAAACTAAAACTCTTTATTTGTGTTCTAAACAGGAAGTAGAATTTTGATTTTTTCATTGTATTTATGGAGTATTGTATTTTTTTCTCATTCAGCATCCTGTCTATTCTAATAAGTGAGAATCAAAATTTATTCTCAGCAACAGCTCTGATTGTTTTGCTCTGAATGTTTTAGGAAATTATCAGATTTGAACTGCATTTCCTAACTTTTTTTATAAGCTCTACTTCTGCATTTTTCAGCTGAATGTGGTGGGGAGACTGATCTCCCCCCTCACCTTTTCCCTACTAACATCGTGGTTCTTGTGGTTTTAGTGGCCTAGCAACAGTGCTGCTTTGGCTGGTTATTAAGAAACATTTATACTTTTTACTCTACTTTTAAAGTTCCTCTGTGGGTATATAGCTTTCTCTCATTCTGGTTTTAGTGTCTCTTCCCCTTCCTTCAACTTTTCAATTATAGTGGCATTCAGGTATGACTGGTTTCTCTGAAGTTGGAGAGAGAAATCCTGTTTGTACAAAGTTTGGGGAGAGATTTAGGGAAGGATAAATTGCCATTCCCTGTGAAACCAAGAACCTTAGGACAGTTCCTCAGTCCAGTGCAGTTTTAAGCTCATTATCTTTTAGGAAAAGATAATTTAAACCAGCTATTTTTCTTTTAATTGGATTATAGTTTGTCAGGATAATGTGTAGTGTTGTTAAAATAACAATAGCATTGTTACTTCTGCAAAACCTGGTGAAACTAATAACAAATTTCAACACGCTCTGTTGGCTGGTGTTGTAAATTACTTTAGGCTGAACAAGGAAGTAAATGACTGTTAATTAAATACTTGAAGGTTATCCAAAATTGTTTAATAATACAAAGTGCTGTTGAAAATCCTTGCTTTAGCTTTGCAGTTGTCACTGAAATGTCATCTCATTTTTACCACAAGCTTAATTTGATGTTTCTTGCACTCACATCACCAAAAATATACTTTGTTTCTTTTAAATCCCTAGTTTTAACTTGTAGCAGCTTAAATGCTCTGTAATGAAAGGGACTGCAAACAAGTATGAATTTACTTTTTTTTTAATCTAAAAAGAAATACCTTAATTTAAAAATAATAAAAGGAATCATTAGTGTTTCTAAATGCTAACTAAACCAATGTAATTTCTGAACAGTTGCTTGGTAAATAGAGTTGATGCCAGATATGCCTTGGCAGACACTGTTATTCATTGCAAGCAAGTCTACAAAAGTTCTGCTGCACACCTCAAAATAAGATCTTTTTTTTAAATGGGGTTAAACTTCCTGAGTTTGATTTAACACTTGTCCATGTTAAATGTTTACTCAGTGAGATTTTCTAAGGCTTTATTTCTGAGGGACACTAGCTTCATACTTGCTTCTTCCCCAGCCAGAGATCTGGGTAGCTGAAGTGCTACAGAACCAAAACCTTCTTTATTAGAATAATTTTCCTTAAATTTGTACCAGAAAATAAATATCTACATTTCAATACTGGAAGTTTGGGTTTAATCGAAGTTAAGTAGTTCTGGAAACTTTTGATTTTGTTTCATCAGTCCTGTGTTCAGTTCTTTGTCTACTTTTCCCTGATAAGGAAACCCAGGTGTGGATGCTGCAATTTGGAAGAAAATGAACTACAAAAATCCAACATAATATATGTTACACAAAGGAAATGTGTTTTGCCTTTTTCTGACCATCTTCAGGGCACAGGTTCCTTGACTGGAAAGCTTAATTTGAGACAAAATAATTCTGTGAGGTAGAGCTCCTAAAGTTGGGAATTCTTGTTACGTTACAATTATTGTTGTGTGACACCAGTAATTAAATTCACCAAATACAATGTAGCAGTAAGTGATGTTATGCTCCACAGAGCAAATCTTAATAAAAGGGTTTGTTTGTATGCTTAGAAAGTTTAATCTCTTTAAAAAAGCCAGTTGAGAAGAATTCATGAATTTTGATTATAGCATTTTTCTGCATGTTATCAGTGAAGATGCAAAAGTTGTTGCACTTGTTCAAACATTCAATGATGGCAGACCTGTTGTTAATGCTTCAGAATTCTGGTATACAAATGCAATAGCACAGCTTTATATGAACACTACGTAAGTGTCTATTAATATGTGTTAGCTTACTTCACTTAATGCTATATGTTTGTCCATCTGCAGTGCAGAAGGCAGCTTTTTTTAAGGATTTGAAGCAGCATGGTTAAATAGGAAGGAGAAAGGTGAGCATCTGGAATAGGTTGTCCAGGGAGGTTTTGGATGCCTCCTGCCTGGCAGTGTTCAAGGAAGGCCAAGTTGGATGAGGCCTTGAGAAGCTAAGTCTAGTTGTCAGGTGTCCCTGCCCATGGCAGGGAGGTTGGAGTAGATTATCTCTAAGGTCCCTTCCAACCTAAGATACTGTATGATTCTGTGATGGTACTTGTTTGATAGGCAGCAGTTAGGAAAATGTTGGTAGTTGAAGTGGATGAACTGACCAGAAGTACAGCAACATGGCTCTGGCATCCTAAGATGGTAGGTAGAAGAAAGATAAACTGAGGTTATGTAGGTAATTAGTCTGTTCATCCTAAACCAATTGCTTTCTAGCTCTCAGCTAACTTTCTCTGAAGCAAGAGGCAGGAGAGGGGAGGACACAAAAAAAAAAAAAAGAAAAAACCCACATTTCTTGCACTTGACAAAGGTCTGATCAGGATTTTCAAGCCTAGATTTCTCCTTTTGCTTCTGAAGTCAAAGCAGTGGCTGTTTTCTCGTTTGCTGCTATTTCAGCTGGAGTCTGACTCTGCAGGTACAACATGGAGTAGTTGAGTGCATCCATAACCTCCTGAACAGTGAACTGTAGAACATGATTTTCTGTCTCATTGTATTTCTCTGGGAATTACTAAGCATCGAGGCTGAGAGCTGAATTTGTTGTTACACTGAGATACATTCACTCCAGTGGTAATTCTGGCTTTGCTAGTACTCTTCGTTCAGACTTGATCTAGTCTTAATTGACATACTTACCCTCTCACTGCACTTGTTTGTTTCTGATAGTAAGCTTATGTAGGTTTGGTTTGCTTGTGTTGTTGTATGGGATGTTTTTGTTATGAGGTTTTGATTTTCATGGAGGGCTTTGGAGTTTTTTGGTTTTGTTTGCTGGTTAAAGTTGGTTGGTTTTTTTTTTTCAGTCTGTCCTAGAGGCAGTATGAACTGTAGTGCACTTGCTCTAGAGACTTGTTTACTTAGAATGATTACCAGTGATATCCAAGGGTAACCTGAGGAACTTCTTATTTAGCTATTTTGATTATTGATGTGCTTTTTGTGATGGCTGCTTGCTGGTGGCCTCTGTTTGGACTTTTGGGAAATACTCTGGGTGTCTTCAGTGTTAATGGAGTAGATGGATCTGGTCTGTGTACTTACAAACTACACTGTCGCTGCATGATTGTGTACAGTTGCTGCAGAACAAACTTTCAGTCACTGTTTTTGGTTTTTTTCTCCTACACATTGGTTGAACTGGCAACTGAAGTATTTTCTGTTAAAGAAATAGAATCAAAAGACATTAATCCAAAATCGTATACACCTGTCCTCTGTAGATTCTGTAAATATTTTACAGAAAAGTCATGTGTCTTCATCAGTCCACAGACAGTTAAAGTTCAGTTGCTTTCCAAGTCATGATAATTGGTATAAATTATGGAAAAGTCTTGTGCTGTAGTTCTGGACTAAAGAATGCTTTTTTGCTTGGTCAGTCTTCAAGACATGTCCCCGTTAAACTTGTTTTGCCTCTTGCTGTGAAGGAGAGCAACAACTCCTCTAATACTTGATTATGATCTAGAAATCCGAGATTCGTAAACATCTAGAATGTAAGTCATGTTACTAAAAACTGTTCAGGATTGTAACTGAACTTAGGCAGGGAGTTGATGCACAGATAAATATATGTATGTACTTTGGGGAATGAGGCAAACTTAAGGAAAGGACTGCAAAAGGAAGTAAAACTAGCAGTACTGTTCTGCTAATATCAGTGTGACTTCCAGAGCAGGGCAGTTAATAAAATTGAGATCTCGAGTGTCTACTTTGAAGTATAAAACCTAGCAAGCTGCTGGAATATATTAAACTAATGTTCTTAGAGATGCACATCCCACAGTTGCTTATGTTATATTGGTATTCCAACTGAAATCAAACCGTAAGCTGCTCTGGGCATGGCCTGCCTTTGTTTCTATTGCCATCATAGTGCCATATACAACATTGTGTCGCTTGTGGTTTGCATGCAGCTGTCAACTATATTACAATTAAATACTGGTAGACTTTCAGGCAAGAAGCACAATTCCATGGTTGTTTTGGGGGAGGTTTTCCCCTTTTCCTTTTAAAACCACAGTTCTCTTAGTATTCATTTACCTTTATTTAAGGCTGTTGAAAATCTCTGCTCCTACAAGATTTCTGCAAACTTGTACAAACAACTGAGACAGATCTGTGAAGACCACATTAAAGCACAAATCCATCAATTCAGAGAATATCCTTTTTTTTTAAGCTGTTGACAAACCAGAATGTTTTTATCTGCTAGTGTGTCATGATGGATTTCTTTCATTAGTTCACTGACACTGAGACATGGTAATCTGAATTCCTTAGTTTTGCATAATATGGTCTGCTTGTTGTTTTGGTTTTGTGAGATGTGACAGCCTTACTGCCTTCTTTGTCAGTAACCATTTGAAAAGTTTTGGAGAAAGTTTTGTGGGTATTCATGAAACATTTGGACATCTTGCAGAAGATGTCATTTTGATTTCTCATCATTAACATGAATCCTCATTAAAAATAAAAACATGTTTGCAAGAAGTTAACTGGCTCTTTTGGGGAGTGAGTTTGTTGTGCTGTCGGCTAAGTGGAATTATAAAAATAAACAATGTTGTTTTGTTTCATTGCTACCATTACCTATTACAGTTTTCTTAACCATTTCTTCATGGATTCATTGGATAGTGTCCTTTTTCTAAAGAAAATAGACAAATGTTGGCAAGATCATTGCAGACAAATGGTAAGTTTTTTATATTTTTAAAGAAAACCAGTTGCCAAGTCAGCCTCTGTTTCACTTAACTTTGTTCTTTTACAAACATACTGTGCTACTGAAATGTTGTCTTGAATTTCTATCAGGCTTATTCATGAAATACTACTGTATCTAGTTCATTAGAAACCAATCCATGAAAATACCTCTCTAGTGTGTTTCTTGACACGTTGTAGAGACATGCGCCTGTAACTGTAGGTTCTGTGCAAACCTTTCTTGGTTTATACTTATTATTAAAGGAGCTATTCTTTTAAATACGTGCTAAATGTTGCATTGATCACTTCACTGAGACTGGCAGAATATTTTAAACAAATCAAACATCTAAGAAAGCACTGCCTGAAATCTGTCAGTGGTATTTTTTTTCCTTTGTTGAGCATAAATTGCACTACTCTTCAGTTTCAAGAGAGAAATTACTGACTTTTTTTATTCCCTATTACAACAGATTATGATTAGAAGTATCTTTTTGTTCCTGGATCGAACTTATGTACTTCAGAATTCCATGCTGCCATCTATTTGGTAAGGGCACCAAAAAAAAAAAATTGCGTTGTTTTTGGTTTTTTAATCTAAACTTTATAGTGACTTCTAAATTAGTTGGTGACTGTGTGCTGTGCTTGTTGCAAAGAGAGACTTCATTTTTAATTTATTTGTCATGAATTACTCTAAAATGGCTGTAATAGCAAATTTCAGCGATGTAGATCTCAACTTCCAGTTTGCAAGTTAAAAGGAAAGGGCCTGTTTAACAACTGAAGTGCAAGGGTTTGGGTTGCCCAGTTACTGGTTTTAACATGCATAATATTCAAAAGTTTATAAGTATTTCTGAAGGAAAAAGTTACCTAAAATAAAAACAAGTGTCTCTCTTGTAGACTTGCTTTCCAAGACACACACCCCATTACTTTAATAATTAAAAAATGCCCTGCAGTGCTTTTGGCAGCACCTGAATTATTTTGCCAGAGACTGAAGGAGTGGCGGATGGCTTTGTTGAAAATGTCTAGACACATAATTTGAAATTCATGGAAGGCTTTAACTGGGATGCCCAAAACAGAGATCTGTATCTTTCACACCACTTGAGTTCTACTAAGCTCTGCCTAAGAATTGGATATTAGAACGTGATGTCCAACAGCTTGACCATGGAATTGGGACCCAGGATTACATTATCCTTTTCTCATGAAAGATGCTGTTTGTTAAGTTGTAATCGTTCTGACAACCAAGTGAAAAATAAAGATATTGCAAAAGTTAGTTGGTTGTTTAGGGGGAAAAAAGTGCTTTGGTCTTTAAAATCTGTAAGTTGGTGATGATATTTTGTCGTGGTTTGTTTGTGTTGTTTCACCTTGAGTGATTTGGGGACAGAGGAACGAGGAATTTGAAGAATGCTGGTATTTGCCTCTCTACTTGGTACAGTTTTATTAATAGAGATTATTTGGGTGTGATTCTTACACAATTTATTGAACAGTATTTTCTTTTTAGGGATATGGGGCTAGAATTGTTTAGAACTCATATAATCAGTGATCAGAAAGTTCAGAACAAAACTATTGACGGCATTCTTCTGCTGATTGAGAGGGAAAGAAATGGTGAGGCTATCGATAGGAGTTTACTGCGAAGCCTTCTGAGCATGCTTTCTGACTTGCAGGTGAGTAAATGTGTTTCCCCATTAAACCAATAAGCAGCTGAAACTAATTAGTGCTCAAGAAGCTTTAACCTGATGGCTGTCATGTTGTGTCCCTAGATTTATCAAGACTCTTTCGAACATAGATTCTTGGAAGAGACCAACCGCCTGTATGCAGCAGAGGGGCAGAGGCTTATGCAGGAACGAGAGGTATTTGGAATGGTTAACAGTATTTGTTATGCCTGTTGATGAGGAGCTGTTCTACTGCCTTAGCCAGCATACAGGGCAATAATGTGACCTTCATGTTTTATAGTACTTTGGAAAAGGAAATTCACATGCAGTTTTGCCTTCAGTCAAAGTGCTAATGATTTCTGCTTAAAACTGGAGCTGCTGCTGCTGTCAGACCAATACTGTCGTCTTATTGTCTTTCTTTTTTTTTTCTCCTGATGTGTTTTTTTTTTTTCCTTCTTTAAATACAAAACTGCTCTGGTGTTTGCAGGTTCCAGAATATCTTCACCATGTCAACAAGCGCTTGGAAGAAGAAGCAGACAGGATAATCACTTACTTGGATCAGAGCACACAGTAAGTGCAATCTCTCTGCCTGATAGTTAACTGTTTGGATTTCCTTCTGTCGAGGGCCATCTGATAGCTACGATTTCTTGCAGTTACTGACCATCAAATGCTTCTCACTTCCCACAATTTCTTGTTTACTGTGAAGCATCGTGGTGGCTCACAGAACTGATGCCCTTTTCTAAGCTGCTGATTACTTTGATGTAAACGTTGTTGGCATCTGGTTAGCAAAATATCGTCTGCCATTCCCAGTCCAAACATCTTTCTTGCTGAAATGCAATTAATCAGATGTCATCCTACCTGAAAAAGGTAGGACCTGGGATAGAGAATTCTCAAGCTAAAGGCTCTGAGTATTTACATAAAGATATTTGCATATTTTTATGTAGTCTGAAAAAATTACTGTCCCTCTTCAGCCTTTTCTACTTAGACAGAGGCAGGATCATCTCAAATACACTTAAGTGGAGGCCATGATTGATAGGACATAAAGTGACAGCTGTTGTCTGAGAGAAAACATAGTTCACTAATAAAAGAACACTCATTGATCAAGTGGTAGCAACTTCCTAAAGAGCAGGTACAGAAGCTCTCTGAGAGGAAGGTGCTTCATTGCTGCTGTTGTACAATTTTATTTCCTTCCTCCTTCAGGTGCTAAAACCTTTTAGCTTGTTTAGTGGCTTCCTTCTTCCACACCTTTATTTGTGACCAGTTCCCTATTCTGTCTTAATGCCTCTTTACTTGAGGTTGTTTTTCATTCTTCTCAGTCCGTCTCCCAAGACGTGAATGCCCTCCCACTAAAGAGAAGGTAGATTCTTTGCCAAACTTGTGCAAAATTTCTTCACTAATGGAATCATTGTCCAGCTTTCTTAGAAGTCACATAGAAGAGGCTTGTGTGAATTAAATTTTCATTCAGCAAACAGCAAAAAAGATTGCTTAGTGGGGAGGAAAAGGATTAATACATGTATAATTAATTCAGGTCCTTGGCTTCAGGTAGTTAGTGCACTCCTTATGACAAGTGTAGATAACGTGTCACAAAATGATTCCCACCTATAAGTAATGGAAAAAGGAAAAATAATTCTAAACTTTTTTTTGTAGGAAGCCACTAATTGCTACCGTAGAAAAGCAACTTCTAGGTGAACACTTAACAGCCATTCTTCAGAAAGGTAATCTCTCTTCTTTATAGAAGTGTTTCTATTAACTGCTTCGTTTTTCAGCACAGGAGTTTAAAGCCCCTAAGTGACAGATTCAGGTGCTGGGGGAGGGGCATAAGGTACATCATTCTTTAATGCCCTTTGCTTCTCTGCTCATGAAATAACATTGACCATTTTGCAAGTGGGCAAGTACCGTTCTCCTTGTCAGAGATAAGGAGATGCAATGCTGCCTTCAGATACACAGGAAAGTGAAAGGAAAACTTGGGGACTTCTGAGTTCAGTATGTTAAATAGCGTTTTCAAGACTCAGAGGCAAAGGAGTAGCCTTCAGACTATGACTGCACCAGGAAGGCTGCACATTGACTGCTCACAAAAAGCAGTTTGTTTAAAAAAATTGGTATTATTTGAGCAATGAAGTACCTCAGCTTCAGGTTTGATGGGGAAACACATTTATTTCAGTTCAGTAGTCTTTGTGGAGTCAAGTGACCCTCTGTTGCTCTGAGGGATAGTCTGTAAATAGCTACTCGTATGGCAAGAGTTGAATAATAAAATAAGTCCTTAATAGCCAGATTCTGGATGAAACAGAATGTGAGCATCTTCCTGCACATCAGTAACAGACTCTGCTGTGAAGCATCAAGCCTTCTCTGCCAAAAAGTTGAAAAGGTGAAGATGTTTCTTGAAGATGCTTGTCTTCAAACATCTGTAAAATGTGACATCTGGAACTGAGACTTAGTTCTGTCTTTCAAGGAAATCTTTCCTATGGATCAGTAGAGCACAAACATTTCAAATCTTTAGGGAATAGTAAAGACAAAGTAAGCAAATGTCTGTTATATGAAGTACACATAACCCAAGATAGGCAGTGCAGTGACAAGGTTTTTGAGGTTTGAGCCAGGTCAATCAGCTGTTCTATGTTTTGCAGTTAAAATAGGTAGCTTTAAAAAAATAAGAAGTAAAAAACAAAATGCAAACCCCACCATCACTACTTGAATAAAAAATGCTAGCTTTCAAAGCTGCACTTTATTTAGATTAGTCTGGGTTTAATTTCTGTTGAAATGGTCTCATTTGCAGGTTTAAACCATCTTCTTGATGAAAACCGAATTCAAGACCTTTCTCTTCTGTATCAGTTGTTCAGTCGTGTGAGAGGTGGCGTACAGGTTCTCTTGCAGCACTGGATTGAGTACATAAAGGTACTACTCCTAGAATTCTGGAATTGATGCCACTATGGTATAGTGGTTTAGGTTTATATATAGATAGATGCTTAGCTATGCTTATATATGAAGTAATAGAGATAAGTTTATCTATAGAGATATGAGTCTTCACTAATACATTTTTCCAAGAAGTAAAGACTACTTGCACATACATATCTGTAATAGGCAGCTTTTGAAACTGTACTTGGAAAAATCCAGTAACTGTTCTCATTCTGTCAAAATATTGAATGTTCAGTTGAATTATTGCACTCCAAATAAATTTGAAGGGTTTTTCATGCTTATAGTTTGTTGTAGGGGGACAAATTTATTTCTTCAATAGACATTTGAATCGTGGCAGAATGTTTGTCTTCTCCCTGCTAAAATTTCCAGTCACAATGAGTGGTAGCTTAAGTTACTACCCAGTTGAAGTTAAAAAAAAAACACTTTAATATCAATTAAGATATTTAAATATATTGCTCAATGAAAATGTTGCCAAATAAGCTATGGTAGTTGTGGAGGAAGGCTCTGTAATGACATAGGAGTACTGTTAAATCAAATTGACTTTAGTGAGAGCTTTGTGGAAAACCTTAGGATATAGATGTTTAAAGAGGATGTGTTACTTCTGCAGTGCTCAAGTTTATTTCTTCAGAGAGAAGAAAACAGAAGATCTGAATCTGTTTGTTTATTCTGATTGGTTTTGAATCCACAAAGAAGTCTAGGAATGATTATATAGTAAATACTTCATAATACTTTTACTTCTGTTGCATTAGTGGAACTATAAAATCAGGACATTACAAAGGTAACTTGGGCTTTTAGACATCTTGTAATTTAAACTTATTATTCAGGCTAACTGAAAGGCATGTTCTATTTTGCAGGCATTTGGCAGCACCATAGTAATTAATCCAGAAAAAGACAAAACCATGGTCCAAGAACTACTTGATTTTAAGGACAAAGTTGACCATATTATTGATGTTTGCTTCCTCAAGAATGAGAAGTTTGTAAATGCCATGAAAGAAGCCTTTGAAACATTCATTAACAAAAGACCAAATAAGCCAGCTGAACTCATAGGTATTTTTCTTTTTTTTTTCCCATGTGGGTGATGGTCAAGAGAGAGATGCTGATGCAGATAAAATACGATGGGGTTCTGTTAAAAGACATCATGCACCTTGCACTGTTAACCTTAGGATCTAATATGCCCTATTAAAGAAATTACCTATTGAACTGGATAGCATTAAACATTAAGAATAAGCTGCATTTATCAGTTCACTGGGTGACCAGTAGGAAAGTGAAGCATATTGGAATTAGAACATTCCAGCAATTGACTGGTGTCCAGATGTGAGAATACTGCTGATAAATTGAATTTTTACAGAAGCTAACATAACTGTGCACAGTGTTAGGGTCTCTACATAGATATATGTATCACAGTATCACCAAGGTTGGAAGAGACCTCACAGATCATCAAGTCCAACCCTTTACCACAGAGCTCAAGGCTAGACCATGGCACCAAGTGCCATGTTTCAGAGTAGAGCAGCAAGGAGATGAGGATGCACTGTGCCTTTTGCATTATGAGGACAGAGCCTCTGTAGTTTGCCCAGAACATTGTTTATAGATGTATACATTACCAGGCTGGCTCTCTGCACTTCTGAATAGTTGAATCATTTCCCTAGGCTTTACAGTCTGTTGTGCTGTGAGGCCTGTGGAGTAACACTTTCCACCTTTTGTTTCTGTTACAGCTGTGTCCATCTGTAGCAGTAGTGACTTTTTGCCTTGAGATCGTTATATGGGCCAGGATTTATTACACACACAAAATTCTGTTTTAACATTGTTTGCTAATAAGATGCAGTAATTGCCTGTCTGAAAAGAGAGATCAGGCTATAATGTTGTTGTAACTTTATAGGCTCCATGAATATAAGCTAGCTGTGCTGAAACTGACTTGAAGGTGATTCCAGGATCTTTTACAACATTAGATTTATTAATTTTTTTATATGTTATTGTGATACTAAGCATATGCTAAACACTTTATTCCTGAACACTCTTCTAGCTAAATATGTAGATTCAAAACTTCGTGCAGGCAACAAAGAAGCTACTGATGAAGAACTTGAAAAAATGCTGGATAAAATTATGATCATATTTAGATTCATATATGGTAAGTAACTTTTTTAATGGGGATACAGTCGTTGAATCGGTAACATAAAGGTATTCTGAAATATTTCTTGCAGTTCATGTGGATTTTCAAGCATTTATTCTGTGTAGATATAGTTTGTTGGAATTGTGCTGTTTAGTTTGTGTTCAGGTGGCAATAACAAGATCTAAGTCAATGTTAATCCTGATGTGAAGGCCCTTGTTACCTCTCCTGAACTTCAAACTGGGCCTCTTGTAGGTAGTGTGTGTTGAAAATAAATGATATGTGATCATTGTCAAATCTCATCTCTTACAGGAAAAGATGTCTTTGAGGCCTTTTATAAAAAAGATCTAGCCAAGAGACTATTAGTTGGGAAGAGTGCATCAGTAGATGCAGAAAAATCTATGCTTTCCAAACTCAAACATGGTAAATATCTTGCCATCTCCTTGCTTTCTTTTAAAAATAGACATCTTAACTACTAATGGCATCTTTCCCAGAAGTGCTGTATTTGCCCTTGACTTGCAGGTGTTGAGGTTTTGAGGAAGTTAATTTCATTTTATCTTTGTAATAATAGCAGTAATAGCCAAAAAGTAGGAGCTTAAGGTGTGTGGTATATCTTATTCCCTGTGATAAAGTTGAGGTTTCTCTGACGAATAAATCAATTGTGTACTCAAAGAACCTGAGGACAACTTCTGCTTGTGCTGCACCTCATATAAGTTCTGAAATATGAAACTGCCGAACTAGCAGTCTTCTAGTCTGGTCTTCATTGTTTCATAGGATGGAGTCTTCTAGGGGTAAGAGAAAGATTTTTTTAGAACTTGCTCTTGTTCTGTCATCGATGGACCATTTGGCAGGCCGCTAACAGAGATTAGTGTTGTTGTCTGAGTGACAGATAGCCAGTGGAATCCTAGGATAAGCAGTCATATCCATATGGAAAAACAATGGAGTTGCACAGTAGTTGTCACATTAAGACATTTCCCCTTTTCTTATTTATAACCTTATTGTATAACTTAAACTCCAGGTCTTTATGTAAGAACATCTGCTGAAACAGGTCTTCTTTCTTCAAAGTACATTCTGATACTGAGCAGTAACTATGGTGTTGAAAATAAACAAGATCAAGATTTAACGTTTTCCTCTTTTTATAGAATGTGGAGCCGCTTTCACCAGCAAACTTGAAGGAATGTTTAAAGATATGGAGCTTTCAAAAGACATAATGATACAATTTAAACAGGTACTATGGGAAAGCCTGACATGGCTCCTTCCTTTACTTGCTTTTTTTTAATTAGTTGTTCTGAGAAAGCCTAACAAGAAGGTGCAGGATGTCTTCAGTTACAAACATTGAGTTAAGCTCCTTCTGATTCTCTCTACAGAGAAAAGGACTTTGTAGGTAATTGCTTTCAAAAAGGAGGGGGCAAAGGCCCAAGGAGGAAAACAAGTGTCTACTGAAAATCAGTTGGAATTTCTCTGAATTCTGAGCTATTGAAAACTTTACTGAATTTATTGATGGCTTTCCTGGACAACAAAGCAAAAAAAACCTGAAATAGGCTTCCTTAAAGAAAGAACTAAGCACCAAACCAAACAAAGCTACCACTCCCAGTAATAAAAGAAGAATTGTAAACTTATGAATCATTTTGACACCAGTTACAAAGTATTTTTAACCACAGTATATTTTCCTGGATTGGCTTGTAAGCTTTTGTCCATTAGTTGTGGTGGTTCTGTAATGT
The DNA here is from genome assembly GCA_013400475.1 of Tricholaema leucomelas. Classification (NCBI taxonomy): domain Eukaryota; kingdom Metazoa; phylum Chordata; class Aves; order Piciformes; family Lybiidae; genus Tricholaema lacrymosa; species Tricholaema leucomelas. The sequence goes on from WAAF01007965.1 coordinate 179,636, forward strand.
TTTGATCACTAGCAAATTTTAACATTGTTTCTTCCATTCACGCATAACTGGGTACATTTTCACATCAGCCTGCTAAAACGTTTCTTCTGCTATTTTCTTACTCTATAGACTTGTCTTCAGAATTCAGAAAAGTACTTTTTCTTAGCCAAAATTTCTTGTATGTAACTTAGAGTTTGTATAGTGAAGACATCATAAGGTCACTTGCCTTCTGTGCTCTTGTAATATCTGTTCCAAATGACTTTCCAGTTTTACCTGAAATATGTTTAGTAAACATTGCTTTGTTTAAATTTACTTTGTTTCTCCCTGCAGTATATGCAAAATCAGAATGTACCTGGCAACATTGAATTAACAGTGAATATTCTGACTATGGGTTATTGGCCAACCTACGTGCCTATGGAGGTCCATCTGCCCCCAGAGGTAATGAATATAAGCATCTTTATATAAAGCATCAGCATGTCAATAATGTCTATTGATATCAACCTTATCTTAGTTTTAAATATGCTTGTAACATCTAGAAGGAAATGTGATGTGTAATGTCTTATTTAATGAAGTTTATTTTCTTGCAATCCCCTTCATCTTTATAAACCTTTATTTAAGGCCTGTTTGATTGTGAGGAAAGGAAGGATGCTTTTTAAAGTAGAAATTACGGTTTAGTCTTTTGAGTTTACTTCTCTACTTCTTTGTAGATGGTAAAACTACAGGAGATTTTCAAGACCTTTTATCTGGGAAAACACAGTGGTCGGAAACTTCAGTGGCAGTCAACACTAGGACACTGTGTACTAAAAGCAGAATTTAAAGAGGTGAGTGTATTCCTGCTCTTATTCCTGCTGCTTTGGTGATTCCAAATCTGCACTGTAACTTAGGGATATATCTGGAAGATTTCTTTTTTAGTTTACGTTGGCAAAGTTAGCAATGGTTTTGCAGTTACTTTTAACTTCCATCCTCTTGCTATCATTTTTGGAGTTGATAGTTCCTGAAATACATGCCTAAGAAGGTGCACCTGATTTCTTAGCAACAGCAAATATTAACTAGTCACTGCTTGGGGAAAATACCCAATAGGTATAGTTCCATTTTAGAAACGGCACTGATTTTTTATAATGTAGGAAAAAAACAGGAGCCGTGTTCCATAGACTGTTAATCTTATCTGACAGTAGTAAAAAGCTTGTTTTGAGGATGCTTAATTCTGAAATAAAGAAAAGTTTTGGATTACTTGTGAGAACTCAGCTGTTTCTATCGTGCTTCCAGTCATTCTCCTTCAGCATTTATTCATGGGCACAAATATATTTGTGTGTGTTTACACCAGTTCTGATTTCTGAAAAAATAGTAATGGCGAAACACGTATTATCAAATTTAGATATTTCAAAGGTTCTGTAGTTCCTAATACTTAGAGTTGTGTTATACCTGTTCTTAAAAGGTCCTTCAGACTGTAATTTTAAGCACTCAGTGCTCTGAGTTGTCTCATAACTTGGTGCGTATCTGGGGTGAGTTTTGTCGCTGGATGTAATAGTCTATTCTTGTGACGTCAAGTTCATTCTGTATTTTGTAGTAAACACAAGGTGACCAGTAACTTTTATTCTTTCATATTCTCAAATAAAATAACAATCAAAGCCTTTAAGTGATTTAATAGACATAGAAGAGTGACTCACTTGTTCCTTCCTTCCCACTCCACCAAAAATATCCAACAGCCTAGTAATGTTTATTTCCCTTGCGACAGGGCAAGAAAGAACTTCAGGTCTCCTTGTTCCAGACACTGGTGCTGCTCATGTTTAATGAAGGAGAGGAGTTCAGTTTAGAGGAGATAAAGCAAGCCACTGGGATAGGTTAGTATTGGAAACAAGTGACTACTTCTGGGTGTTCTTACTGAAAAAAAAAAGCAAACAAAAAAGCTAAATAACTTGTTTCTGCTTTAGAGGATGGAGAGCTGAGAAGAACACTTCAGTCTCTGGCTTGTGGCAAAGCCAGAGTACTGACTAAAAGCCCCAAAGGCAAAGATGTGGAAGATGGTGATAAATTCACATGTAACGATGATTTCAGACATAAGCTCTTCAGGATAAAGATCAACCAAATTCAAATGAAAGAAACGGTATATTCTTTTTAATCCTTTAGAGGTTACATTCTTGGGTTAAATATATTGTTGTTTGCCCATCTACAGGTTTTGTTTGTTTGTTTGTTTTTCTCTCAGTTATAAGTTCCATACTGACATGTTTATAAGAGTTACATGTATAATCTGGATGATAGAGCTCACTGTGTGTGCTTCCATAGTTTGACATCAGTGATGCCACATGTCTCTTAAGAGACGTTCCAGTTACTGAATGTTCTTTTCACCCTTGACTCTTCCTTGGATGTTTACTGAATTGTTTGTGAATGCAAACAAGTTCACATGGATTTTCTCTGACACGCATCTGATGTAAACTTTGTGCACAGATTTTTAATTGCTCGTGCAAGTTGTTTTCAATAGATAGTAGGCATTAGTATTTGTAAGGGACTTATGGCAAATATTTGATAACAGACATTATACTGTCTTACACTGAGAACTTTCTTAGACATACAAAGAAGAATTGTTTTGACAGTACTAATATTCTCTTCAAAACTTCTGTAAATGGATCCTTCAGGTAGAGGAACAGGCAAGCACTACAGAGAGAGTATTCCAAGACCGGCAGTACCAGATTGACGCTGCAATTGTACGAATCATGAAGATGCGCAAGACGCTGAGTCATAACTTGCTTGTGTCAGAGGTCTACAACCAGCTTAAATTCCCAGTAAAGGTGTAGTACTGACTTCTATTCTTCTAAAACTAATTTTTTTTTCTCTAGCTCATTGTCAGTTAAACATTCCTTCATCTCTTTACTATTGGGAAGGGCAAATATTTCGTATTTCTTAAAATGCAAATTGCATTTATCTGAATATTACCTCAAGCCTTCGAGTTATTTGAACCTATTACCAAAAGCTTTTCAGTCTGTTAGGAAGTAACTATGCAGCCACCTCTCCTTGTACAGTACTAATGCATTTTAAATGTTCTGGCAACATGTTCTTGAGGACAAGGAGAAAATTATTTGGCTATGTAATGCAGAATTGGCTTTGATTATTAATTTGATATTTTTCATACATTAGGAACAGTTCTTTGTATAGACAGAGTATATTGGTTAAGTTTATATATATAAATATATGCATGTAGAATGAAAAGTGGATTAGTTAATAGCTGCAGTGTAAATTTACTTATTGTGTACTTCCAAATAATAATGCGTCTGAGTTCAAACAAGGCTTTCTGTCAGTGGAGAAGTAAAACAAAGTACTGCCATCTCATTCTATTTTGTTACCTTGTTAAGTTACTGCATGCCTGTAAGTATTAAGTAAACCACAATTGGGCTTTGCAGGGTTATAACAAGATTTAAATGGTTTTCCCTACTGTCTTGTGAGGCGTTTTTAGAAAGTTCTTCACCCAACAAAATCATAGGGCTCCCAAACGGTTGTAAAACTCCCCAGTGTCAAGATAAAAGGGTACTTGTACTATCTTTTACTAGGAAAAAGTCAGAAATAGAAACACTTTGGTACATAATGCATGAATTGCAGTTCTTTAGAGTTCAACCAGCAGCAAATATCTTTCCCTGCTGTAAAAAGTCTATGCTTAGCTGCAGGTGACAAGCTAATTTTGTAACTTTCTCTTCAATCAACCATGCATTGCAGACTTCAAAATGCTTTAAGGGATTTTGTATTTTTAAACCAATTTCCATTTCTTCAGCCATCTTAAACAGTATGGATGTTTGCCTTAAGTAGAAAAACCAGGAAACACTTGACTGCAAAGTAATAACGCTGACATCTGCTTTATTTTACAGCCTGCTGACCTTAAGAAGAGAATAGAATCCTTAATTGACAGGGACTACATGGAAAGAGATAAAGAAAACCCAAATCAGTACAACTATATTGCATAAACATATGTTGGCCTTTGTTTTACTGCACACTTGGTGTCATACACAGTTGCCAGTGAATAAACTAGCCTGTTGATCCTGTTAATTGACTTTTTATACTACCAATGATTGAATGAAAGCAGTGTAATGGAGAAGTATAGTAGAGTGGACTTCTTTCAGTGGTTAACATGCCCATTTAAAGAGTACTATTTACATTTTAAGAAGAATGCTGTTGAACTCTGCATGTTATTTAGTAAGATGTGCAGAAAGCTGAAAGAAAGTACCTGGTCTTTGTGATTCCATTAGTCTCTGGGTCTGAAGAGGAGTCCCTTGATACATGACAGATCTTTCACACCTTTAAATGGAAACAGAAGGTTAATTAATATAAGAAAATAGCCTTTAAAATGCTTAAACTGCATGCAAACTTTTAATTTACTGTACAGGATGCATTTGAGTTAGTAACATACCATTGGTTTGGTTGATGCCCACACTTGGATTTTTCCCTTGAGGGAGGGAAAAAGGGGAATAAGCCAAGCTATGCTTACTGCAGATCTAATGGAAAATACTCTTGGTTGCAATTAAGACAAAATGGTACCAATATAAAATGTGTGTAGTGTGGGCATATGTACTGTATATACAAACACCATTCTTAAGTAACTGCTACGACAAAAGGAAGTTCAGATTAGATTTATATGGCTTGCCTATGAGACTTAAGTGTTCACCTCTGGCAATTCTAAGCATAAAACAGCCATAATGGAAAAAGTGACAGTTTTTACTAGTCATGGGTAGGAGGCCTTCACCTCTTGGCAGCAATACTCTAGGAAGGAGAATCTATTTACAGATATCTATGAAAAGCCACACTGTTCATGTGGTAACACTGTAAGAACAAAAGTTGCAAATGGATTTTAATACTTGTTTTGCTTTGCAACATTCTAAACTTGAACTAACCTCAAGGTTTAGACAGGGCAGCTCTTAAAGACTGCCCTGCTTTGGATTGCTTTAACTTAAAGCTTTAAGAACTCAGCCCTAGATGTGGCAGGCCTCCTAGAACCCAGAAGCCTACCTCTCATATAGAAAGTATTGCTACAAGGCATCTGAAATGTATTTTCTTAGATGACCAGAGAGCATTCCTTGCATCTTTATAAGACATGGGAGAATGTCACTTGAATGTAGAGCTTTGTTTCAACGAAATACATTTTTCTTACTGCTATAGCAACACGTGCCAGGAATATATGGAAAAGTGTCTGCAGGAAAGGTAACTCCTCCATGTAACAGTTCTTCCTTACCCAGCCAGGCTTTAGACCTATGATCAGCTGTGTGCTCTCAGGCGCTGATAGTTCTGGGGAATACCAGACAGTTCTTAAAACCAAGATGTTACTTTTGTTTAATGGCAGTGTAACTTAGATCTGTAACTTCTATCACTGTGATCCCACAATCAGGGGTGTGCATGTGCAAGAGAGGGAGAGTGTATGTATGCGTATTTTGTATCTGACACATCCCATCTTTGCTGCTTTTTTAATCCACTCTTTAATTCCATATTTTCTGCAGCTGTGTTTTCTCTCAAGCTCTTTTATATGCAGCTGACAGATGAAACAGATGAGTTTCATTTCTCCTACCAAATTACTTGCTGACACTCTACAGCTCTTTATAATCTGCAGAAAATCTACCTTATCCTTAGACACTGTTGCAGCATAACCACTGATAGACATCCAGGATCACCCTTGCCTCTATTAGAAAAATGCTAACAGTACAGTTGTCTGATGAGAAACTTGAAGACTGCTCCTGCAAATATTTTTAAGTATCAGTTCAAATAAAGACCCACTGGGGAGGGGAAAAAATGCCCCTCCTTCAAAACTTCTGTATTTTGCATCTTACATTCATTTTTCTTGTGTGTGCTTTTTATCTCTAGCCAATAAAAGATTCCTTTTAAAAAGGTGCTTTGGAGAAGGAGCATAAAACTTCACTCTTTGGAAGACAGGAAGTGATGAGTATCAGTATTGAACTGGTTCCATTCAGTCTGTTGTAGCATGTAGTGATGTTATATGTTTAAAATGCTTGTTCTGGTAAAATCCTCCCTCATTAGACAAGTGTGTTGCATTCAGTCCAACTGGAAAGGTCTATTTAATTTTTAGCCTACCCATTTCAGTAACTTAAATGCAGAAGACACTATCTGGCAGACATCCTCACATCTCATCAGACTTCCATGATCTGAGGCAGACCCTAAGTGGCAATCTAGTTAAAGCAACCCAAAGAACAGACTTTGAGAACCCTGGCCAGGCCCAGAGAGGGGGTGAGAGAGGGGAGGGGAGAAGGCTTCTCCTTCTGTTTTCATGGGGTCTTTCCAAGAACCTGTTCATCTCTTCTGCTAAGGTCTTGCTCATTCCTGGTTAATGACAAAGCTGCAGCCAAGATTTATTGTCCAGCTGTGCAACTCTGCAACTTCTTGCTGGGATCATGTGCCTGCCTATTGAGCCATATATATCTCTGTCAGAAAAAAGTGAAAGTGGGCTTGGACCACAACTCATCTGGCTATAACACAGCTTGTCTGTTTGGCCACACATTTTTAATCTTGACTCTTGCATGCAGTTTATAGCACCTTGTTCATAAGAAATTGCAGTTTATTCTTAGAAATATATATTTTAGGTTTTTTAATCTTTATACCCATAAATGGACTATTTTTTTGTCTTGGCTGGTTTAAAAAGTGACCATTTTGTTTAAATGCTGTAATTGCAAATGTGTTGTAAACGTCATTTTGTTCTATAGTTTACACAAAGGTGCCAAAGTAAATAGTTAATAAAAACAAACAAAAAAAAATCCCTAGCAAATTAAGTTGCTTTAGCTGTTCTTCATATTTTGGTCTCTGCTTTTTTTTATTTCTTTGTCAGCCTTTCATTTTTTCCTAGACATATCATTTGCCCTAATGCTTTCTTTAAAAAAAAAAAAATGACATGCATCTAAAGAAATGTTCAAATACCACTTTTTTAGCAATTTCATATAGTAGGAAGAATATTTTCTTTGAAGCGTTACACTAAAATTGTAAGAGTACAGCAGCATTCAAAAATGTAATATACTTTTTGTATAACAGTTCTTCAGAGTATGTCTGGAGGTGGGGGGAAAAAAACTAACCCTGTTACTTTTCAGAAGCCTCTTCCCTCAGCTACCAGAATATGAAAATTGTGCTTTTCACTGCATCAAAAAGTTATAGTTCATGCAGACTTGCAAACAGGGCATGTATCACCATTGCATCCTTCGATGCAAAAAGCAGCAAAACCTTTTTTATGTTTCATAAGTCTGATATGGGTACAGAGAGTCTTTCTTAAGTTGGTAAATAATGTAAATACATGTCCTTTCGGAGAGTGAGTCTGTTATCTAGGTATTTTGTGTCATTTAATAAATATTAAACAGTTTTGTGTTGATAAACTTGTGTGTAAAATGCCTTCTTACTCCAAGTTCTGTATGTTGGGCTTACTAATGTTTGTGGCTTTAAATTCTTCAGCTTGTGCTTTGAGAGCAAAATACTTGTTTGCTACTTAAATATAATAATTAGTTCCTTCTTCAGTCATTAAAATCCCTTGAGTTTTCTAAGTGGCTTCCATTCCTGAATTTATTTTTCTGAGTCTTCTGCAAGGTTATTGGAGGGGAAGGATGCATACATCCTTGCAAACTGAATTGGGATTAAAATGCATGGAAGTGACAGAAATGGTTCAAACATAACAAGGGGTCATAGGTAGGAGAGGAGGCCACTCCTCCTTCCTTGTTTCCTAGTACAGTTAGTAGTGATCTTCTCAATGGCTCTGGTACAATTACTGAAGTACAAAGGATGGGGATGATGCTTTGGATGATGGCCAACATGGGCATTTCTTAGTTGTTCTTCAGGCACTTGGAACTGGTGGAATAAATCTGAGCAGAATTTGCAAAGAATCGCAGAACTTCAGAGGTTGGAAGGGACCTCCGGAGATAGAGTCCAACCTCCCTGTCAAGGCAGGATCGCTTAGGGTAGTTTGCACAGGAATGCATCCAGGCAGATTTTGAAAGTCTCCAAAGAAGGAGACTCCACAACCTGTGGGCAGCCTGTTCCAGTGCTCCGTCCCCCTCACTGTAAAGGAGTGTTTCCTCATGTTGAGGTGAAACCTTCTGTGCTTCAGTTTGTAATGTTTTAGGCTGGCCCTTCCTGGTCTGGGCATTTTGTGGACTTAACGGAGAGGGGAAGCAGTGTTTTATGTTACTGAGTTCTGGAGCGGGGGGCTGGGAGACACAACTGTATAGCGAAGCAAGTGCTGATCCACCAAACTGATCTCCAGTGACAGCTTGCACATATCGTAGAGAGGCTGATGTTGCATAGCACTGCTGCACTCCAAAAACCTTCCTAGAGTGGTGGTTTTCATAGGTATGGTGACTTTCTTCCACCAATACTGCTCCAGTGCTTGCTCTCTCTGTTACAGCCTGGAGAAATCGAACTCTTCTACTAAGATTTTTTTTCCTTGAAGAGAATAGTTCCTACATTGTCTGCAATCCTGCAGAATTGTGTGTATATATCCACACTACAGAAGCAGATGGTTAGTTGGAGGTTGACTATATTCTCTGAGAAAAGTAACATAACACAGTAAATACTTTTAATTTTTGCTGCTATACTTTCTCTTGATTTTCACAGAAACTGGTGTCAAATCAAATTTAAGACAGTAGCATTGGATTTGCTTTCATCACCCTTGAAGAAGCAAGGGCTTATGGACGTACTGTTGTATTTAGAGAAGGTCCATCTCAAAACCTGCTTGAGAGACATCGCACTTTGGGCTGAGGACATCTTGGAAAATAGGGAGTTAAGTGGAAAGAGGAACAATGGGATGTTGATGAACCTGCAATAGAGCAGGTTTTTCTTCTGGTTAAGTAACTGCTTCCTGATAAAAGCCATTTTAAAGATGATTTTCTAGAACTTTCATTGGTGCTTGTGGGAAACAAGCATTCAGATAAAAACAAGAAGAAACAATCAGTTTTTTGTCAACTTGACACACCTGTATTTTAGAGGTGGAAAAAAGCATGATTACTTGCACATTTTAGTACATAATTTTGCCTTTAACACTTTTTTGGAAAAAAAAAAAAAAAAAAAGTAGAGTTTTTGCTCCATCTACCGCTGTTTTCAGCAATAAGGAAGTTGCAGTAACTGCATTCCCAGTAGATCAAACATTTAGATGCTGTATGCAGTTAAGGCATGCAGAAGGTCAGGCATCAGAGGCTCTGATAATGCCCAAGCCCTTTCAGGCCTCAAGGGTTGCAATACTGTTTTGCAAGGCTTAGTCACTATGACTTTGCATATAGAGAAAGGCTGGTAGGCAAATAAACTTAATCCATTATTATATGGAATGGGTTTTCTTTTACCACTTTGTTTGGAGCAGAAACTTTAACACAGTATGAAACATTGGTGTTGGGCTACCAGCATCTTCACTTAGTGCATAGACTTCTTTCACTTTCAGACCCAGCCTCTCATGAAATTACCACAGTGTATGTTCTGCTTTACTCTTGGGTAGTCTCTGAAGCTTGAAGTATATGAGAGAATACTTTTACCATGGTCAAAAACGGCATCTTCAAAAGCAGTCCCTTAACTATGGCAACACAATCTTCCCATGGATGCTAGTATAAGGCTCAAAGCAAGACTGCTCTCGTTTCTACTGAAGACTGGGTGAGACGCTGCAGACCCAAGTTCTGCCAGGTGCAGGCTAGGGAGCAGGTACAGATTTCTGGCAGGGAACAGATGGGAACAAAGATTATAATGTTCAGCCTGCACAGAGGTGAGTTGGAACCCTGTCACTGTGCAGGTGAAGCTTGCTTGTAGGCTGCAGCCAGGGAGTGGGTCAAGCTCGCTCCTGCACCCAAAGGGTTGTGGTTCTGTCACTTGCAGAACTGGCACCTCCTGCATATTTCTTCAGCGCCTTCCTTTTTATTCCTACAGCAGTAAGAGATGCTTCAAATCCTAGCTCCAAAAGCACAAAGCAGGCATGCAACCATGCAGTGAACAAGCATTAGCTTAGGGTTTGACAGACTTGGTTTCCTACCTTTGACAGAGCTATAAATTGTAGACTAATTACATATATCATCTCATGTGCTCTCCTCAGAAGAGATGTAAAGTTGCTGCTAGATCACAAGGACTCTTGTAGCACTGAAGTCCTGCAATTAAAACATTCAGGTATGGATATGCCTGTATTTGTTCCAACCCAGTATTTTAGATGCAACTTCCTTTCCTGCTGAAATCTCTCACAAAAAGTTACAGTCAATACATTTTTTGTAAGAGCTGGAAGTAGGAGGTATCTCAAATGCAAAGCCAGGGATTTTCATAATGTCATCTGAAGCTGACAGATGTATCCTCAGTGAGTTAGCAGCATATGTCAATAAAAACACAAACCTGAGAGTACTGACATTTTTCTATTTTGCTGTTAGCTAAGTTTTTTTTTTTCACATCGAACAGACCTACATCTAGAAGTAGTTTGGCATGACTCACAAAATACTCAAGTATCATCAGCTGCCACGTTAACCCAGCTGCGTGTACTCTAGTCACATGCAGCAGCAGCTGGAGCACAAGTGGGCACTCCAACACCACCAGCACCTCATCCAGCGTCCCGCTGCAGCACGGATGCCTGTGGTAGGACGGCACCATGTCAAAGGCCAGCTCCTGCCTTGCCTTCGCCTTCTCGGGAAACCAGCATATGGTTGAAACAGGCTGCACGTACCGAGCTGTGTTTGTGTAACAAGCTGGTGACGAAGCCTGCGCAGCCTTCCTGCTAAACTGGAGAGGTGTTTTGCCAGCTGTGTGACACAACAGGACATCTCCGAGAGCTTTGGCAGGAAGTTTTGCAGCTCCCGCCGCAACCTGCTCTCTGATCTCTGCACCTCCCTGCTGAGGTTTCTTTTTCTGGCGTTTCACGTGATTGCCCCAGCCTTGACTCAGCACTTTCCCGCAGCACTTTAATGGTTTGGTTTCCTACACCACCTCCTCCAGAAAACCGACAGCTCCCGAACACTGCCATCTGCTCAGAGCAACGCCAAACCACTGCTTTCGCACCTCTTAAATCATCCGCGATTTTTCAGCTCTAGCACGGCAGAGCTCTCGGGAGCCATCCTTCTACCGCTGAGCAGGCTGGCTATAAAGCTACATAAAGAAGGTGCTTCAGGTGAAATAGTCCAAAGCGGAGACTGCCCTGTCCCTCAGGAGCTTGTCTTTCCGAGGGTCAGGGGCTCCTTGTGCAGAAGCTATCCAGGCGGGGGAGAACTCAAAGGCGGGAACGCCAAGGCGGGCAGTGCCCCCGATATTTACACCCTTCCCACACACAGAGCTGAGTTCCCACGGCCTGGGCGCGAAGCGCACAGCCAATCCCCAGCCGACTGCAGCGCGGGCCCGGCACGGGGCACCCCTCGTGCCGGCAGGGTCCCTTGCGCCCGCCCTTCACGCGTGCAGGGCTGGGGGGGAGCAGGTCTGTTTGCGCCTTTTCCTCTCCCATTCAAACCACAGAGGGAGAGGAGTTCTGGGGTACACAGGACTCCAGGACACCTGTGCCAGTTCCCTTCAGGTGGAACCACAGAATTAATCAGTTTGGAAAAGACCTTCAAGATCACCAAATCCAACCTATCACCCAACAGCATCTAGTCAACTAAACCATGGCACCAAGTGTCACATCCAGTCTCTTTTTAAACAGTTCCAGGGATGGTGACCTCCACCACTTCCCAGGACAGCCCATTCCAATGGCCAGTCACTCTTCCTGTGAAGACTTTTTCCTAACATCCAGCCTAAACCTGCCCAAGGACTCCACACAAGGGCAGGAACCCCATGGCTAGCCTTTGTGGCTGCTTCATAGTTTCCCATGTTGTCGGTATGGTCGGCCATGACATAGACACACCACACTAATCTATGAGTTTGCCATCTCCAAGTTCATACAGGTTCAGTTTTCTTTTAAAAAAAGCTGCTCCTACAGCCAGTTTGGCACTGACTGAACTGAAAGCAGGATTAGCTCAAACACTGCTTTTCCAGAGCTCCAAGGCAGGAACTGTCTTCTCAGTTATCTTGACTGATAGAACAAGCAAGAAGTAAGCCTCTGAATGAAAAGTGCACCTGCTAAGATCACAGTAAAATGATGTAATACTGCAAAGTGCCCATGGAGGACAGATGTATGGCAGGGATGGAGATACAGGCAGGGCAAAGCAACCAGGTGCACACAAAGAGAGAAAATAATCTGTGTTTCTGTGTTCTGATGTTAATGATGGTATCTCTGTTGCAAAACAGTATACTTTTCATTATGCTGAATTATATAAATCATACTGTTCTTTTAATCTCACAGTGGTTGCTTCTTTTATTCTGCTATTAAACAGAAATTGATTTGATTTTTATGATAGCAACCACCTGATTTCATTTCAAGCTTCAATGAGTTGGCATAAAGGAAACAAGGTAATCAGTCTTCTTGTTATATGTGCAGAACATCTCACATCCAATAATTTTACAGTCTGTTTTCTATGTGCAAGCAAGAAATTCAAGTATTCAGGATTCTTCACTCAGAGCATGAGGGCATTTGAACATACCAGTGTTGATACATAAAGCTACCTGTCCTGAAGTAAATGTTCCAGCTGATACAAAAGGTGACATTCCATCACACAAACTGTCTGAACATTTTCTCCTCCTCCAATGAATTAAAGCCTACTTCAATGTCTCTTTCCTAAGAGTCTTAATGTACTTGCTCCTAACTCCCTGAGAGGTGACTTCTATAAAACAGACTTTGCACTACAACAGAAGCCTGCAGAAATGTAAGAGTCCCAACGGCAGGACCCTCCCTAAGCCTCTGCAATGCTCCATTCTCTGTGCTGGAGTTCAACATTCTCCAAGCCACAAGCCAATGGTCCTCACATTTTATACCTACTTCCAGTCTTAAATTCACCAGGTTTCTTGTCCACTCCTGACTTCTGCCTCCACCCTGCTGGCTGTCTCCTCCCTCATTTGCACCAAGCAGCTGCTTTCTCCCCCACGGTGCGTTTCAGCACCAGCAAAACTGTAACACAACATCCCAGTTCTGGGTGCAGGTGCCAGTCCCTCCCTGCTCTACAGAAGCCATCACTGGCACAGCTTCAGCCCCGTCACTGTGCAGGCACAGTCATCAGAGAGCCCGAGCACATCTCTGGTCAGCCCTGGCTAACACTAGTGACAGTGGTGTCAGCCCAGAAGGACACTGTCATGCACAAAGGGCCAGCCCGGCAGTAGAGTACCTAGGGCAGGCCCGCCAGGCCCTCATGAGCCCACACTGTAACCCAGTCCAGTGCCCAGAGGGACACTGCCAGACACCAAGGGCCACCCCGGCAGTAGAGTACCCAGGGCAGGCCCGCCAGGCCCTCATGAGTCCACACTGTAGCCCAGTCCAGTGCCCAGAGGGACACTGCCAGACACCAAGGGCCACCCCAGCAGTAGAGTACCCAGGGCAGGCCCGCCAGGCCCTCATGAGCCCGCACTGTAACCCAGTGCAGTGCCTCCACCTTTGCATCAGTTTGGGCCATCTCTGCCCCTTTTAATTTCTTGTAAACATGGAAAATATCTCGGTTCTTTAATTTGTTGCACTGAAAACTTCGAAATCAAATTTCCTTGAACGTGTACCTCCTCTCAGCTTGCTCTTTTCAGCATACAGCACCCTCAGGGGAGACTGCAAAGGACCAAGACAAGCGACTGGCACTTCGCTTCTGCAGAGATCCGCAGTGGCCTCGCAAAGCAGCCGCAGGTAGCCTATGCCGCTCCGGAGCCAGGCCTCACCAGATCCTCAGAGCAGGCGCGGTCTCCCGCCCGCCCGAGGCGCTTCGAGGCGAGAGCTCCGTCCGTGAGACATCGAATCGAGCCCCCGCGCGGCGATTGGCGGCGCGAGGGCGGCGCCGCCCCGCCCCTCACATGACCCATGGCGAGGTTGCGCTCGCGGCCGCTCGCCTCGCCCGCTTGTCTCTCGCCGTCTCCCGGTGCCGCCGTGAGCATGGGGCCGCGCTGCTCCCCCCACTGCCTCCTTTTCCTGCTGCTCCTCGGCACCTCCGGTGAGTGGGGCGGTGTCTGTGCCAGGGCTGGCGTGTCTGCGGCCGGCCGGCCGGTGCCGGAGCGGGGGGAGAGCAGGCAGGTCTGTTCTCCCTTCCCCCTCTCCCACCCCCTCACGTGACGCGGCGTTGGGCAACGGGCGGGCGCGCGGGGGGGTGCTGCAGGGCCGCCCAGCGCCTCCAGGCCCGGGGCCGCCTCAGCCCGGCGGCGGCTTGCCTGGGGCGGAGGCGGTGCCGGCCTGCTTCCCGCCGCCCTGTCACCCGTAGATGGGGAGCGAAGGCCGGGTGCATCGTGCTGGCCCTGTTTGTGCCGCCTGGGCAGAGGGGTGGCGGAGGGGTGGGTTACCTGCGTGGAGCCTTTCAGTACTGCTCACCTTCTGGGGTCAGCGGTCACAGCAACGTAAATCCAGGCTGGCCTCGCGGGAAGGTCTCTGTTGAAAGTCACTGGGTTAAGCAGTCCAACAAGTGTAAAGAAATGTTTAAATACCTGAAGGGAACACGCCATGCGTGCCTGTTGAGCTCTTCACTTGCACTTCACTTTACTCAGTTTTTCACCAGAGAGCGAATGCTCAATTAAATCTAGAGAGTAGGTTTGTATTAGATAGATGTTAGGAAGTTGGTCTTTGCTGTGAGGGTGGCAAGACACTGTAACAGGTTGCCCAGACAAGTTCTGGAAGTGTTCAAGGCCAAGTTGGATGGGGCATTGAGCAGTCTGGGCTAGTAGAAAGTGTCCCTGCCCGTGGCAGTGGAGTTTGAACTAGATTATCTTCAACGTTCCTTCCAACCCAAGCCGTTCTGTGATTACTTGTCTTTGTCAGGTAAATACGCTATAAAGCGTTCTCTCAATTTGCATCTAGCTTCAATAATTTCATTGTGCTTCCTAGTGCTTTTTAGAAATCTAGCTGTGCTTTCAGTGTTTGGCAAATCAAATCCAGTCCTGAAATAATTTATGGCTTTGTAATGAGCTGTCCTCTTAAGTGGGTCTAGAAAATTAAATAAAAGCAATGTCTTAACAACAAATAATCATATCTTGTAGGTTTTTTCCAGTCATATGCAGTGGAAGTAGAGTTAAAGGATGCCTCTAATGTTACGTGCCTCTATGCAAAGTGGATGATGAGTTTCTTGATAAATTATGAAACAAACAGTAGTGATTATGTAAGTATTTAGAGATAACTTTTGTTGAGAACTGTATTTTGTCCTGGATAAAAGTTTCAGTACGCTCTTTTACCTAGAGTGTTTTGGGGTTCCCTTTGGTTATATTAGCTCAGTTGTTGTTATTTGTAAATCCTAATTTTTAAACTAAGTGTAAGTTCCCAGTTAATAATACAAATAGCCTGAAGTGCCTATTGCACTCACTTAAGTGGCATACTGGTCAGCCTTGGTGTTTTTTCTGTGTCAGTGTAGTAATGTTCTTAGCCCAAACAGCAAATGTAAATTGTGGTTCAGGATAGTGAAGATTTACAGCTTTACAGACAAGTTAGATTTCTGTTGTTGTGCTTGAATCCTTTCAAAGGCAGATGTGAAGGAGCCCTGTTCATAATTTTGTAGCGTAACCTGAAGTAATCTCACTACTGTTGTGCAAGGTTCCATCTGAATCCAACCTTGACAGCTTTATGGCAGTGTCACGGGGAAGAACTGCAATTTGTGAAAATACTTGAAATTACTTTTGTCTTGTAGAAAAACACAACTTTGAATTTGTCGTCCCATGTGACACACAATGGAAGCATCTGTGGCAATGACACACAAGCTGCACTCGTGGCAGTACAGTTTGGAGAAGGCCACTCTTGGAGTGTTAACTTTACAAAAACCAATAAAACTTACCAGGGGGACTTCATCACATTCACCTACAACACCAATGACACTGCTGTATTTCCTGATGCTAAGAGAAAAGGTAATGTTCAGTGCAGAGTCCTACTTACAAAACAGTCCTGGCCACAAGTGTTGGATCTCACGTGCCTGACCTTGGTTGGCTTTTTCAAAGTTAGAAGGTCTGTGCCATATGCTGCCTAAGCAGTCATTGTGCCTGCATGCCAGATAACAGTGCAGACCAGTTAGCTTCAGTGAATCTGTAATTCCTTTAAATGAAACAGGAGGAGAAGGTTAACTGTTTGAACAGCTGTGATCAGAGAGGGGCTGCTAATAAAACAAGAGGCATATGGAAGATTAATTTTAGTGACCTTCCACCAAGCAAAACAGTATGGTGGTAGGCTTTCCATGTACTCATACCTACTAATCATAGATTTTTGTACTTTTTTCTTTAAATAAAAGGTTAAGTAAAAGGATTCACCTTTTTAATGGCTTCTTTAGTTCTAGAAGCTTGGTTACTTAACACTTGGGTCAGGAGACAAAGGGAAAACATTGAAGAGAAGCTAGGGTTGTTAAACTTAATTATCTCTTACTCATCTTACAGAATTAATAGAAAACGTAACTACCTATACATGTTCTTGTTCATGAGGCTTTAAAATATTTGTGCTTGTTTGTAGGACCAGTTACCATTGTTGTAAAGGATACTATGCGTCCAGTTCAACTGAATAACGTCTTTGTGTGTCATAGTGCTGACTTTCTTGAAGCAGAAAATGTAACACAGATTTTCTGGAATGTTACTGTGCAGGCTTTTGTTCAGAATGGCACAATCAGTAAAAAAGGTAAGCATTTCAGTTTGAACGAGCTGGTTTGTATTGCACCTTAGTGCCAGAGTAAAGTCCCACAATAAAGAATCCACCAGTTGAAGGTGTGCGGTGTTGAATAATGTTCATGTAAATGTCCTTTAGTATGTCTTTCCTTGTTGCTGCAAAAATAGCTTAGTAGAATTGATTTAGTAGCATGTAGCAGAGTAGATTGTTCCCATGCCAAAGTTGTCATCTAGTAGTGTATTCCAGTAATTGGAATATTAAAAGTTAGTACTTCAGAAATGCTGCTGTGAATGAGATCATTTGAGCTTCATCATTTTTAGCTGACTGCCTTCCGTTTTCAGTGGTAGCTTCTGCTTTTTAATTTAAATCTGTCTCATCGTGTCTCAAAACTACACAAAAGATGACTCTGTCATCTTGCTACCCAGGCTGAACAGGGTTAACTAGTGCTGCCTACAGCAAATCCGTACCACACTTTTGTAACCACTTGTGCTGGTTTTGGCTGGGACAGAGTTACTTGTGGTTAAACCATGACACCACTTAGTGATCTTTGTCCGTGTGTTTCACTTCTGTCTGTTGGAGGCAAGTACTGCATGTGCTACATGGATTTAGACTGGCTATTTGATTTGGGGCAGAATTTGAGAACAAGTAGTAGCTGTAAATAGTTTGGAACACTGTGCCATTGTGCTGGTTTGAGACTTCTGACTCTTGAGATTACCAGACTCCCACTCAGCCTGTTTCAACAGATACATTGGTAACTACTGAGCTGACCTCTCTGAGTCTTAAGACTTTAATAAAGCTTCAGAACTGAAATAGTGGTCAATGTTTCTTTTCAGAGTCTAGATGTCCTGCTGATACACCTACTCCTGCACCTACCATTCTGCCTACTACTGCATCTACTACCACTTTATCACCTGTTCCAACCACCACTCCGAAACCTGTGGAGAATCCAGAGACAGGAAACTATTCTCTTAAAAATGGAAATAAAACTTGTCTTCTGGCAACTGTGGGGCTGCAGCTGAATGTTTCCCAGAACAAGGTGCTTCTCCTATTTTAGAAGAGTAGAAATGCTGTAGTTACTTGGTATGAAAAGTGAGTGCAGGGTTATTTGCTGGCTGTCCAAAACTGCTTCTAAGTACTGTATATATAGCACCTCTCTGACGTCAAAATAGTTTTCTGTCATAATACCTAGCTTCAAAACTTTACACGGATTTGATGTGACTTGTCACAGTGAGCACAGTACCTCTAACCTGAAAAGCCTCGAACTTTCTTGGATTTTTAAGGCGGTCGGTCCCTGCAGATACTATCTTCCCCCACAGAGGGAGCCAAAGATAACCTTGTAGTAGATCAACAGAATAAGACTTCAGTGGGTAATTTGTTTATACCAGCGTGTAAACTTAACTCAGGTAGCTTTAATAGTAACCAGGCTTTGTCTTTCTGCTGTCAATTTTATAACAAGTTCTTCTAGCCTAAGACTGCTGCTGACTGAAGCAACATATTCCTAACAGCAGATTTGATGTCTTTGATGTGGTATGTCTGTATTTCAGCCTCTTCTGATCAACATCAATCCAAAAACGACTGTTGCAGATGGTGCATGTGGTAACACAACAGCAACTTTGAAGCTGAATGATGGAAATAGCACATTGATTGGTTTCACATTCGTAGTGGTAAGTAACTTATTTTATACTAAGTTTTCACTTCAACAGCATTGAGTGATGATCAGTCATAGTAAAATCCTTCTGTCACTTGCTGGTGGCAGGCTGTTCCCATATAGAATGCAGAACTAGCCAGCTGGCTGCCTCAGGACAAATGGAGAATTGGATTTAAGTTGTAGAAAAGATGACTGTGGTGAATGTCTTATGGTGTGTGTTCTTGATGTTAAAAATGCAGAATTGCACACTGACATTGGCTTGTTGCTTCTTAAACAGAAGAATGTAAGTGGAGGTGGACAAAAATTTTACCTGAAAGAGGTGAATGTTACACTGCTCAACCATCTGAATGGTTCTGGTAAGTAATATCTGCCTTAAGGGAAGCTTAGATTCAGTGTCTATATTCAGTACTTCTGAGTTTTTTCAGTGCTGTTCATGTGTACTATTACTTCCTACTTTAAGTCTTGAAGTTGGTAGGAATGAAAGTAATAAGCAGAAATGGCTATAAAAGTTGCTTAAAACAAGTGTGAAGTTGTGAGGCTTTCCCCTGAAACTTCTGGTAATGAGGTCTCTTACTTTGGGATGACCACATAAAAAAAGAGGCCTTCTTTGTTTTCAGTAACAGTGTTTCTTTGAAGTGTGAAATACAGTTGGACCAACTTTGAAGCTTTTTGGTTTTCCTAAGACAGTTGTCGTCTTGGATTGAAGATGTTGCTCCTGTTTCCAAACACTTCCACTTAACTCTTGCTGGGAAAGATCACCCCTTCAAAAACTGAAATACCCTTTCTTCCAGATCAAATGTACAGCATTTTTGTAAAAACTGTTTGGCACAGCTTTTGCAGTTAAAAGGGCACTAAACTGCTTGTAACTCTGCAGTGGTGGTTTGAGTGCAGGTACAAGGAAAGCCCCATGTTGCATCTATGTAGAGAATAAGTTGCTGCTAAGTACGGTAATAACTTCCATGCCTGTTAGCTTTTAGTTAAGCAGAGCAATCTCACTTCAGACTACCTTGTTTTTCAGAGCAGTCAGTGTTGAAAAGTTAACTCCTGTACGTTCAACTGCTTGGCCTTATGATTGTATTAACAAGTCTCTTGTTGTTCCCCCCCCTCTTTGTTTAGTCATTTCACATGCAGATAACAACAATTTCAGCAAGTGGGATGCTTTCCTTGGCAGTTCTTACATGTGCCGGAAGGAGCAAACTCTTGCAATTAATGAAGAACTTCAAATAAATACTTTCAATCTCTGGGTTCAGCCATTTCTTGTGAAGGAGAATAAGTTCTCTGCAGGTAAGAGTTCTTTTTTTGTTTAATCTTCCAATGCTTACACAATTCCTACGTGCTAAAAAGCACCAGTGTGGGGCATGAGCGCTTTTTTTTTTACACATTAAATGAAGTTCCCAGACTGACATTGAAGTTCAAGTAAAGTTTTGTTCTTGCGTAAATGTCTGCTGGATAAGTTGGGTTTTCTTCTTAAAACCTGAAGTAGCTAGAGGCACTGAAGAGGTTCTTGAGCATTGCCCTGCAGTTGTCTGGCATCATCTTGACTTACACGTTTTTGTAGCTTTGAATATATAAGAAAATAGGACAAAACTGGAGCAGAAGTGGACTTTGGTAATACCATCAGGTGTTTCATTTCTTTTTTTACCTGTCAGTCTAAGGAATAGGAGTGCTGAGGGGGAAATGAACTGACAGAACTTCTTCATGAAACAGTCTTCAATAACCAGAACTAAATAAAGTTTCCAAAATGTTTGTCTGCTGCAGAAAACTGAAAAGGCTTAAATGACCTTTTTCTTAATCTTTAGCGTAACCTGGTTGTTGTACTTCACATTAGTATTGGCAGCACAGTTTTAACTAATCTGTAGACAAAATAGATTGGGTGCAGATTTTTAAACTTTATTTTAGGTAGAGGTAAGTTAGCTCCCCAATGTAAGCAGGGTTTATCATAATAGATTCTAAAGAGTTACTCTCATTTTATTATGTATTTCAACTTGCAGCTACCTTCCTTATTCTATATCTGTAACATGTCTCCAGTGTTGATAGATTTGCAATATTAAATCTAGATCACTTTATTCTTGATGACTAAAAGCACCAGACTTGCTTTAAGCACAAAATAGATAAGCCTAGTTCTGTCTTAAAAGCAGAGTAATGACTACTCCCTTGGCTAGTACAGACCTTGTGCACCTACAGACTTGTACACTGTTAGGTTACTGTAGTTAACCAAATGTTCCAGATGATTGTAATGCTTGGTGTGTGCTGGATGTACCAGTGAGACCTCTGCAGTTGTTTGTCTCTAGTTGAAAGATGTAACAATACTCGATGTTTGAGCACCCTATTAAGGAAAAGAGAATTTTATACCACACCTGGCATGTATTGTGTCTTTATTTATTCCTTGTTGCAACCTTTCTCTCATCTACAGCCCTGGAGTGTTCGGTGGATGATGACAGCATTCTAATCCCAATTATAGTTGGTGCTGCACTTGCTGGCTTGATTGCCATCATAGTGGTTGCTTACATAATTGGCAGAAGAAAAAGTTATGCTGGATATCAAACATTGTGAATCTAGTTGTGATTCCTGTTCTGATTTCACTCTAAACAAAGCAAGTGCAAGTTCTGAAGTCCAAAAAAGACCTAAAACTTAGGAGTAATTACTAGCCACAGCTAATTGGAGCTGAGAAACAGAGAATGTTTATCTCATGTGAAGCAGAGCTACGGTTTTACTTTTCCTGCTGTAAGAAGACGACGTGGGTTTCATAGCTGTTTTGAAGATGTCAAATATTGGATGCATTGCTAGGCTAAGGATTTCATCTTGCAAAACCCCTAAAGTATCTAGGATTTATTTCTGCTTTTTACAAATTGTAGCCTGAAACAAGAACATGTTCTAAACTGATGTGCATTGGTCAACTCCCAGAATAGCATAGAATTTGTACTTGCTTCTGTCCTTTGCGTTCCTTAGTTTGTTGTCATAACTGTGGGTTAAGCTGGCAGTGTTAGTCACTATGTTGACTCATATTTAACAAGGATTGTACAATGCCCCATAACAACTTTGTTTTTCTTAGAATTAACTTTAGGCTGGTGATTAAGTGATCTTTTGAAGTGGCAGCAATAACTTAGCTGTGACAAAATTTGAGTAGCTTACTCCTGCCTTGATGTGGTTTCAGGAATCATTCCTATATCCCATCTGTACAGACTAAATAGATAACCTGTACTTGCCAAATGGTGGATATGTAGGAAGCATTCAGTGCTGATTTCAAATGGTTTCACACACACACAAGAAAAATACTGCTAGGCATTGAATTCATCACTTGGCAATCATCTAAAGTACTCAACTGAGGCAGAGTTCTGCTAAATTAATGCAAGCTTTTTTGCTGCCATCAGTTTAAAGGGAATAACCTTTCTAAATATTCCAGAATATTAAAGTGCACTTATCTTTATATCAAACTCTGCACACAACTGGTTGTCTTGTGCTTTTGAATCACCATTATTTAAAGATGCTTTCATTTAATGAGCCAGTATCTGTTGTTGCAGCTTGAGCTGTCTTTAAATCTTCATCTTGAATGGGTCTCTGCCAACCAAAATTCACCTTGGAACTGCCTGCCATTGGCATTCTGAATGTTTAATGTACTTTGAGTTTGGTTGCTGTGTAGCATTTATTAATGTTAAGAATGAAAAAGCCAAACAAGTTTGAGATGGACCTACAACACCTGTTTTTCCTTGCTGTATGGAAAGGATCATTAGCTTAAAAAATGCAGTGCAACTGGACTGTTCTTAAACTGCAGCTATGTAGAGACTAACCCTTGCTGCACAACTTTCTCTGACCTCCTTGTGCTGTAATACGTGTTTCTTACTGCATGGGGAAGAAACAAGTCTTTTAGGCTTCTAGGTAAGTGTGGCTTTTTTGCATATGTCATAACCTGAGCTCCCTGAAGTAGTTATATATAACATTGTCTCCCCCTTTAGAATAAGTTTAACCTGCGTCCAAGCTGGTTTAGTGTTTTATCAGTGTTTTCTAGGGTTGTAGAGATTTGTGGCATGTTTGTATACAAATCATAAAATACATCTCTTTCAGTAATTGTGGGTTGTTTTTTTTTGTATAACAGTTGCCTTGACACTAGCCAAGGAAGCAAATATGGGTGGCTAATGCTTACTAAAGACTGTAGTCTACAGCTTGAATTTTGCATCAGTTACTGAAATTTAATTTTAATGGAAGTGGGGAACTGTTAGAAGTTTAATGCTGAAACAGGCTTCAAGACTTTCCATTTTAATTAAAAAATAATTTAATGACTTTCACATTAATAGATCCTCAAATGCAGAAGTTCATAACGATCTTTAGCTTTTTTTTTTTTTGCCTGATGTCTAGTGGCAGCAGTTACAAGTGCATTTCTGTTCAGGAGTAGTTACCTTGCTGTATTCGTCTGACCAGGCTAATTTTTTAACTATGCACAGTTTCCAAGTGAATCTACAGAATATTAGTACAAACTGTTCTCAAAACAGAACAGTACTGGAAGTATCTTTGCAAAAGCGGCAACTTAATCTTCATTTACAGTCATATTGGCTCACATTGAAGTACTCCTAGACTGATGCGCAGGTAACTGGTTCAAAAAACAGCCAAGTTTCACCTGACTGCCTGTTGTTCTAAAACCACTAATTTTCCTGTATGTATTGCTCCGTAGGGAACTGTCAACTTGTTCAACGTGCTCTAAATAATAAAGGTTGTTCTATTTCTTAAGGAAACTTGTTCAGATTTTTAACTGATTTGAAAACAGACATCTTGTACTTTGGTTTTGTTTTTTTTTTTACAGAAAATAAACTGAGTAAGGTCAACTTCAATCAGTCTATATCTGAGATTCTGTCCTATAGCAGGTAGAGGTTCTTCTCAAAGGCTTCTGTCTGTGCCTTAATGCTTTGTTTTGCGGCACATTCCGAAGCGTGCTTGGGTACAGTCTGCCAGCAAAGGCGGCTTGGGAGCTAACAGAGATGCTGTAAATCTGGTCCATCAGTAGCAATTTCCTTGTAAGCCTTTTATGTCAGTTGTAGCCACATCCAGACATGGTGTTTTATGATTAAGTTTGCCAGCCATCTTAAACTGTTGTACAGCTCTGAACAGTTCAGTTTCTTCTTGCAGTCATCCTGGAAAATTAAATCAGTCTCTGCATTCAGCAAAAGTTGCATAGCATTAGGGAGCCTTATGGGTATTGGGCAGTAGCTTCATCCTCTCTGGTAGATGCTGTGTTCATCCTGCCTGGGTTTTTCTTGAAAAAAAAGAGAAGGACTTTTTTAGGAAACTTCTTTACTGCAGTGTTCCCTGTTGTATAGCATCTGCCAATAAAGCCACACAATTCTGGGCTGCCAGTTGCATCTCATGATTGGAACTAGAAGGGAAGGTAGATTTTTATACTGGGTCTGAAAATGTCAGGGGTCAACATTTCTGGTGATTTTTCTTTTTTTTGAATGGAGGCACATTCAACCAAGTATGTCCAAAAGACTGTTCTTTTTGGCTTGAACGTGGAGTCTGCTTGTCATGATGCGCAGTGACCAGATTCAGCATTTGAAGGTGCTTCTCTGAAGCTTCTAACTATTGTACCTGGATAAATGTGTGCCAACAACAGTCACAAACCAGAGAGAGATAAAGGATGGAATGTTCCTGGTATGAAAGTTTAAATGCCTTTTATCCTGGGAATTTCTTGTAACAGTGCCATAGTGGTGTGTGTACTGCAGCAATCTGCTTCCTTGAGCAAAGAGGAATTTCTTTACTGCCTGCTACCTTTCATCAACAATTGATACTCAGTATTAGTGACCTTTATCCTGCATGTCATAGTTGAGTTGTGTATGTTGATCTTTGGTGAACAAAGATGTCTAAACATCAAATGCAAGTCTCTGAGATACTTTCTGGGCAGTCAGGGTGTTTTGAAATAGCTCGGTTTCTCTGTATAAGGTATGTACATACTTTTTCTTTTCCTTACAAATGTATCTCTGCTTAGCAGTAGGTGCCTTCACATTGTCTGAATGCAGTGTTTTCAGCTGCTGAAACTGTCATTTTCTTCCCTCTTAGCCGAAGGCTTTGTATAGCCTTTTGTGAAGAGGTAGTGGCAAGTTTGTACTGGACTCTAGTGAGTAAATTTCCCCTAATTAAGGCTGTTAGAGGCTCAAATGATTTAAATACTCACTTAAAACAGTAGCTAGCTTTTGTTAATGCATTGAATGTGTTCCTTGCACTTGCTCTGCTCTAATAAAAGCTCAGACAAAGAAGTTGTGTAAGGAGCTCAGCTTCACTAAAAGCATGTAAGCCCAGCTCCCTTGCACTGTTCATGCAGTACACACGCACTGTCACATCTTGCTAAACATCTTATCTTGGCACCAGACAGGTGGAGCTCTGCTTTCCTTACAAACAGGAGGAAGGCTGAGCCCTGCCTAAGGTTTGTCACTCAGTTTGGAATCAGTTCTCAGTGTGGTTTGTTAGTCCTTGCCTGAGCGTTCAGATCAGCAAGGAGTTCATCACCTGTTTCATAACCTGTGTATCAAAGACCACTGTAGCATTAGAGCTGCCTCTTCTGGTTTTGTGTTGTTGTTTGTGGTTTTTTTTTTCTCATGTGTTGATTTTTTTTGTAAGATCTGCATAGTTCTGAGCTGAAACTTGTAACCCTTCTATTTGAGATTAAAATAAAGTCACTCAAAGAGTCTGTCAGTGTTTTCCATTCAGTGCTTTTAGCATATGTATCTTGGCCATCTTGTGGCTTTCACTAAGTTATGACTTCGTTAAATGGTTTGCTATCATTTCTCTTCATTGTCTAGAACCTAGAGAAGTGCTGGTGACTTGAGGGCTTGGGAAGTAGCTTGGACAAGGCAATAATACACCTGCCTGTCTGCTGCTGTATTGCTATTAACTGTGAGCAGTGATCAGCCAATGCATGCAGAGACTGCTGTTTTTTCCTTGCCTTTCTAATTTGAGCAGACTGCTCAGCAGAGCAAGATGAAGTTAAAACATACAAATGGAAGAAGTAGATTACCAATACAAATGATGAGTGTAGCATATGCTTCAAGAAATTAATCTTTCTATAAATTCTTCATTCAATACTGATTTCACTTTGACTGCATCACTGTATCTAATACAATGTAAGTTCTCAGAAAACCTGTTTGCTCCTTACTTTCTTTGGTTCCTAACACTTTCTTTTACTAATTGATTCTCCCTTGCTTCTGTTTTCCCTCTTTCTGCAGCTGAAGAATGCTTTGCTGATTCTGACCTGAACTTTCTTATTCCAATCGCAGTGGGTGTGGCACTTGGCTTCCTTATCATTCTTGTCTTTATATCTTACATCATTGGAAGAAGAAAAAGTCGTACTGGCTATCAGTCTGTATAATCTCTTAATTACATATCTGTTGCCACCTTTCCTGCTCTTCTCCTTTTGCCAGACTGCCTGACCTGCTCCTTTATAAAAGAAGAAAAACAAATAAATTTGTAGTTTCTTCACTTAAACAGCAAACCACGACAGGGGAACATGCCATGAGCCTGGAGATGAGTCGCAGAATCATTCAGAGCTAGTGTATGCTTTTGGAGAAAGTAAGTGTTCTGAGGACCAGTTTGGTGGGTGTCCATGTGAGAAGTGTGATTAGTTTGAGTGAAGAAGATTAACTGAACTTTGTTTAATGTTTTTATACAAGAAAATTTCTAGCTGTGTACATCTTGGAGAGTGCTAAAGCTGAAACCACAACAAAGGTGTGGCTGCTGTGTCAAAAGGGACTGTAACTACTGTGGGAAAACGAACACCACGTTACTTACGGGCTTCCATTGGGAACTTGGCCTGTGGCTGTTGTCTTTTTTCATTAGCATCTTGTTCTTGTGAATCCATCTGAATTTCCTGTTTGGTTTTTTTTCTGAATGTAAAGGTAGTACCTGATTTCACCAATAAACTAACATACTATGGGAAGAACATCCCATTCTTCCAGTAAATTAATCAGTAGTGCTAACGTGTAATAAACAGCTTTGCTTTGTCTTTAATGTCTTTATTCACTAAGATTCTGCCCTAGAGAGCTTTCACTACTCAGAAAAGGCAACAATCTGCTAAAGGAAACGTGTTCTGTGCTTCTTCTGTTTGTGTTTTCCCTTTTGCCTGGAGCTCAGTTGTGAAATGAGGGTGGGAGGCTGGAGTTTCACCACTGCACTTTGTCTCAGCTTTGGTGCTGTGCACATGAAAGAAACTACAGAGTTTGTCAGCACTGGCCCGTGCAAAGTTCGAGTATTTTGAAAGCTCTCAAAAACTGGTTTAGAACACAGGTTGTTCAAAGATTCCTGCAGTTTCCTTGGATGGCTTTCATAGCTTAACAAGATCACTGAAAAGCTGTGATCTAGGAATGCAAATGATTATATAAAACCATCCTGTTTTGATAAGATTAATCTGCTAAATTTTAACTTCCCAATCATTTATCTCAACATTTGAAGAGAGGACAACATTTTCTAGTCTGAGAAATGCTGATAAAGCAGAAACTAATATGTGTGTGGTGAAGAAATTAGTATCTCACTTGTTTGTTATTAATGCCATACCCTTTGCAATTTTATGCTCCATATCTAAACTGTACCAAAACAGAAGCTAGGTGTTTGTGGTTGTGTTTTATTTTGTTCCCATCAGGTTCATGCTGGTAAAATGAAAGAAGCCTCTTGCTCGTTCAGCCTCTTTGATCTGTCTTGGTAAAAAAGCCTTTTGCAGCTAGTGAATCCTGGTTTCTAGCCATGGGACAGCTCAAGAGCTGCCAGGTCTGCAGAGAGATACTGACAGCACACAAAGTTTGTCTTCTGCAGCAAATGTTTACTGAAGCTACTTTTGTATTTAATCTCTTTGTGCATTGAGCCTCTGTGTTGTAAGGAAAGCTCCTTCAGTAATTCACCTGCACAAACAAGGCAGTCAGTGTTAAGTAACTCAAAATAGCTGTATATCCAGGGAAGCAAGACTTCTAAAGAGTTAATTCATGCTAGAAAAAACATCTGTATGTTCAGTTATCCTTGTCCTCACTTTGACCAAAGATAAGCTTTACCTGAATCTGACAAAAATTATTTCTTGCACTGTAAATGGGCTATTGAACCAAATAGTCTTTTTTTCCAGGAGTGAAATTTAATGCTGCTGGGTTGAACCATGTGCTTTGGTTTTGGTTGTCTTGGGTTTTTGTGTTGTGCCTTTGCTCCCACAACACTTGCTTTCCCTGCAGAGTAGCAAAGAGTGAATTATTCTGAGATTGGCAATTTCCGAGTAACAGCTGCTTCTCAGGGTGTGTTGCCTCTCTGCTGCCAGCAGATGGATTCCATCCACGGTTTCATGCTCAGACTGCAGATTAAAGTACATTGCATTGCATTTGCTAGGTTATTTTAGTAAAATGTGGGAATTTCCTAGATGCATGCATATATATGTGTGTGTGTATATATGTGTGTGTGTGTGTATATATATGTATATGCATCTATTTATAGATACATGTAAAGTATTCTTCTGGACTTCAACAGAAGTAAAAAAGTTAAGCCAGCACTTTAGGGTGGTTGTAGCATGAAGAGTGGTGTATACAGTTCTCCAGATCTTTCAATGACTGTACAAATATGTTGAAAGCAGAGTATATGTGTGGAAAATAAAGTTAACTGTGGTATTTTTAACACTTTGTTTTAGTGTAAGTAGACACATGCTATTTCTGACAGCCATTCCAGTGGGATTGTCAATGTGCCTGGATCTGGATGTTGGTGGAGAAACAAAAATTTTAGCTTCTAAGTTGTTAGCATAATTACATCCCAATTTGTTGATCTTTGTTGATTGGATCAAAGCATGGGTCCAGTGTCTGCTAAATGAGCAGCTGCTTCATTAGTCCTTTCAATAGGAAGGTAGGAAATAGCTAATAACTAGTGCTAGCTGGAGAGATGTTGTTTTCATGGCTTGAAGCACGGAGGGTTTGGATTACTTACAGGATTTTATGGAAATAGAAATGTGTTAAAGCAGTTGGCAGGCAAGGAAGCATTTGTGGGATTAACTTCTTTCTGATATCAAAGGAAGAGCTACTCCTACAGCACCATCTTCCTTGGCAGGAGCTGGTTTATGTTGATCAGAAAATGCTCTTTCAGATAAGCTGTGCAGGCAGAATAATTGTGTTACCTTAGCTCTGTTACTATCATATGAGTAACCACATCGGAGCAAAATTAGTTCCTAACTAACCCTAGTTCATTTTTAAACAGTTCTGAAGTGTTTTTTTGCTTATTGTCTGTTTGTGATACTTAGCACATTTTGAGTCTTAGTGTAGTGGGCTTCTGTACTCTTTGGCCCTAAAAAGTTAAGTACTCAAAATTCAAGGGTCTTGTTATGTGCTGCTTTGAGATTCAGTCCCCAGTTGGCCAGCACAGTCAAAAACCACGTCTCTTCCACCAGTGTTTTAAGAATGGTATCACAGAGCTAATTTTGCTGTAATCACTTTATTTTTAATACAAAATATGACTTCTTAGAGACATTTATATAGATCAGGAAATGATGGCAGACTAAGTACCTGGACTAGGATGTAGGACAAACATACCATAATGCTCTTGTTCAGTCAGTAATTTTAGTAAGTGTGCTTTCCAACTAGTACATTATCCTAAGGTGTCCTGTCCTGCTGTGTTCTTATCACTTGTAAGAGACAGAGCACAGTTTGGCTCTGTCGGGTACAAAGCCTGTATGCTGACAAGCTGGGGAGGATCTGGCTGCCACACAGCAGAGGTTGCTCAGATTGGCAGCACCCTGCTGACAGTGGCAAGTGTGCTTCACAGGCCCTTGACTTCACTAACACCAGCACTGACACCTTAACAGTGAAGTGACTTAACATTTCTGCAGTGTTACAGCTGTGACCTCTCTGGATCAGAGAAGGACAGGCCAGAAATATTTAAGAGGGTCCAACGTGTTTTTCTGGCACTTCTGTGCTGAAGAGGGGAAGGAGGAGCTCTGAACCTGCAAACTATGATGAGAGAAAAGTTGCTTTCACTCATCCCTGCCCAAATAGACTTGGAGCTTCCCGAGGCAGGGAGAAGTACTGGGGTGAGGATGGAGAAATGCATTCATCTTCCCCCTTCAGAAAGGAACAGTTGGAAAGATTCAAGGATAAATTATTTTTTTGCCTGACCTTTGCTTCAGTACCTTGGGTGTGCTGAACAGTGCTGCAGTCAAGATGGCCCTGGTGCAGAAATTCTAGATGTTTTTAGGGCTGTCATTTTCACTTTTTAGCTGTGACATTTCAAACATAACCAAAATTTTTGTTGTTTATTACTTATACAAGAGGGTAGTTTATGAACACTATTCTTGTTAGCTTTTGCCTGAGGAATGCTGTGATTGAGATTGAAACTTGAAGTTAGGAAAAACACATTCTACCAGGGCCGCTCATAAAAGACCTTAGGAAAACAGTGGTCAGATACCAGAGTTCTTTTTAATCAAAACTGAAATGCTTTTGCAGGTTCTCTGCCCAGGAAATAATTTCTACTAATAATGATTGACAGCGGGTGATGAAAAATGTGGTTCCACACTCCATTGGGTCTCATTTGTTTCCTAACTATGAACAAAAATAAATTAGCAGAAGTCTCCATGTGCCCATTATTCCTAGCAGAAAAACAAATGTTGGCTTTATGCTTTAAAAAGGAAAAGAAGCCTCTGATTGACTTATCCTAAGTGTCTGGTGTTTGTGGTAGCTACTTTCCAATGCTGAGTGTGAAGATGATTCGGCCCAGGAAGCGGTCGCTGTTAAGGTCATTGATGATACCTTTCCCGTTCAGTCTGCACTGAATGGGGACCAAATAATTCCTCCTCACATCTGTGAAGTGCATAGCCACCAGTGGGGATGTGTAGTTCACCTGAAAAGAAGGGAGACTGAACTAATTTCTGAAGAAGCAGAAAGGCAGGCAGTGCTTTCATGTTAAGTAAAAATCGTCAGTAATTGGTCCCTGGTTCCCAGGTGTCTCAGGTGCATTTGCCTGATGTCCACCTGTGGTCCCTGTGGATGCTGAAATGGGGCCTTTCTGTGACTGGGCTTCAGAGGAATGGGATCACACAGAGTTTTGCACTGCACTGTGCCTCTTGGGTTGATTAGCCAGGACAAGGAACACTGGATAATGGGAATCTCAAATAATTTCTGCTATTCTAAAAATAATAAGGAATCTGTGGTGCTGCTCAGGTCTGTGTGCTCAAAAGACATGCAAGACCTGGCATCTAGGGCTGATACTCATCCTCAGCCACCAGCAGCATGACAATAGGAGTCAGCCTCATCTTCCATTTCAACTTCTGTTGTGAAAGTTCTTTACCTCATAACAGTGTACAGCCCAGCACAGATCAAACCAGTGCTGGCTGGCATGTTCAGAAATAGCCACCCAATGCTGGACTGCTGCTGGTTTGAGTCACCCAGCTTAAAGTGTTTTCTTACAGCTTTGACAGAAACCTCATCCTTTTGTCACCTAACCCCTGGGAAAATGCTGGTGTTGAGCCCTTGTTTGGGAGCTAGCAAAGCCAGTCTTGGTCTCCAGATGATAAATGTAATCATTCCCATTGCTGGCAAGAGGGAACGGGACTCCCCAAGGATTTCCTGCAGTTTGATGGAGACAGAAATAGAGCTCTGTAATCTCAGTGCCCATGGCCTCTATCCTGCCCACAGCCACCCAGAATAGCCAGAAAGCACATCTGTGCTCTCTGCAGATCCTGCCCTTCCCAAGGGAACATAACAAATGAGTCCTTACTTACGTGAGTGAACTTGCCATAGTAGGGATAATACTTGAGATCGAATGTCCCGTTTCCAGGGTAGAAGTCCACTGATCTGAGATCACTCTCATTGCCTTTCTGTCATTGGGAAAAAAATAAAGAGACATACATAGCATATGGGACACAAAATACAGCTCCATTCACAGTAAGTGAGGGAGCTTTAATACTAGCATCTCTTGCAAATCCAGGTGGGGGCTGAGCTGTGCCTGCTTGCTTGTGAGAGTCAGCTGCTGCTGCTGCAGCAAGCCACCATAGCAGCGCTGTGAAGGCACAAGTGAGTGTTAATGAATTTGCTGCCAGTGGATCCCTGTCTGTGCTTACTGCTTTAGTGCTCTCTAAGGGTATGACACAGCTACTGTCCAGGCTGCAGGAACCCTTTATCCACCCTATGGCTGTTGGCTTGCAGGGTGCTCCCCAGGACTTATTTTGCAGAGCTGGTGGGAATGGCAGTGAGCAGCTGCTGCCTCTTTGCCCTCAGTTCCAGTCTCTAATTGTATGACAGCATCTAGCCCTGTGAGCCTGCCCTCAGGACTGGTGAGGCTGGCAGGAGCTGGCAGCACTTTAAGGGCATGAGCCAGGGGTAGGAAGCAAGGAAACCAGTGGTGTCTGCCACCCTCAGCAGGCTGAGCCCCATTTATGTTCAGCGGCATCAGCAGCACTGGGGCCTATGAGTGTTTGGGGCTAAAACAGGGGCATACATTGGAAGGGTCCATCAGAGGGAGGCATTTTGCTTTCAATGCACCACCCTGCCCACCACGAATGAAAGCAGTACCAGCACTTTGCAGTCCACGCTCACAGGGACCCCAGCACCAGGACGGTAGCCTATGATCTGCAACAACAAAAGAATCCTGTATGAAATGCAATGCCTCCTTCCTCCAGGGCTTACGTTCTTCATGCTAGCCATGTTGGTCCCAACAGGAGTTACATGCCCCTGGAAGCAGGGTCTGCCACCTCATGCAGTGCAATTTGTCTGTACCCAAGTGTGGGATTGGTGCCCAAGAGCCAAGGCAGAGCAGAGAACCCCAGAGAGCCCAAACCTCTTGGAATAACATAGCCACTTCCTACGCAGTTCACACTCCCTTCCCACACACACACTTATTTTTCCAGTTCACGCTATTTGAAGATTTCAAATAAAAATTATATAGAATTTCCCGTGATAAAGAGGCAGGGGTTTGGGATGTTGCCCTAAAGTTTGGTTCCTTCCATGCAGAGGCCTGGCACAAGATCCTCCAAGTACTTCAGCCTCACCAAATCAAGCAAATTTTGTAGTGTTTCCTTTTTTGTGTTTTCTAGAAAGTGTGAGCCAGCAGGTTTGGGGAGTCTACTTTCTTTTTTCCCTGGGCTTGAGAAGACGATTTTCTGTCCCTACATGGTCTTTTTCACACTGGGATGCAGCAAAGGGAGGGATAAGGTTGACTGGCTTTCTCTGTACCCGGTTCATCTTCAGCAGGATACAGGGCTGGCCTTTAGAGTAGCCAAAAGTTGAATCCTCAATGCCAGAGCAGTTCTGCAGCAGCGAGCGCTTGAACTGGCAGGCCTTCTTCTCCTCACTTTCATTGCCCTCTTGGATGAAGTACTGTCCTGAGGTACACTCGACATTCTTCTCCTCTTGAACTTTGTCATCATAAGCTGGTGGGGACCAAGAGACTTGTCAATGTTTCTTGAGAACTGCACAGACCCATGCTCTCAGAGTATATCTGCATATCAAGCGAGTTAGAAAGTCCCTCCTGGAAAGGCAAGGATCCTTCCCACAGAAGCTCCCATGACCACCTTAGGGAGACTTGCTTTCTAGATAGGGATCAGGAGATGCCAAGAGCTGATCTGCACCCCAGGAGAAGACCCTTTCACTGTGTGCATGGTTGCAAAAAACTTGCCAATGTGACTCCTGGGGTGCCTAAGAGCTTACCTTCTAGGAAGCGATGCATGCTGTCCACATAGGGTTGCCATGTGCTAGGCTGAGAGACATTGAAGGCAATGGTGAACCCATTCAAGTATGGTCTGATCATTACCCCTGGAGAAGGAAGCAGACCCTGTTAGAGCAGACATGGGTAGACTGGCCACAGGCTTGAGGCTGGTTCCCAGTTGCACTGTGACTGGGCTTGGGTCTGATCCCTCATCTCTGTTTCAGACCCAGAGAATACCATGCACATAAAAATATCTCTAAAAATAGGGGACACCTGTAGAGTCCCAGCAACATTGCAGGGAAGAGATGAGCTTGGGACCGCAGAGGCTGAGGGGTCTCAGCCATGTGACCAGATCCAGACAGGGAGCAGGGTGAGGAGGCCTTGTGTTTCCAACCAACATGCAAACACAGGGAATATGCAGCTTCTGTCACAGGGAAAGATGGTTTTGAGTGTTACCTTGCCAGGGCTCCCCCAAATAATAATACATAGAAAATACTCTTGGCTTGCATTTTATTTTGAAGATATGGAGTGTAAAAGGACAGCAGCTGAAACGAATGGGCATCGCCCATGAAATGCCTGAACTTGCTCATGTACCTTGAGAATATTTGGTCTAATAATTACCAGCATTAGAACAACAGTTAGTATAATTAGAATGAATGCTCCACATGGGGCTGTTTAAGATGACCGATCCTCTGTAGTGCACCTGCAGCACTGTCAGTGCCCTCAGGTAAATGGTGCTATGGAGGCCTGGCTGAGCATACAGCTCCAGTGGAGCTATACCTGAGGTCCCTGCCACCACATTTCAGTAGCACTTTGCTGGGCAAGCACGGGCAGAAGTGCCTGAGGCCAGGCTAGCTGAGGTACATACCTGGTGGGGATACACGGTCCCGGTACCTGGGTGTGTAGGGGCTCAGCGTGAGCAGCATCACGTAGAGGCAGAAAGCAAACATTCCCGCCAGGCACGTGTAGAAAATGAAGTAAAACAGAAAGATTAGGCCTGCAAAGAAGGCAGAGGGCATTTTACTGTTAATGCAATCAGAGCATGTCCCATGGGCTGTGTCCCACAGGGATGCACAGCCGTGCTCAGCACGGCATCCTCTGCAATGAGTCCACTGTGGAGCTGGGAGCTTGCAGCCCCCTCTGCACACAAACCCTGACATTCTAGGGGTGCAAGACTCAGCCAGACACACTCCCTGCCCAGCCGTGGGGCCAGGACAGCTGCTGTTTGACTCTGGAGTCCTTTTGTCGTGTGGCCCTTCCCAGAGCTGGGTCAGGACCAGGTCTGTGTGTCCACCTGCCTCATCTGTCTCCATCAGACAGACTTGACCTTGGCTCTTGCCTTTCCCACCTTCTCTTGACGTGGTGACACATGAATTTACCCAGTGGGGGCCGTGGGTGGTGCTCTTCCCCAACTCCTGTCACCTGCGTAGCAGTGACCCCAACGCTGGGGCTGCAGCCAGTGGCATCACTTGGGGGCTGTGGCACTGTTGGCTGTTGCTTAGCCCTGACGTACAGGGTTTGTTTTTCCTCTGGACCAGGCTGATGGTTGAGGATGTCTCAAGAGGCCATGGCCTATGAATAAAACCCAGCAGCTCCAAAAGCAAAGTGAAGCCCTAACGCAAACATTTCCCAGGAGAAACATGCCGGCAGCTCAGAGGGAGCCCTGGGAACACAGATGTGTGCTCCTGCCGTGGCCACGGGGCTGGGAAGTACTGCAGAGCCGTGTCCTACTGCAGGCCAAACCAGGGTGGACAGGACCATCACTGCTGCTGGTGGCACAGCAGGGCCAATATCCAGCCTTGCCACAATGATGCTGAGACAGTGACCCTACACCTGCCTGGGAGGGCTGGAGTTGCTGCCAGGGTGCTGAGCTGATGCTTTCTGGGACATGGTCCTGACATCATTCCCATTCTTTTCTGCAGCAGTGCTTACCCTACAGCAGTGAGGCATGCTCTTAACCATCTAGGGCACCACCAGTGATGATTTCTGAAGACAGACAAAATACACACGATGCTCAAATGCCTTACTAGCACACCTCAGTCTGGATAGCACACACAGGCTCAGCTGTGGGCACCATGTCACACCCTAGGAAGCTGCAAGGTGATTGTGCTGACCAGGCCCTCCCTTCCCAGAGCCAGGACGCATGCAAGGAAGGAGGGCTGCTCAGCCCCACGGTGTGCACCCTCCCCAAAATGCCTGCTCCACAATTCAGGCACTCTTTTCCCCACCAGCACTGATGACTCCAAAGCCACCTCCCCACGGGCTGCTGATGTGTGCAGACAGGAGCAGGATGGCTGGCAGCAGCAGAAAGAGGTGTCTGCAGCAGACCAACCTGCAGTCCCTGCACTTGCTAGGGCTCTGAGTTTCTTCCCAGTACACCATCTAGGCTGCCTGAAATCTTTGGCTTTGCATTCTCAGTAAATATTAACATCCAGGCCAAGGGCAAGTTTCCCAAAGTTTCCTGCTTGTCCTCCTTGCTAGTCCTTTATTGTGATGGTTAGAAACATCTACCCTGAAAGGTGGTCAGTCCAAGCTGTCAAAGCGGTTCACAGGCAAGTACATCCGTGGTGAAGAAGAAAAGGCAGCGATTCCTGAAAGCAGGGCTCAAGCAAGGACCTACCCCAGCTCTTGGCCGTTCTCCCCAGGCATGTTCTCTCCTCTGGGTTCCAAAGGAACATCTTCATCTCCCCAGCCAGGTCTGCCCAGGTTTTGCTCCCCATGTTTGCTGTAGTCTCGTTCTCCCCTCTGTCAGGAATCTGGACCTTCTCTTCATGCTTATTTTCCTGGAGAAGTTACAGAGCACAACCCCCACATGCAAGCTGAACATTTCATTGGCCAAAAATAAATACAAAAGCACTTAATAGCTGGAAATGGTTCAAATTTCCATTTTCCCATCATCACTCTTGAGTTAAAGAGAGGCTGTTCTGACTTGAGATTGCTTAGATCCCAGCATCCATTTTTCCATAACATGCACGTCACTGAGGCACACTGGGTACTGTCTCCTTGTCCCAGCATTTACAGAAACTCATCTTTTATCACCTGTGTGACCATGACCAAAGAAAATCTGTGAGCTGTGAGGGTTGGGGTTGTTCCCACGCTTCTGCAACATCTCTGGGTTCAAATGCACATTTTCTGTGCTACCACAGATGACAGCAGGTGGCATTGTTTAAGAGGTCATCCAGTTTGTTTTTCTTGGCCTGTAAGCAAGTGCTTAGTCTTTGGAGAAATCCCTGGGTTGTTATTTTTTAATTATGCTAAGTTTCAGGGAAAAGCATCTCCCCAGGCAGGGAAATTGCTTTTTGCCTCAGTGGTGAAAACTCATTTGCCTGAGCTTGGCAACACAAATCTCTCTGTACCTGCACCTAGACACGAGTTGCTTGAGATGAGAAACGGCAGCTGTCCCTAATCCTCCTTGAACCTGGACAGACCCTACATCCCCAAGGCAGGTGAGAGAGGGTGCAGACCTCACTTTAAAGTCAGGGAAAGGATGGGCCAGGTGTTGCTGGAAAGAAGGGTTGATGCTGAGATCTGGATCACCTCCCACCCCCCGACCTTGCACTTCAATACTGCTATTGCTGCTGCAGCAGGACTCAGCTGCTCCTAGCTGGGTCAGGGCCATGCATGCCCACCCTGGAATCTTCCCAAGGCCATTGTGCTTACTATAGGCACAGCCCCGCAGCAGCTGCAGCAGCATGATCACCCCGTGTCTGTGCTGAGGGCTGTGGAAACCTGCCGGGCTGTAAATCATCACCATCCCACTGACTGCTCCTGTGGGGCTCTTCTTGGAGCACGCCTGCAGGAGAGCACTGCCTCCGGCAAAGTGCCCATGGCCGCCGGTACAGCAAAGGCAACGCTTGGCCCAGGTCCCACACCCCAGGCTGGAGACCTTCCTGAGCCAGCACATGCATGGCTACAGTCCTGTACCATGAAGGGCTGATGAAACCGGAGGATTTTGGAGTGCGGAAGCAGCAGCCTCAACACAAGTTGCTGGCAAGGACGTGGGAGAGGAGGTGTGGGGGCTGCTAGCTGCCAGAACATTCATGGAGGAGCAAGTGATGGAAGAAGATGAGGAGGAAGTCTTCTTCCTCCTGCTCTTATCCCTGTTAAACAAAAGAACGACCAGCAACTGCTGTGGAAACCTTTTCTCAGACTGCCCGAGCAGCAGGGACTGCTTGGAGGGACTCTGCACTGCTGCTTAGGGCTCCTTTGGGAAAAGCATTTTGAATTTCAAACCAGCTGCAGCTCGGAAGCAGTGAGAGCAGCACATGGGCTGTCTGCAGAGCCCTGGCCCAGAATGCTTAGAGCCCTAGCAATGCTTAGAACTGGGCGGGGAGAAGGGATGACATGGGGACAGCCCTCCATGGGCTCCCATGCAGAAAGCTTTTGGAAGAAGGGAAACTTTTCTGTCTCTCCTGGCTCCATACTGTGTATCCAGCACTCAGTGAAGGGTTCCATCCTGCCAGCTGGGAGAGGCCATAGGGCACCATGGCAGTGCAAGAAGATTGTGGGGCCCCAAGCTTTCCTTATAGGCAAAGAGGTCTGCATAGGGCAGCTGGACAAAATAGGATGACTCCACTGCTAGGTGCCTGTTGGAGGTTCCTGAGCTAGGGAGATAGATTACATCTGGATTGCAACACCTCCTAGGTGTTTTATCTTTGCAGCCCAGGATCAGAGGTGGTTTCAGAGCAGTCTTCTACACCTGGATAAGAGTCAGGAAGAGTGGCAGGAGCCAGGGCAGGAGCATGCTGGGGCAAGAATAAGACAGAACCATGGTGGGACCTGTTGAGATAGCCAGGACTGTTACCCACTGTTACAGGTGGGGTGATCAGGCAGTGAAGCAAACTGGGGTTCGGACCCAATAGCATCATGCCATGCTGATGGTCATAGGTACCCTGAGGAAGGCCACAGACTTTCCTTGATTCTCAGCCTGGACCTGATCAGCTGTCAACGGTGGATTCTTCCTGCTGAAGACCAGGTGTATGGGAGTGGCTCATGCCTAGGTATGCTTCTCCCTCCTAGCCCTTGTCACTGCCCAGGACCACCCACCAGACCCCCTGCTGCCCCTTGCCCTCGCACAACAAAGTGCTCATGCTTTCCCTAACGTACAAAGCAGCATTTCTTAAAGCAAAGTAGGTATACTTATTGACCACAAAGCAGGTCTTCAGCAGCAGCCCCCACATTGCCTCTCAGAAGATAGCCAGTGGCCCCTGAAAGACTCACCACCTTCTGGCGGGGATCTCTGTGCTGGCCCTCTGTGCCCCTGGCACTGGCATTCCCGTCCATCCCTGGTTGGGAAACACAAACAACTGTGAGCATTAGCACCACAGGAGACCAGGGCCGAGTCCAGCAGCACTGCCCCATTAGGAGTGCCATGTTGCCATGGTCCTCAGGGGCATAGTCCCTTCCCCAGCACGGCTGCCCAGCTCTTCAACATGCAGCAAAAGTCTGCGTGAGCGTGGCTGCACTGAAACCTTTACCTGCCCGTGGGGAACCACACTGCTTTCTCTCCTGCAGGACTTCAGCATTGAAGAGTGGATCAAAAAATAACTCGCTTTCCTAAGAGGGGTGAGCACAATGCAACAGGATCCCATCTCGAGGCCCCTGGCATCTCGTGCCCTTTGCAGCACCCTCGTAGCATCCTACCCCGTGCCCAAGGGGTGCGTGCCCAAGGGGTACTGGCTGCCGTCAATACCAGCCAGTGCCGTACATGGGGAAGCCGATCCGAGGAGACCACATAGCTGTTAATAAACATTAGCAAATCTCTAAGGCCTTCGATGGCCACATGTGTCTGTCAATATGTGCTTGTCAGTCATGGCAGGGCTTGCAAAATGCTTGCAAAAACTCTTTTGGGCTGAAGGGGTAGTGTGAGGGGCAGGTCTATTTTTATCCCTTCAAAATGAGACAGCAGCTAGGAGCATGCAGCATCAGTTTCCCCAGCCCAGCTGTATGAGCTGGCTGCAGCCACAGAGACAGAATCCAGAGGGACAACTTGTTCCTGCAGACTGGGGCTGGGAAGTGTCAGATTTTCCCCCATCAGTGAGTAATAGGCACAAGTAGGTGCATTAGGGGCATACAGAGTGTGTGCTGCTGTGAGGGGCTGGCATGCTGGGAGTGCTGGAGGGCAGCAGGAGAATGGGGCACTGTTGTTGGGCCAGCCTCACCAAAACCTTGGCAGCTGCTGCATGCGGTGCCTGGAACAACTTTCAGTGTTGTGATGGCAGTGTGCAAGGTCTGCCTGCCCCTGGCTGTGCCCCATGTAGCTCTCGAGGAACAGTGTTTTACACCACCTGTCCCAGCAGGAGTTTAGCACCGTCCACCAGCTCATTCCCTCAGCTCATTTCCAATGGAGCCATGACCCTTTCCTTCACAGGAAAGACAGATTCTGTTTAGTGGTGGGGAAAGGTTGCCTTGTCCCAGTCTGGGGCATTGCCTGAAGGCTCAGAGACATCTGTCTGGGGCTCCCACAGGGCTGCACCATCCAAGCAGCCAAAGCACCATTTCTCCCTTTCCTCTCCCAGCATGGCTGAAAGCCACTCACCGGCTGTGCTAATAAATGGGCACAACAGGAAAGAAAAAGGTCTGGCAGCTGCCCCAGTCTGTGCTGAGCTGGCCAGGGCTGCGGCACGCCTGCTGCCAGGTACACAGGCAAGGCTGGCTCAGCACCAGTGCCTGCCTGCAGCCAGGCCTGATGGCTGGAGGGCACACAGGTGGCCATGCCCACAGTTGGATGTGGGGCCAGTGAGCTGGGATGGGGCACAAGGACTGAGCAGGCCTGGGCAATAGTGAGGCACCAGCAATTCCTCAGACATGGACACAACAGCACAGCAGTTGTGCTGCTGCACAGCCTAGCCCTGATGGAAGAGGGAGCTGAAATCCATCCACTCTATCACTGACAAGGAGTTGGAGGGACCGAGCAGGATGGGGCCAGTGCCACCCTCACTGCCCAGTGAGACACAAGTAGCAAGCACAGGTCTCCTCTAGTTCACTTGAAGTAAATAACTTGTTTTCTCTGGAGGTGATATACTCTTTGCCATTAATTGATTTGGGCATTTGTAACTTGCCTCTTGCACTGCTGTCAGTGTACACTTTCTCTTTCCTCAGAGAAAAAGCTGGTAATTAGGCTCTTATCCAGTAAAACTGTGGGGGTTTTGAGGCAGAGATAGCATTCATTTCTTTTAACTTGATGAAATATGCTTTGGCTTGAAATAATTACATGACTGCACTTAGCACCTCTCAGCCCAGGGCATTAAAGTGATTTACAAGCAGTTACAAAGCCTGTTGGGAAGATGCTTTTATCCCCGTATTGCAGATACAGCGGAGAAAACAGAGGTTGAGGGTCTACCCCAGCTCCTTGGCTGGAGATACAGGGAGCTTGCAGGGTTTCCTGAGCATCCCATCTTAGTGGGACGGAGCACACATGCAGCACAGTCATCACCACAGGAGCAGCTATCTCAGAGCGCTGAGCCAATGTCCATGGCAGGGCGGCCGCCTGAAGTGCCACCAGCCCCGCTCTGGGCCTCTGCACTGCAGGGAGGCGGGAGGCGAGAGGCGAGGAGGAGGCGGGAAACAGGGAGATGTTCGGAGGACGGAAGGGTGCGCAGCAGTGCCACGTGACCCAGCACCAGTAAGGCGCCCAGTTGCTTCAGCCAGGCTGCTGGTGAGGTCTGGAGGTCCACTTCTGGGAACCTCCGAGAGGTGGGGCAGGAGCTCTATCCTTCTTGTACTCAAAAAGCCCCTCCAGGGCACAATTGCTTCACTATTTCCCAGCAGAATGGTATGAGCTACATACGTGGCCCTGGACCTCCACACCCATGGGGCAGTAATTTTGGGAAGAGTGACATATATCTGGAGTCATAGAATGAGTTGGGTTGGAAAGGACTTCTATAGCCTCTCTGGTCCAACCCTCCTGCAATGAGCCCATCTGCAACTACAGCAGGTTGCTCAGAGCCCACTCCAACCTGACTCCGAATGTTGCCAGGGTCATCTGTCACCTCTCTGGCCAACCTGTGCCAGTGTCTTAGCACCCTCACTGTAAAACATTTTGAACTCTCTCAGCCTGTCTTCACAGCAGAGGGGTTCCGGCCCTCACATCATTTTTTTGTAACCTCCTCTGGCCCCGGTCTAACAGGTCCATGTCTCTCCTGTGCTGAGAACACCAGAGGTGGATCTAGCACTGCAGGTGGGGTCTCAGCAGAGCAGAGGGGCAGAACCCTATCCCTTCACCTGCTGCCCATGATTCTGGGGGCATAACCCAGGCCACAGCTGGTTCTGGGCTGTAAGCGCACACGTTGGAGGCTCACGTTGAGCTCTTCCCTCATCAGCACTCCAAGTGTTCTCGCAGCGCGCTGCCCTCCAGCTCCACATCCCCCACCCTTCCCCGTCGAGATTCGGCGGCACCGCCGCGGATCCGCCCCCAGCTCCGCCGCTGGCTGGGGGGTGGCAGCGGGCGGTGCGGGCCGGGCCAGCCCCGCAGCTCCTGCCGCTTTCCTCCAGCGCGCAGGCGCGGCGGAGTCGCTGTCGGGGTTCTGTCCGCCGCCGTGGCCCGGCGGGCTGCGGCGGGGACCGGCGGGAGCAGCAGCATGCGGCAGTCCCTGACTCAGCAGCGCCCGGGCGGCGTGGCGCTGCCCGACTCCGTGGGTAAGTGCCGCGGGGGAAGGCCCCACCGGTCCAGGAGGATGCGGGTCGGTGCGCCGGGGCTGGGGGCGCGCGGCCATTTTGGGCAGTGCGCCCCCGGGGGCCGGTCCAGCCGCACTGAACTGGACTCGACCCTCGCCGCGGGCAGCGGCTGCGGCGGCCGAGGCACCCGTTTTCTCTCGGCTGCACAGCTCTGCCCGCCCAGCCGCCGTTCAGGCGGATTTCAGCCGCCGTCGCAGCGGGACGGTCCGTCTGCTCCTGGAGCCCCCGGGGCTGCGGCACAGACACGACGCTCCCCACTCCTGTAGGGCCGCTCGCTGCCCGGACGGAGGTGGCCGCTGGTGCCCCCGGCCCATGCGGCATCCTTGAGATCGGGGTCCGCTCCCCTCCCACCGCTCCTGCACCTCTAAATAGGTCAGAGAATCCCTCGAACGGCCCCGCACCGGCTGCTTATTGCAGTTGCCACCCCCTCCCACGTATCCATGCAGGAGATGAGCCACCTAGGTACCCGGAGACCCTTCTCCCCTGGGCCCGCTGGCAGGGCCCGTGGTTAGAGAGCGGTTCGTGTCATAAGCCGGCCACTGGCGATTTTTTGGCAGAGAGGTGGAAGAAAAGGAGAAGGACTGGGAAGGAGAACTGCTCAGTGCCAGTTGCTTCCCATTCTCCAAGGGTCAAAGTTGAAGCTGGCTTCCTTGGGCTACTTCGTGGTTAGTATTCCCTTGAGGCTTTTGCCCCCAAAGAACAAGATGGAGAGGTCAGTGCTGTTTCTGGGCCATCTTGTCAGTTTCCTTCTGATAATCAGGAAAAAAACTTGACTAAATAGAGGGCAATACACTATTATTGCAAACTTCCAAAGTAATGTGGAAGAACTTACTACAACCTCGTTTTTACAGTGTGTTTGAATACAGTAACTATGATAAGAGCATGTTTCTGAGGCTTAAAATAAAATCAGCTTTCTGAAGCCTGTCTGCACTATGACTATTGCTTTAGCAAAAGAGACAGACTGTAGCTAGCATTAATTTTGTTAAATCTTCCTCACAAAGTTAAGCACAGTGTCTGTGCAACCACCTCGTTTGAGGTTGAGTAAAGCACTGCAAGTTTTGAGGTGTCTAATTTGGATAGATCAGAAAGAAAAGGCTATTACTGTCTCTTACAACAGAGATAGCAAAGCTGTCGTAGCTCCACTTCTATGTGTAAAACTGTACCAAGCTGAATAGCAAAGATCTTATGGGAATGCTTTCAGCAAAAATTAATGATAGGATTTTGGCAGGATGACCCTTCAGCAGTGGAGACATTGAGTATGAGTATGCTGAGGCAGCTGCAGGCATCCTTAGAGAAGTACAAAACCACTTTCTCAATGTACACGTAACAAATTGTGTTTTCAGAGGAAGAAAAAATGGAAATGGTGTCTCAGTACAGAGCTCAAGTGGAAGTAATCACATTATCTCTTCAATTTCACATCTCTCTCCAGTGTCAAGTTCAGGGATTATGATTGGTTTTGTCAGGACTTGGAATAAAAGCGTTTTGGTTTGGTTGTTGTTGTGTTTGGGTTTGCTTTTTTAACCTTATGAGGAATATTGAAAAGCTTTCAGAAATTTTCCATTTGGAAATCTTTTATTTCACTTCTGTAGTGCATGTTGGTGTGTGCTGGTTGTGAGCTGGGAAAAATGTAGAAATTTAAGAGGGGAAAACATGGAGGTTCTGAAACAAGTTCAGAATCCGTGAACAGTGTTTCAAGCTTCTTTTAGAAGTGTTTTAGGAGGTTGTTTGCTTGTTTGTTATTTTCTGCAGAAATGCTGTTACAAAACGCTCTGGTTCTGAAGAAGACAGTATATTTCATGGTAACTTTTTTCAGCCTCTGATGGAAGTACAGAAATACGCGTTTGTGTGTGTATACACCGTGCCCATGTACTCACAATGCCCTCTCAGATGTGCTGTGGAAGGTGTGTTTTTTTCACAGCACACAAACATCTGCACACCCACACAGCCTACCCATAAAGAGCTGAAGTGCTTGAGGAACATATGGCTGGTTTTACTTATCTTCTGCTCATTTGCCAGCCAGGCTGTAGCAGTAACCAGAAGGCTGGCAATCTATCATGTGTGTAAGCAAGGCAGGTTCCTTCTTTCTCGCCTTTCAGAACTAATCTATGTAAGAAGTAGTATTTTATTCTTCAGTTGCTTAAGTTTTGTGCAGTTAAACCTTTGCTCCCAGTACTTTAGAATTTTAAGACATTCATGTGACACTTGCATTGAAATGATTACACTGGAACTGGAGCGTGACACAAGCTGTAGTGGGAGGCACTACATGCAGAGTGGCCTAATATCTTGATAAATTTTGAATGCTTCAGAAGTCTAGATTTTATATTATTATTTGACAGACTTAGGAGAATAAAAAGAGTAACCCCTAACACAACCTGCAGCACACAGTTGGCTATCTTTATCTCCATTCTGTAAAAAAAAAAAGGCATACAAAAAACTAACGATTGCTTTGCTTTATAAACTTCTCTTGCCTTTCATCTCCATATGCTGGGCTTTTAGGCCCCAAGTTTAGGCCTTG
This sequence comes from Tricholaema leucomelas, assembly GCA_013400475.1. NCBI lineage: Eukaryota > Metazoa > Chordata > Aves > Piciformes > Lybiidae > Tricholaema lacrymosa > Tricholaema leucomelas. The sequence goes on from WAAF01007965.1 coordinate 223,682, forward strand.
CCTGTGATTTCAAGCTCATCCTGTTGGTGTGGATGAAATGAGCCAGCCCTATATCCATGGCAGCTGTGCTGCATGGACCAGCATGGAGAGGAAGTGCTCCTGCCAGCGGATCAGCTGGTGGGTCAGGTTGGAATGGGTGTGGAGGAGCAGTAAGTTGTTGCTGCAGTGTTCCCTGGAGAGAGCTGTCCTTGTGCAGTAAGTGAGATAATTTGTACCATTGTGTGTCCTTATGGCTGCGTTGGTATAGCTGTTAGGATGAAGTGATCTCTGTGCTGCAGATAGGTGCAGACCCTAAGGAAGAGGTGCCCAGCCAGGCCTGGTGTGCTCTTCTCTCTGGAGAGCTTGGACAAGGACATTGTACTTATTTGACTGAGTCTTTCCTCACAGCTTTTCTGCAGGTGTCATGTCTTACCATGTGCATGCTGTCATTTAGGGCCTGAACACCTCAGATGGGGGTTCCCAATGTGGTTTGCTTCAGGGAATATGCTCATCGGTGGTGGAAGTGGCTCCTTGAATTTGGAACACATCCATGCCCTTCTCTGCAATACTGAGAAGTGCTGGTGACTTCACTTGGGAGCCTTCAAGATGGGAAATGCCTTTGTCTGCTCCTGGGGTGCACTGAAGAGCCCCAGGATGTGGCCTCAGCAGCCCACAGGGAGCAGAACAGGGGACCATTAAGGTCCATTATTCTACCAGCTGCTCTTGCAAGTGCTGGATTATGTCTACATAATGTATGAAATATAATCAAAAGGATTGTTCCAAAGAGTGATGTGAAGATGGCAGAGCATAGGCTGAACGAACTTGCCTAAAGATGTTACTGAGTGTAATATCGCAGCCAGCTTTCCTCTTGGCTGAAGGAATCACTATTTTATATTTATGCTCATTTGGGACACCTATAAATATATAAAAGAAAAAAAGATCATCAGGTAGCTGTAGATGAGTTTTACTAATCCACAAATTCATTATTCAAGCATCTAAAAATACTTGGTCCTTGCTGAAAGCAGGGGGTGATGCTACAGGCAAGGAGAAGTGGCTGTTACTGGTGATGCCTTATTTACACGGAAAATTGTGGATGCTTTATGTATGATCACAGCCAAGATTTTCCTCCTCAAAGAAAGTTGCATCCAGTATGACTATTTATCTTGATAGAAATAGGTCAGAAAATATGTAAATACCTAATGGTGACATTTCTTCTATTTGCTCAGTTGCCCTGGACCAATGGGGCTGGGAGGCTCCCATGTATCCAAATGAGCTCTGCAGAGCTACAGTTCTTGTGTCTCTTTTCACCTACGACAAAAAGTGATCAGTAAATGTAGATTCAGGTACCCTAGTAATGCTTGATAGAGCATGATAGTGAAGGTGAAAAGTAAGAGCCAAAGGCAGAATTATTCTCAAATTAAAAGAAAGAAAGTTCACCACAATGTGGTTGGTGGTGGGAGGAGAAATTTGCGGTACTGTGACTGTCCCCAGATGGAATCAGCAAATTCTGTTGTGTATGTGTGTTTTTAGGGTCGTTCAATAGAAGAAAAAGAAATTCCCTCTACGTAACTGTGACTCTCCTCATTGTGTCAGTATTAATTCTAACGGTGGGCCTAGCTGCTACAACAAGAACCCAAAATGTGACTGTTGGAGGTTATTACCCAGGGGTTATTGTAAGTATAGAACTCCTAGGTAGGTCTAGAAAACTTACTGCCTACAAAATCCCTTGTGATGCTGCAAATGTTATACAGGGTGCTCTTGTCCTGATTATGCTCAGCTACTTCATTGCCATTTGATTTATTTGTTTTATTATTATTTTTGCACCTACTGCTCATTCCCATGCCAAAAACTCTTCCAAGTGGCAGCCTCCTCTGAGCCTAGCGTTTGAGTTAATGGTGAGACAGATAAATAGGTCTTATGTCAGTCAGAGTAACAGTAGAACTTATTTGTTTGCATGCATCGCATTAACCCCAGGCAGAGGAAGGGCAAAGAAGGACTGTAAATGCTGCAAGAACAGTTGATAGACCAGGTCTTGAAATATTTTTCACGTGAACTCGTGGTCATAAAGTTCACTTGCAGAAGTGTTTAATGATTCGGAGTCTCTGAATGAGGAGAGGCACATTAGCTGTGGCAGCTCGCCAGGGGAGCATACACATCAAAGCAGCTAGCGCAGCCATTTCCTCTCTTTTGTTATCAACAGATGAAAATGGGAAAGGACAATCTTGTAGCTTCAAATGGCTTAATTTAGAGAAGACCACTGCTGCTCAGCCTTCTTGCCGGTAGATGATTCCTGCAGAATCATAAAGGCCAAGTGCCTGGTGCCCATCTCAGCATAACAGAGCTCTAACGTGAGCTGGAAAGCAAGTTCCAGGCTGTTCATCTGCATGTCTGAGACATGCTCAAAGAGAAGCATAAAAAGGACTAAGCTTCAGCCAAATTTAGTGCGTTACCAGGCTGAGTGTCATTGCAGCTTCCCAGCTACAGTCTCCTGGTGTAACAGCTGTGGAGTGCTGTGCGTTTAGGTTGGGAGTCTCAAAGTTGGAGGATTGAAGTCAGTCCAGATAACTAGATGGAGACTTGTTCATGCTGTGTTGTGGTTTGATTTATTTGCCAGATGTTGCTGATCTCTGGGAGGTTTATACTGCTCTGTGGGCATGCTCTTTTATGACTGAAGAGAGCCTCTTTACCGCCACTGGAGTGGAACATTGATAGACTGTATTGGGCCTCTTCAATTTAGGATTGGTTTTATGGCTTGTCCCAGTAATTCCTGCATTTAGGCTTGATCTTTTGTAATGAGAAATCGAGAAGGAAGGTGTTGAGAAAGGTGACAGGCTGGCTTCAAATTCGTCACACTTAGCCTACACTCTGTCAGCCTGAGTTGAACCTCATGCTTCAGAGCAGGTCCTGCAGACTGATGCAGATGGGTAGAGCCTGTTCACATCTCCTTGACATCTCCCATGCTATTTATGTTCTGGGAACGTCAGCATCGCTTACACTTTTGTAAGACTCAGTCTACTCAAGGAATTAATTAATTCCTGGACTTAGGAAGGGCGCTGAGTTACTTTATTCAGAGGCACCTTGACAGTTTGTGCTTGTCGTGAAATTCCCCCTCTCAGTTCATTAATTCGTTGTGTGGAAATGTGTGACGACCTCGCCTGTCACCCTGCACAGGAAAACATTTCAGTGTGCTGCTGGATGCTTCAGCAGGTCCTTAAAATAGCTGATGTTTTGTAACAAGCTGGAATTTCTCATTTTACTGTGAGAAAAGGGCTTGCTGTCATGCACAACGATTTGGTGAGTTGTCCCCAAGCATGTGGCTTCTGCAGCCCTGAAGAAGCAGCTTCTTGCAGGTCTTGTCATCCAGAACCTCACGGAAATGTAAGGCCTGTGTGCATCTCCATTAGAGGTTTCTGTGCATCATTAGTGGTGCACCATCATTAGTCATACCCTTAGTACCCTGGAGTGGTAAGGAGAGAGACAGAACTCTCTTCATGTGCTAGGTGACTTCTTAACCTGTGAACCACACCCATGAATGGGATCACCTCATAGGACATCAGATGTCTCATTGCTGCCATGCTTAATGCACCATTCTTTCCTTTAACTGGTGTGTCTTGGGCAAACATCTCTTGTGCAAAGAGGAAACATGCAAAGAAGTAGCTGTCTGATGCAGAGCATTATCTTCCCAGGCCTCTGCTCCTGCAGAAGGACATAACCAAGCACTGGAGACTTCTCACACATCAGTGGGATCTTGTTTGGGTTGTTTAGTTTTGTTTGTGTTTTTTTTTTTTTGGCAGGGGGGTTGTTTGGGTTTTTTTGCCAAAAAAAGTGCAGTTCCTCGCTGGCCCAACTGGAGGAGCTAAAGCAGAGCCTGCCTTCACCTTCCTCCATGACCTCGGTGTCACTAGCTTCACTATTACATCTGTGAACACCCCAGCTCTTCTTCTGTGGGAAATATCCTCCTCACCTATGGCTAGGTGACTGACCCGGGTTTGGGAAGTCCATGGTGTAACAGTGATCCTCAGCAGACAAGAGTAATGATCAGGTGCTGAGGGCAAGCACTGTTACAAAAATGAGGTTGTGAGAGAGATGTGTGTTGTCTCCAAGTTGTACCAGTTTCCACCATCTGAGTAACTGGCTGACCTTTCTTGGGCTTTGACTGGCAAACCTCTTCTGCTCCTTGTCAAGCATGCTGGCCTGGGGCTTGCTCTGGAAAAGCATATACATTTTGTGTCCTGTCCTCTTTTCAGACAGATATCCCAGAGGGTTGTATCCACCAGCAAATAAGTGATACAATTGATGCAGGTTACTAAGCTCTCTTTGTCCCATCTATAGAAGAACAGTGGTTTTCCCATTAACACAATGAGAATTCCCATTAATTAATGAGAATCCAGATACATTTTGTCTTCACCTGCTGGATGTACAAACTTGCTCTATTTTTTTTTCTTTTTTTATTAAGTATTTCAACTTTTGGCTTAAGGCTGCTCTAAAATATTGTGTGAGCATTTAGCTTAAATGTGTTGGATCAAGCTCAAAGGGCACAAAATGTTTTTCTTGAGCATTTGTCTTAAGTATGTATCACCATACAAGTTTCTTACTGCATCACCAGACTGAAAATCATGTCTGGATCTCCCAAGTTTCAGGTTCAGAATTGAGCATTAAAACTGTTACCTGGGGAAGGTGGGGGTTGTTTCTTGGCCAAGCTGAACCAAATAACAAACCTAGAGGCACTGGCAGATCAGATCAGCAGTGCCTCTGACTCTCTGCCCTGCCTGCAGCATTAAGCAGCAATGGGCACAGTTGCTGTGAATCCTACTGTGGAAGATCGTCCCTGATGTGAGGGCTGCAGTCTCCTAGAGGTCAGAGTGCAAGGTAGGCAGCCGGGAAGCAGCAGCCCCGTGGGCTGCTGTACTGCAATCCCTGCCGTTGAAGCCAGCAGCCCTTGCTGCCTGCGGCCCTGCACCAGCGTCACTGGGCTTAGTCAGAGCAGCTGAAGATGTAAGCCCAACTTTTCATCATGTTTGTGTCTGCTAATCTCTGCACCTGCCTCTGCCTGTTAGCATCGATTTATTAAACCTTGCTTTTCTATTCCTGGATTTGAAAATACTAATTCTAGGTTAGTTGACTCATTCTTGAATCATGCAGATTGTCTCCTGCCTTACTGTTTTTCCTGAGGAACTGACCAGCTATTTGGCATTCTCACCCAGATCTTCACTGTCCTCCTAGTCTACTGACTGGATTTGAACCTACTTAATATGACCAGTCCAACTGTAGGACTTCTCTGGCATTTCTCAATTTGCAGACCTATAGAAGTGGATCTGGATATGGTCTTCTCCAATAAAAGACCTTTTTCCACCAAAGTGCTTGTGCTTCTCCCCCAGCAGTCTGTGATTTCTGGCTGAGTTCTCTGTTTCTGGCCTGGCTGAGGTGTTCTCTGTCCTAGAAACTTATGTTTAGTGTAGCTAAATACCTTAAGGCTGTGGAGAAAGAAGGTGGGAAATTACACTTCTGGATGACTTCACCAAGCTGCAGTAAGAACAGTGTTGTTGGCTGTGGCAGCAAAAAAGATACTTTTGCTGGAGTAGCTTATCCTGTTGTCTGGGCTGGCATGAGCTCTTCTGATAGAAGACCCTGGGTGATGCATCCTCACTCCTGGAAATGAGGCATAGAAGTAGACAGGAAACTGCTAAACCTTACCATTTGTAATTCCCTCTTAATTCATACTTCAAGAAATTCTCTGACCTGAAGACTTAAATGATTGCTCACATGCTTAGTGAGGTTGCAGAAGCCTTGTCCTGCAAATCTTTGTGATGTGGTCCTGCTAGGTTTGCATCTGGAGGCTCCTGAGTGTTCGTAGGGTTACTCCAAGACAGCAACGCGTATCCTCATCCACCAACCATTTCTCAGCATCACTGGGGAGGGGATGGAATTCAGAACTCATCCTTTTTGTTTCTACACATGCTTTTAGTGTTAACATGATGGATACACCTGATAGTGCCTGCTAGTGAGAGACTCCACTGATGCCTTGCTGAAGGAAGAGTGCTCACACATCTGCAATATGTTCTTTTGCTGCTTCTGGATTTGTGTTCTGTCTGTAAAATATGTATGTATTGTCCTGATCAAAATGTGTGTAATAATAATAATACATTGTTTTTCAGCTTGGTTTTGGATCATTTCTTGGAATAATTGGATCAAACTTGATAGAGAACAAAAGGCAAATGGTAAGTTCACTATAAAAACTTTAAAAAAAAAAAAAAAAAAGTAACTCAATTTTTTTTTATACAGAGAGTATTCTTCATGCTCCTAACTCTTCCAGGGTAGTGTTGCATACCTCTTGAAAACTAGAGGTGGTTTCTGGCAGCCCAGAAGAACAAGGCTCTTAATTCTCCTCAAGAAAGCACAAAATGACTCTACACAGTCTCATTGAACTCACTGGGATTTCTTTTAAAGGGCTTGAAATCAAATTTTTGGGGTGTGTTTTTCTTTTGAGCTGTTACAGTATGTGATGCATGATATGGGTAAGTAACATAAACATAAGATGTTATTTTAAACCTTTTTAAATAAATTCCTTAGTGACTTAGACCTCTGCAAAAAAATATTTTGCCACTATCTGTTGTAAGCAAAGGATAAAGAAGATCAAGCACGTGATGGTGTAACAACCAGCGCAGAGACTGGTGATTAAAGCCCTTAGAGGGTGCAGCAAAACGTCCTTCTTTAGGATATGAGTGCCCAGGGCTTTCTGCTCTAGATATATCTGGAGAATAAGTCACTCAAAATATCAACATGATGTGAAGCACAAAGACTAGCATACTGAAAAGCAACCGACTTCTCCAGTGGTGCTGATGAACGTGCCTGTTAGTGGTTCTTGCTTCCAAACACCTCTTAAGGTAGGAAGGAAAACCAAGAAACTTTACATGCTGTAAATTAGCAGCTGAGGACCTGAGAAGCGCACAAGACACTGACCAGACCAGATGTGTAGACCACAGCACTCTCTGGTTCCCTCTTCATGGTGCAAAGAGGATTTGTTTACTGGGACTAGAAAGCCACTGGCTGAACAGGTCTCTGGTGTCCCCATGGGAGCAATATTCAGAACAGAGCACGTGGATAGTAAACGTGCAGATAGCACAAACCAGATGAGATGAGTGCTGCTGGTATGATCACAGCTGAGCTTGTGCTGGGCTGGGGTCTGTCTGTGCAGTGGGGACAGAGCTGTCCCAAATTACCCACTCTGGCAAGCACAGGAGACTTGTGGATTTGGCTGCATCTCTGATGGCCTCTAAATATGTCTTGCTGTTTTATAAACTCCTTGACTTCCTGCCTGTGCAAGAAGTTATGGACTGTAGTGCTTGGAGGTGTCAGTAACAGTGGGTAGGTTTTTGGAGAATTTAACAAAAGATCAGAAGTTGGTCCCTGTTGCAGTCCTGGCAGGCTGTCGAGCTCAATCTTTCCCAGCCTATTTTCTGTCCTTGCTGCATGTAGCTGGCTTGTAGCATGTGGGGAGGTACAGGGCAGCTTCTGGAACACCTTGTGAGCATTCTTTCTCTCTGGATAGTGACTACAGTCCCTCTCCCTGTTCATTGCCCCATACTTTGGCAGTGAAATCTCTCCAGCCTTCTTTGTATGAGGTTACTCAGAGCCAAGGGGCAGTCATACAGACCCAGCGCTGCCACCTGCATTTGCAGGGATAGAACTGCCTCCTTGGGGGAGTCTCAGGGCTCAGGCTAACACAGAGTGCTGCTGACCAAGGCCAAGGCACCTTTGCCAAGCTTGTCATGGTTTGAATTCTACTGTTAGCTAAGCACCACCCAGCTGCTCACTTCCCTACCCCCCACCCCAGGCAGCGGTGGGAGAGAATTGGAGTAGAAGCAAGGAGACTTGTAGATTGAGATAAAAATTACTTAATTGAAATAAAACTAATGATGATAATAGTGGAAAATAAACAAGTGAGTAATGAATAATGCAATTGCTCACCACCCACTAACCAAGGCCCAGCCCATTCCCGGCCAGCAATCCCAGAGGAGAAAATCCTGAAACTGCAAATCCAGAAGAGAGAGCCAGCTTCCCAGCTAACCCTCCTCTATATACAGAGCATGACATTGCATGATATGGAATATTCCACTGGCCAATTTGGGTCCATTGCTCTGGCCATGCTCCCTCCCAGCTTCTGGTGCACCTGCACACTAGCAAGACATGTGAAGTTGAAAAGTCCTTGATTCCTTAGCAACAACTAAACATCAGTATACTGTCAGCATTTTTCTCACACCAATCCCATACTCAATCCAAACCACAGTACCACTTTAGCTGCTAAGAAAAAAAACCAACAACCAACAAATAATACCTTAGCTCTGCCCCAGCTGAAACCATGACAAAGCATAAGAGGGAACTGGGAGAAATTCTTGCTTGTCCTAATCCAGAGACTGGACTTAACCTCGGTTGCTATGCGCTTGGCTTTGCAAGTAGGTGCTCCCTGAAGAGCAGGAGAGAGAGGGTGAGACAAACCCTGCAGGAGACAAAGCTCTTTCTTACAGTCAGGGAGCAGGGGAGGTGGGTTTCCAGTGGATGTTTATTGTTTTTACCCTGCTTCTGCAAGACCAATGTTCTTTTTGTCCTAGCTGGATTTCAAGTCTTTTGCTTATGTATTAACAGCATGTCAGAGTCTGGTTGAGCAATAACCATGTTGTGCCAGTCCTGTGTTCTTCACAGGTGTGTCCATGACAGTGTGCCTCTGACTTGACTCCTTTGTTTATTCTGAAGAGCCCTGGGAAGCATGTTTACTGTTTTCATCTCTCATTTTATGTCTTAAAAAGCATGCATGACCCAGCTTTGCAGGGCTCGCAGCACTGCTGCCTCAGGTAGTAGCTAGCATGTCTTTGCTTTGACCACAGAGGGCACATGTAGTAGCTGTCACTTACTGTCTCTGTGCTTTATTTGCAGCTACTGCTTGCCCAGGAGCACTTTGGCAGTTTTGTCCATTACATGTTTCCATAGCACCACTGGCAGTGCAGGACTTTTATCTTCTGCGAACTTCCCTAGTGACCTAGTTGCTCAAAGGCAGTCCTGATGTTGATTGCTATGCAGTTGCTCCTCAGTGATGGCAGAATGTCCCAGTTTAGGGGAACCTGGGACCCCTCAAACTACCACAGAGAAAAAGCTAAAAGCCACTTCTGCTGCCCTGTCCTTCCGCGTGTTTCTGCCCGTAAGCTGGCTGGACAACATGAGGAGTTGTGCAAGACATCAAAATGGGGAAAGCTAATCTGAAGCTTCTGTCCAGCCTACAGACAGAAATAGACTTCTCTCAGTTTTCCCACCCAGACATATTGGTTTTCATGTTGCATGTCTGCACTTCCCACTTGTCAAAGTAAGGGAGAGCTTTCATCCTCCCAGGAAGGGCCAGCTGCCCACCAGCCTGCCAGCTCTGCCTGCCAGCACCGTAGGCAGCACTGACTTAGACCCAGCTGCCTGTTCAGTTTTCAAGTGAGAAGTCAGTGTTGTACATGCCCTCATGACAGTCATCCCTGCTAAGGAGAAGTAGTGACCAACAGGTTCACAAACCATGTTTTGCTGGACCATAGCCTAAAGGGAACCTCAGCTCAGAACACTCCTGCTTTGTGGTTCCTGCATTATCCCAACCAAGCCTTTTGTTGTCCAAGTGTGGACAACACTTGGTGTGTACTTGGTGTGGCTGTGTTTGGCAGGAGTTAGGTGAGTGAAACCGGGCTGAGTCCCTACCTAGAGCTATATCCTGGGGCTCTTGAGAGGGGCATCTGCTTTCTACAGCGACAGTATTGTCCACCACAATTACTGACAAATCCTGGGACTAGTTGAAAACCATGGCATGTTTAAAAAATGAGTTTGTATGGGTTTATTTGCCATCTGATTTCCTCTGTCATAAATCCTCAGCGTTTGGTTTTCAGGCTGTGCTTTCTCCAGGTGGGAGAGAGGAAGCCAGAAAGAGAGCAAATCCATTTCCAACGTTGTTGGACTAGATGACCTTCGGAGCTCCCTTCCAACCCAGACCATTCTGTGATTCTCTATCTTAGTAGGGCTGTTATGAAAGTATCACCATTAACCTTGTATTATTTTAAATATTAGCAGCTGCTGTCTGCAAGTAGGGGCAACCGACAAATAACCTAATTGTATATATTTAGTATTTGACTCACTTCCCATCTCCAAGGGTCATGCTATTTAGGGAGAATATCCTCTTTCATGTGTGTATGAAAACCTAAACTTGCTACAAAACAACCTAAGCTATAAACCCCATTTCTTCCACCCAGACTGCAAGCAGCTGTTCTCTCTGTCGTATTTGATTTCACTGCCTGTGGTAGTGGAACAGTACAACTGCTCTACTGGGTAGTGAAGCTGTGATCCAGATGTGGAGATGGCATGAGTCTGAATGGAGTGGAAATGCTGCTGTTTGCAGCTGACATAAACAAGCTCTTAGCACAGGACCTGATTCCTGGAAAACTTGTCACCTGCTGCCATCTGCAAGTACTTTGCAGCACAGCATCTAATACTGTAGTACCAGTTTGTTACTAGTGACCGTGACTGGTTTACATGATCATTGGCTTAAATTGACAATCTGCTTTACCTACTTTGATTTGCAGTAGTGCAAGTCTTGAATACTTGCCTCATCTGGAAAACCATTTTCTGTTCTCTCATTTTGAAGCTAACAGAAGTAAGCAATTGTACAGGGATCATTTTCACTGCCCCAGGTGAGCCCTCCTGCATCTCCACTCATTGCTCAAGCTGACCTGGCCTGCACGAAGATGTTGCGCAAGAAAGGTCTGTTTTTACTGAAGGATGTTGGAGTAAAAACGGTGTGATTAAAGGATCTCAGGATTTTTAGGTTAAAATAGAATCATAGGATGGTTTGGGTTGGAAGAGATCTTAAAGATCATTTAGTTCCAGTCCCACTGCCATGAGTAGGGACATCTACTAGACCAGGTTGCTCAAAACCCCATCCAACATGGCTTCCTGGATTGGAGCCTCCACAACTTCTCTGAGCAACCTGTTCCAGTGCTCCACCACCTCCATGGTGAAGAATTTGTTCATAATGTTTAGCTTCATCCCATTTGAAGCTATTACACCTCATCCTATATACTGCTATATACTGTTGTAAAAATCCTTGAGGGTTTATTGACTGTAATTTAGGTATCCACGTGGCGTGGAGAGGCAGATGATACTTTGCTTTGTTTTCCTTTCTCATCTGGTTGCATCAATTGTGCAACCAGTGGAAGAGAGTCAGATCTGTATGATTCCCTTGACTTGAAGGTGGAGATCTCTCTCCTTACAGCTCCACCAAGCCAGGAGGAGGCTCATGTGCCGTTCTCACCACAACCCAGCACAGAGGAGCCCAGACAAGCTGCTGTGAAGGTGTACAACAGCGGTGGTGTAGGGAGGTCCCCTGTCTTCTGGTCTGACGGCTTTGTGTTTAGGCCTGCATGAAAGTGTTGCTTCCCACTAGGGAGGTTCACATACAGCATACTCCTGTGTCCTTACAGCATGGGAAGCCTTCACAGGAGCAGCTCTCTGCAGTGCTCCAGAACAGGGAGAGAAAAAATCTTTTCCTTTCTCTCCAGGGAAGAGTTAAAGATAGTAGCAGCCAGAAGAGGGGTTGTATCTCAGCCTAAGTTTAGAGCTTTGGATTAATTTTAAAACTTGTATTACCATATCAAGGCCCCAGAGAACCAGTCTGTCACAATGCTGCTGCTCAGCCACCTTGCAAGAGCAGATGCTCTGCTTTGAGATGCACATCCCATTGCCTTCAGTGAGACCAGTCTGTGCAGCCTGAGCAGACATTTGGGTCATTGATTGCTTGAGGGTTTATTGACTGTGATTTAGGTATCCTCGTGGAGAGGCAGATGATATTTTGCTTTGTTTTCCTTCCTCAGCTGGTTGCATCGATCGTCTTCATCAGCTTTGGTGTCATTGCTGCGTTCTGCTGTGCCATAGTAGACGGCGTCTTTGCTGCCAGACACATAGTAAGTGCCTCCAGGAAAACACAGGTGCTGCAGTGCCTTTACTCTGGGAAAACGAGTCATGATGTCCATGATGTTGTATCAGGCCATGTCCCAGGCATTTGATGTATGTCATGTGCTGAGTGCTGGTTTAAATCATAAAATTCAGACAGCAACAAGCATTTACATCTTAAAGCTTTGCTTTTGGGGTTCTTTTTGTGTGTATGCTTTATGTGTTTACTTGAGTCTCCAAACTGTAAGGTGTAATGTGAATTACAGCTGTTGCCGGTAGCGTCTGTTGTATTTTAAATATCAGCAGAAGTAGTTCTCAGTGCCGACTGAACTGCTGGGTGTTGTGGTTGGAGGAAGCTGTTTGATACGAGGCTCATTAAAGTGTTACACTGTAACCAGGAAGTGCTCTCAGTAGATTCTCAGTTTCCATTTGATGACTTAAAGTATGTGCTGCTGTTGTCATGACCAATCACTATTACAGCTGGACTTGCAAAAGCTTCAGTTGTTAGTATAGAAATGCAAAAGCACAATTCCATTTCAACTTTTTAATTGAAATTTATAGCTGCAAACAGATGTTTGTCTTGCAGCTCTTGATAACTTCTTGTGTTTGTTTCCAAAATGGGATTAAAAAGGCATATTTGGAGTTTTTTGTTTGTGATAAGAATGGAAAGAAACTTCAGGTCAGAATTGCCCATCAAGTGGAAACTCCCCATGTCAGCTGGCTCATTATTCTCCTTCTCAAGCTAGCTCCCTTTCCTGCCCTTGATCATTGCATTGGTAGAAAGATGGCTGGGCAGGAGGGTTTGCCAAGAGAGAAAAGGGCAGCTCCAGCTCCACTCAGCTGTATAATAGGTCACCCTCTGTCCAGATGCAGCCAATAAGTCTTTGCCATCTCTGTTTCTACTTGTGAGGGCATGTGAAGCATCAGCTTCGATAAAAACATGAAGCTCCATTGACTCTTGATGCTGGCTGTGTGACTCTGAGCCCCACAGACTTGCTCTGGGATTTTTAGGTGTTGACCTCATGGGTTGGGGAATGGCATGAGCTGGCATTTCCTCCCAGTTGGCCCCAGGGATGTCTGCATGTCTGAAGCTGCTAGACCTCTGCAGCTGGGATGATGAGGGCTCTGGTTTCTGACTCTGAACAGGCATGCCTTTGGCCTTGCTTCACCCACTTACAGTACATAACTGTCACCATCTTGCAGGAGAAGTGCTCCTGCCATGCTAGCACAGTGTCCCTACCATCACCTGCTCTGCTGCTGCCACCTTGAGAAAATAAGTCCAGCTGCTCCTGGGAAGGACTTGCTGATGCGGATACACATCTAGTGTTGCTTTTCCTGAAATTTTGCCCTGGGGACCAAGCTGCCTTGAAGTGAGATGTTAGTGATGTTTACATGCTGACTCCAGCACATAAATCCAGAGCTGTCCCACCAATCACTCAAGGGACCAGAAAGATAAATTTGCCAACAATTGAATGAGAAATTGTTATGATTCAGCATGAAGAACCCTCAGAAATGTGTCAGACAGCCCTGAGATGTGCTTAGGGGGATGAGGAGTGAGTCATCCAGTTTGGGGTGGTCACTCTCACCCAAATAAACCTGGCTCAAGAGCCTACTCCTCTTGTGTCTGCCTCCAAAGACCAGTCTTAAACATTACCTGGGGCTCAGGAGGGCTGGGGTAGAGACTGTAACCTATCGGCCAATGTGCTGATGTGAGAGCAGGGTCTTTCTAAAGCCTGATGCCTTTCTCCAGCTCAGCATTGCTTTCACTGCAATGCTAAGCCTGGTGCTTTTTCATTGGCAGGATCTGAGGCCTCTCTATGCAGGACGATGTCAGTACTACTCCAAAAGTACAACTCCACCAGAGGTAAGAGCAGATTTGACTGTGCTGACACCATAGTGGGGCTGGATTTAAGATGCAGGTGGAGGAACCTGCTGCCAAGCTGCTAGTCCAACGTCCCAGAGGCCTGTGAAGTGAAGACTGGATGGGAGACTGGTCCTGGGCTAGGAGCCAAACACCAGCAGGATCCAGAGAGTGAATTCCTCCACATTTGGTACTGCCACGTTAATGAAGGAGCAGGTGCAGTGAAGAAGATAGGGGATACGAAAAAATACACTGTTTTCTCTAGATCTAGCTGTGCATTAATTTCAGGAGCAGGGTGATGGGTTAAGAATTCATACAGTAGTAATTTCTGTAGATGTAAGCAACACAAGTCAGCCTCTGTGCCTCTATTGTCTCCTGTCTTCTCCAAAGATGAGCACATAAGGGGTGGGTGTTCCTGCCACGTACTGAGAGCATGTGAGCAACTTTGACTGCCTTTGCTGTGTGCTGAGTCTCTCTGAGATTCCCTAGCAAGTTGCCAAATAGTTTTGAATAATCACTATATTCCAAGTTAAAATGTCTGTTTGCTTTTCCAAGTAAATAGTACCCAGTGGCATTGGTAGGCATTCTCATCTTAGCCAAAAGACCATCCACATGACCTTCAGTGTTACAACTCACACAGACAATTAACTATTCTGAGTTGCTGTGTGGTGAGGAGTGTTAGTTCAGCAAGGTCATGGCCGCTTCTAGGAGTTGCACAACTCCCTTCCTCTGCAGGCATGTGCTTATCTATGACTTCTCCATGGTGATAGGAAACGCTGGTCTGATCTGATCTAATCTAAACCATTCTATGATTCTAATGGTTCTTTATTCCACTGTGACTCTGTGCTGCAAAATAAAGGAAGAAACATCTATCTGTGGCTAATCTGGAGATCAGTGCAAAATCTACATGTAGTACAGGCCAAATAGTAGCAGAAACCATGTTTGATGATTATGTCCTCAGGTGCTTTATGTATTGTTTCTGTATTCACACAGGCAGTCTGTCACCCACAGCGCCGTGCACCCTGCACACCAAAAATAAAAACCAACACCTGCTTCTGCTGTGACCTGTACAACTGTGGAAAGTGAGTAAGCTAAGCATACCATTCCTGGCCATGGGAAAGGCCATGCCAGTGGTCATGCCAGTTTGCAGGTGTCTGAAGGGCCAGGATAGGGTGGGAGCGAAATACCGGTTAATGACAGCTGTTGTGGGAAGAGATCTTAAGCTTTAGTTGCTAGCAACAACAACTCCCAGGTATCAAGTAAAGGGGTGTACGAAGTACACTAAAGCCATCCCAGCTACAGGTGGCCTTGCAACAAGCTAGCTCAGCCCAGCTGGAAAAATGACAAGGGTGGGAGTTTCCATTACTTCCATGCTTGGTGCCCCCCCTGAGTTTTTCCCCTATTGAGTATCCCTTGGCACCGCTTGTTCACTGGGGTTTATTTTGGTTTAGAGGAGTAAAAATGTAAAAAGTGGGACACTCTTCTTCCTCGCTGTGTCACTAATGCATTCCCAAGCCTGCTAACAGGGAAGAGAGTTTGCAGGCTGGATGTTTATAAATCAGTGTCCTCTCTGAAATGTCTTTCATGGTCACGAGGGACGAGGGGTTGGAAGGTGTACAAGCACTGTGCAAAGATGATTCAGAGCGATGGGTACCAATCAAGAACCACTGCATAGTGATCACACCATCATAAGATCTGGCTGCTGTTCCTAAGCCAACATAATTTACAGCATGTGCTACTTATATTTGGAGTGTCTAATGTGTGTCAGCAAGTAATTAATAAATTGATTTTTTTTTTTTGTTCTGGCTCTTGCCTAGGGCTATTTCAGGCTTAACATTTCTCACAGTACTTAGCTGGGCTTGCCCCCTCATAAATAATTGATGGTGGGGGAGGAAGACCAGAAGCTGTTCTTCTGCGTGCTGGGAAGGGTAATCCCTGGTCTCTGTAGGACTTCATTTCTGGGGAAGCCACCTCAGACTGGTGAAGCTCACACTTCCCTTTGGCAGTTTACAGCACACAGTCCTTTTTTTACTAGCTAAACAGAGTGACACACAAAGAAGTGATTGGAACAGAAACACTTGTCAGGTGTCTGTTGTGGGGTTGTTTTTTTATTTTTTAATCCCAGTCAAGCAGGTTCAGAATCCTGCCTCTGACCCATTTTCCCTTCTCTGATACATCAGTTGTTACCACCTCAGTCTTGCTTAGTACCACACAGGTGTTCTACACTGAGGAGGTGTTGGTTCTTCTGGGACCTCAGTAAGGAAGGTATGGGCACTCAAGACTGGTTAGCTCATGTAAAGGATGGAAATGACAGGAAAGTGACAGCAATCTTGCATCCCTCCTGGTGCTGGGAAACCTGGCTGTGGCAGCATGGGACAAGCCCCTTCTTGTTGATAGGTGCATGCTGTACTTACTTGTATAGTGCTGAATGTTGTCAGTGGTGCTCCAAGACTCTTGAGAGCTTTATACTCTCACTTGTCTCCGTAGGAACGACCTCCTGCAGACAATGCATACAGGTTGCATTGTTCGAGGCAGTCACGGTATGTGCTGAGGTCGTGCAGAGGTCATGCTGGGCCTCTGCAGGCTAACGTTCAGGTTTTACAGACGGTGCTGTATGCTCTGCCTCCATTCTGCTTGAAAAGCCTCCCGCCTCGTTGCAGTGCCTTCTGCACTGGCCTGCTACAAGAAGATAAGGAAAAGTAAAAGAAGAAACCACAGTTGAGTAACGAGGGAAGGAGGCTCTTGTGAAAGAAGGCATTCCTGTAGGCCTTGCAGAGTCTGCTGGGGAGCTGAGCCTCAATCTGCTTCTTGATGTGAAAGATGAGCCTATTCTTTCCCGTTTCCTCAAAACCCTTTTGCAGTTGAATACCATCTATGAGCTGAGAAAGAATTCACTCTTAAGCCCTTAGTATTGTTTTCCTCTGTAAATATTCTCTTAAGGGGAATTTGCTGTATCCCACTGTCTGGTAGTGGCTACGTTGAAGGCCAGCCTGTTTTCCAAGCAGTAGTTAGATAGAAGGCATCACTGGAGAATCCTGCTGTAAGACCCCACCCCTCCAGCTTCAGGAGCTGCTCTTCCCTTCCAAAATAATGACATCAGTGAATTTGACCAAGTTTTCTCCATCTCTTTTCTGTATGTGGAAAAGCTTTTTTAAGCTTTTAATGTGAGCAGAAGGACCTTGTTCTGCCAAGGTCCCAGGGGTCCTGCCAGCCCCTGCCATTGTAGAGCTGTAA
Source organism: Tricholaema leucomelas (assembly GCA_013400475.1). Taxonomy (NCBI): domain Eukaryota; kingdom Metazoa; phylum Chordata; class Aves; order Piciformes; family Lybiidae; genus Tricholaema lacrymosa; species Tricholaema leucomelas. Next base: position 240,723 of record WAAF01007965.1, read on the forward strand.
AAAGCAGGCAGCTGGAGCAGAGCAGCAGAGTTGAATGTGCTTGGTGGCCAAGTCCTGTGGTGCCAGGAGGCCAGCTGTGCTGTCCTGTGCCCATCCCAGTCCCACCCACCTGTTCTTGTGGCTGTGAGGAGCAGCCAGAGCTGCTCTGAGAGGCAGCTGTTGACCCTCTGGACACAGACTGATTTCCCTGAGTAGTTCCAAGAACTGTTTGTCCTTCAGATGCCTCCAGGATCTCTGTGGAGATTTCAGATGGTAGAAATGAAGCACATAGAGCCTCAAGGTTATTTGGATGTTTGCAGGTCTTACAGGACTTGTTTGTTTCACAATGTATCAAGCTGCCTTCTGCTGCTGTCATACAGGGAGATCTCAGATGCCACAAGCATGAGATCCAGCAAGCTTTACCCCTACTCCCTCAGTAGTTTGACCTAGGCTATCATTAAATTGCACAACACTGTTTACTGTCCAGCAGAAGTGTTTGAGTTGTATGATGTGTGGTGAATTTTTTAACCATTACTGTTGGTTTTTTTTTGTAATCCAGTCGAGTAGAGATTTCTGGAGGCTACTATGAATACATCGACGTCAGCAGCTGCCAGGACATCATCCACCTTTACCATTTGCTTTGGTCCGCAACAATTCTGAACATAGTGGGGCTATTTCTAGGGATCATTACAGCAGCGATACTTGGAGGCTTTAAGGACATGGTAAGATGGTGCTACTTTCTCTGTGCATTAAACAAGACAAATCAGTCAAATTACTTTTAAAAAATAATCACAAAACCATTGTTGTGGAGTTTTTTGTGTGAGTGCTGGGGTGCATTGGGCTACGGTGAGCTTGTTCTCTGGAATCTAAGAGGAACCAATAGATGGCTGAGGAGTGAAACGATCTCCAGACTTGTTGCCTAAGAGGCAGCCGGATTGCCTGTTGCTAGCTCAGCAGAGTTGAGCTCCAAAGACACACCAGGATCCTTTAAATTGCTCCTGCTTTCATTCAGCTGTCAGCTTTGTGTGGCTTGGTTACTACCCTGAGATTCTCTTCTTTTTGTTTCAACAGACTCCTTCCCTGCCTACGCTGAACTGTACAGTTGAAAATGCACACCCCTCAGTGTCCTACTACTCCAGGCCACAAGTGACGTCTTACAACACCTATTACCACAGCACTCCTCACTTGCCTCCCTACTCTGCATATGACTTTCAGGTAGGGAATGTTACAGGATGTTTTCTTATTTAGCAGTAAGGTTAAATCCAGTCTGCAAGACTCTAGAGGCCTGTCTTCCTGTCATTCGCACAGTTTAATTTTCCTGTTCCTGCAGAGAACACCAAATCTTTCCTTGGCAGTGCCCATTCATACTAAAACAGTGTCTCCCTGTCTCTCCCTCAAGCTGTCCTTGAAGAGAAGGCAACAGAACCTTCTGCCTGCCTCTATTGTTGTAGAGGCTACATTAAAACCAGGCATTGCTTGTAATGTTCTGAGGATAGAGGCAAAGTGAGGTGTTCAGGTGCTAGGTTTCATGAGGCCAATGAGTACATCTGAGGGAAACAAAGGAGCTTCTGGAAATCATCTGTTTGAGCTTCTGAAGATACGTACTGACTGAAAGGCTGTTCTGTTGTGGGTTTTTTTCAACGCACTTCAGTTAGTCTGATAGTCTGTGCAAACATCACCTCTGTTGTGATGGATCTCTTCCTCTCCTGAGTTGTGTAGCTCTGCTACTGGAAGTGCTGGCAACATCAACTTTCACTTGTTGAAGCAGATGAGGACATTTTGTCCTTAGTTCTTCTGTCAGGTAGATGCTACCATACTGGTGACATTAACTTAACACATCATACTTCTTCTCACAACCATGAGGACTGGAGACAAGAGCTTATACTCTTGGACCCTAACTAGGAGGTGTGCTCTTCATAGCCACCAAATCACCTGAGCCACATATTGGTGGTAATGTGAGTCCAAACCTTTCTGATTTTACCACTAGTGCTACTAGACAGCAATTTCCTCAAGGCTTCCTGAAAGTGTATGAACATTACAGGATTTCTGGAACTTAAATATTCAGATTTGTGACTCATTTTTGAGATTAATGTACAACCTAATACAGTCACTAGTGGTGTGGTAACTTTTTACAGTCACAAAAATGCCAACCCCTTTGCTCTTCTGCAAAGTCTTCAGTGATTGTTTCAGGATTTGTCAGTATTGCAGCCACAGTACCAGCAGAGAGCTCAGCATGGGTGTATTTGTCCTGTTTTTCAACTACAACTGCTGCTGGTCTACTGCTAATGCTTACAACTCATGTAGACAGATGAAGCCTCTCTGTTACACTGCTGTGAGCACAGGTGTTGATTTAGGAGCTGGCACAAAAAAAGCTGGGCCTAAACTGAGGTAATCGATATTTAAAATAGCCCAGTCTCTCTTTAAAATGCAATTCCAAGTCTGAGCCTTGCTTATCTTTTGGGCTACTTGAGAGCCTATGTGAAAACATTAGCTAAAGCCTCTGGCCATAGAGACTCTCTTGCCTTGAGAGCACTGATCTCTTGCCTCTGATCTGAGCACTGTCGGTACCACTGACACCTTCTCCCCTGACATTAGGTAGCACGCAGAACAAGCCCTTGCCTCCTGGAGCACTTTTGAAGGCTGTACTCTCTCTGGTGCAAGAGTTGGCCAAGTCAGTGCTTCTCGCTCGTCCCACACATCTTTAATGGGAAAAAACAACACACCAGAATTCTAAAGAAGCCTGTGCCCCTGCAGGAGACTTGCTTTCACATACAGCTCTAAAATGGCAGGTGCAGCTTTCTGGTATTTGGAAGAGAACGGGGTGTTGCGGTGGCCTCTGCCTGTGCCATGGCTAATGAGCACTCTACCTTGCTGGTTAGGGTGAGGAAGGCAGCAGACCTTTGCAATGGCTATGATAGGAACTGGGCAGGAGGCAAGGGCCCTGGAAGAAGTAGTGCTGCTGTCTTACTCCTCACTCTATGTACTCAGTTTGGGGCAATCAGGCAAAAAAGCCTCAGTCCTGCAGCATTTTGACTTCTGCAGGCCCTGAGACATGTTTGGCTCTGACAAGAGATCACAATGAAGCTGTGGCCTTTTTTTGCATTTCACCCCCTGTGGAAAGCAGATTTAGTGCCATCTGCTCAGCCACTGGCTTTGTTACCAAAGCCAGGCTGCTGCCTACAGTTGGTGTGAGCCAGGCTTGCTTGTAGCCATGGCAGCTGTCCTCCAGCACTCATGGCAGTGACTAAGGCAGTCAGTCGCAAGCACTTTGTAATGGTCAAAACCCAGGGCTCCATTTGCTAGCAGGTGCCAGTGTGATGGCACCGCAGCAATGCCCTTCCAAATGTCTTTGCAGCCCAGGGCCTGCCACCCACTGGGCTTTAGGTGAGCTGAGGTATGATGGAAGACCTGCTGTGTTGCTTGAAATGGTAACAGTTTGTATGGCTTTCTGTGAGATCCTCAGTGAGCAGCCTCTGCTTTCACAACGCATATTTCTGCTCACAGGCTGGTGTTAGTGATGTCTGCGTTACAGGTAAGATCCTGATGTCTGTCTGTTTCTGAGGCCCAGGACTCTTACTGGAACTATTTGAGAAAATTAATGTTTGCCTCCCTTTTCTAATGCCACCAGAAGGGACTTGGCACTGACACAGGTTCAGAAAGTTAAACCAATCAAATGGCTTAATCTATTAAAGTGACAGATGCAACAGATTCAGGATTGCTGGTGATAAAGGCACTAACTGCCAGATGATGTCAGGAGGATGCTAAGTGCAATGGAAAATGCCCTCTTCCCACTGAAACATGAGGAGGGGGGAGGTTCTGAAACCTTTCGAAGTCTGTTTTGAAGTTGGATGTTTGTTATTTTAGCCTTGCTTCATGAGTTTTAGCCAAAACAGAGCTGTCTTATATTCACAAGACTCCCTCCCTCAGCCATTTTGCAGGTGAGCTTCACGTGCCTTCATTTAACACAAACACCTTCGGATTGTAAATTATCCTGTGCCCGAAGCACACTGTGTTGGCTTGCGTTCCTGACCCACAGTAAGCTAGGACACAAAGAAAGATGCTGTTTGAAAGCAATCTGCTATCACTGCAGAGTCCATTGCCCCTCCACCCACCAAGGTAACCACTATGTACAGCTCAGCCTTGCTGCCCCAGCACAGATCCTTCTGCCTGCACTCCCGTGCCTCTTGCACATCCTCCTTATGCTTCTGCCTCTGCCAGGGCCTTAAGCCAGACACAGAATCACAGAATGTCAGGAGCTGGAAGTGAACTCGAAAGGTCATCTAGTCCAGCCTCCCTGCCAGAGCAGGATCACCTACACCAGATCACACAGGAATGCATCCAGGAGGGTTTTGAGTATCTCCAGAGAAGGAGACTCCACAACCCCCGTGGGCAACCTGTTCCAGTGTTCTGTCACCCTCACAGGTGTCACGGAGGGGGATTCTGCCGCCTACGCCGATTCGTGGTGGAGGGGAGAAATTAATTGGTGCGAGATAATATTCTATAAAAATATATATTTATTAACTTCAAAATTCTGAACTCTCGCCACCCCCAACCACTGGAGTTAATATTAAAAGGTTTCTACACGGTCATGAATAATTACTTATTAATAACTAGCAAGCAGTTCAAGCTATAAACAGAGAGAGGAGTTTCCCCGCAGCTTAATGCCGCTTGGGGTCTATATACTATTCGCCCAGCAGGTGGGATGCTCTATGGCAGAGGCCTTAGGAACTACAGAGGCATTAAAGCATTTACTCACAATTCTGACTAATTATCAATAATCCCCCTCCGGGGCTACATCACAGCCTATTACTAGTGTCCAAACTTCAGGGGAGCTTTGCCCGTGGACTTTGAGGCTGGAATCCTCCCGGCTTCAGGCAGAAAGGAGAATCTTCTCAGATTCTGGGGAGATCACAGTATCACAGTATCACAGTATCACCAAGGTTGGAAGAGACCTCACAGATCATCAAGTCCAACCCTTTACCACAGAGCTCAAGGCTAGACCATGGCACCAAGTGCCACGTCCAACCTTGCCTTGAACACCTCCAGGGATGGCGACTCCACCACCTCCCCGGGCAGCCCATTCCAGTGTCCAGTGACTCTCTCTGACAGTCTCTGACCTTGTTCTCCTGGCAAAGGATGCAATATCTGCCCTTATCTCCTGGCTTCTCATGGACGCTTTGTCTGGGGACTGTTGGCAAGACCTCAGGTGCAGGAGTAGGATGCTGTGCAGTCTAAGCACAGTTTTATGCTGGCTAGCAGGCCGATCGCGGGCAGACAAGTGGAGTCTGCTTCCTATTAAAGGCAGGCAATACAGGATCTAGTCCTGATAACTCGCCACAGTGGCATGCAAGGTGTGCACGGCTGGCTGGGAGACCCTGGGAGATTATGTCTCCGTAATAACAGTGAAGCAAATAGGCATAAGCAAGAAACTGGTGAGTCTAAAGCCTAATAATGTGCGTGAGCCTGTGCAAGTAAGTGAGCGTGAGCGAGAGCAGGTGAGCAGGAGCAATGCAGGGGAGTCAGAGCTGCAGCAGTGGAGTCAGAGCACGTTGTTTACCTGTGTGCCCCTATTTATTAAAGGTGGGCTGAGATTAATGTCCCTTTGGACACAAGAGTGACCAACCAGGTTTTGGCAGTCAGCCAAACAATACCATAATAGGCAAGATCACAAGCCTGGACTTTTCCAAATATGGTAGACACACAGGCTAGCACCCGGCAAGCATGAGCTGGGCGTGTGGGGCTTACACAACATGTTTACAACCACCTTATACAACCTGGGCCTGGGCAGGCCAGACTTTATGGCACCAGGCCTATTGTGCCCCTTTTATCCATTTAACGGGTTTACCTCTGGTTAGGGCAGAAAAACATGTCCAGGCAAGACAAGGCATAAACAAGCCTATTTTCGGGCCTACAGGCCCTCCACAACAACAGGGAAAAAATTCCTCCTCATGTTTAAATGAAACTTCCTATGCCTCAGCTTCCACCCATTGCCCAGTTTGCAGTTGTGCAGTCTCTGTGAAATGCAGCAGGTACACAAAAACAATGAGAAAGAACTTTACTTTTTTTTTAATCCCTTCTTCTAAGTCTAAGGAGTCTCATTATCCAAAATAGTTACTCATAGGTTCTGCTTACTTTGAATACAAGAAATTATTCGAATACTTATTTACATGTACATACGTTTGCAGAAGTGAGCCTTGAAATGTTAGTTTTGCACTGCTTGGTAACACTTTGCCAGGGTCCTTTACATGAAGAAGTGGTTACATTAAATCCTTCTTGCTGTCTCCCTGCAGCATTCCAGTGTGTTTCCAGCCTCTACTCCTTCTGGCCTCTCCGATGAGCCCCCGTCAATGTCGCCATCTCCCAGCTATATGTGGTCCTCTAATGCGCCGCCTCGCTACTCACCACCGTACTTTCCACCTTTTGAGAAGCCACCACCTTATACACCATAAGAAAAAGGAACAAAAAAATAATACTTGCCATTGAAGTAATTGTGAACATTTTGTATTTGTATTTTACTGTCGGAGGAAGCAGGAGTTTAACACTAATGAAAAAAGATAACATCATAGGGTATTTTCATGTACGTCTAGCAAATATAACTTTCTTGAGGGGAAAAGCTTTTAATAGGCAAGCTGGATTTATTTCAGGATGCTTCTTAAGGTAGAAAGTGAAATGGAGTTGTCTCTCTTTGAATCGTAGCTAATGCAGAAGTCAAATAGTTTGGGTGGTTGCACTGCCTAAATCTTCCTTGTATTCCTATAAAGAGCATCAGAAACTGTCCACAAGTCTCTGAAACAGTGCAGTGAAAACATTTCCCCCCACCTTCTGTTTGGTTGGGATATTTTTTCTTTTTTTTAAGTTTCTACTGTTAACTTTTTTAATAGACTGAATCAACACCTTGAATAAGCACTGGTTTTGTATCTATATTATGGGCTGTATATAAGGAGTATCCACTACTAGTTCTCCAAGTTGTAAGTCTCACATGGATAAAATTCAACACCCTGTAATATAGGAGGAAACTGATCGGAATTTGCAATTATTGTTGTGACTTCCATTTAATCTTCAGCTGATAATTGTGCTGACTGATCTAGATTACAACAGATTTTGCATGCATCCTGCATAACAAAAGAAGGTCAGCTTTGTTATGTGACACACTGTCCTGTAAAGTGTGGTTCTACTCCAGGAAGTGATTTCAGATGACAACGTTCAGATATGAGCTGCTCAACCTGAGCATTCTCAACTGCTTACTTCAGGTACTGACTTTTTCTTCCTTATTTCCTAGAGATTTGATTTCCTTGGCATCAGATTGTTGGCCGTAATTCTCATTTGTCTGTGATTCCTTTAAATTGGTACAGATGAAGAGCTAAGCCTGGCTTTCAGAATCTGGAGTACATGCTCAGGGCTGGGAGAAGGAGCAGGGGAGAAACCAAACAGCTGAATTTTAAACCATGGCCATCTCTCTTCTTTTAATTAAAAAAAAGAGAGAAATACTGTCAACAAAGAAAACACTGCTCTCTGATCTCACTTTTAAAGGTACACCCACACTTTTGCAATGCTGTTTTTAATCCTATGCATTTGCAAAGCCCTTAGGCTAGACTATGTGTTAACTGTATCATTTCCACTGTTGAGTAGTGATCAGTGTACTAATAAGCTAAAGGATGACAGAAGCAAATGTGACTTCTCTCCAGTGACAAGAATAGAGAAAGAAATACAGCTCATGGGATTTAAAGCAGTAGTGTATGCTGAACATATTCTGGTGACATTTTGTTTTACTACAGATTGTTGAAGTGCAGCTCCTATAAATTTGCCCACTAGAAATCAGCTTGTACACTGGGCCATCATCTATTTTATATTACATCTTCCTGAGTTGAATCTTGATAAAGGGGTCATGGGCAACTTCAAAATAGATGGTACATCTAAAAAAGATGTACAAATTAGAAGGGCACATTAATTTAGTATCAGAAAATTTTTTAAATTGAAGTTCTGTCACATTTCTGACAAACACTCTACCATTTGTTCCTGTCAACTAAAGAGGCTGGAAGGACGAAGAGAAGCTACGAGACAGGACTAAGAAACTCACGAGGGCATGTTGTATTGAAAGGTAAAGTAATTTGGCAGAAAACAAACCCCTTTGTGTTCCAGACTGCCCTCAGGTGGGCTGGGGCTGGGTTGGCTTAGAATCTGAGTGATACCCAAATCAGCACTATGGATATTCAACTACTAGGATTAGGGATACATTAATGGCATACTGCACCTTCAGACCAGCTGCCCTTCATGAACTCCCATGACCATACTGAAGGAGCTTGGTCACGTTCAATGAGAACCCTTTACGACTATCTTAATGAACAGTGCAATTTATTGAAGCAACAGGAGTACAGGTTCTTGTGGACTGATGGGGGTAAGTGCACTGTCTGCAAAGCATGTGCAAGTATAACAAATATGAATAATGCAGCCTAGCTGCAAATGCACCAAGTCAGAAAACAGTTCTGTAGAGATTTCTGAGTTTCCCTGAAGAAGTACTCAGTGTAACCAAGACTCCATATCTTTCCAAAAAAGGTGTCCCTGGGGTGGGGCAGGGAAGGCGTAGCCTGTCAACTGGTCCCAGAAGTTGGAGGTAGTCTGCAACGATATCTTCCATGATGCCTCCCTTAAGCCTTTTTATACTGCTTTTTACCTTTCAGGTGGAGCTTGAATGACTCTAGTTGTAGATACCTTCGTTGTGATTAGTGTAAAGCCCTCTTGCTTCACTTCTAAAGGTATAGCCTAGGAAAAAATCAGAGTGCAAGCTCAGTGAGAGATGCTCACACCTTGGAGGCGGGTAGTCTTTGGGATGGAAGTGTGTTTTGGTATTATAATAGGCAAAGTTCACAGAAAGTACAGCATTTTATCCAAAAAAATGTCAGAGTGTTGGCTCAGGATAGCAGATACACAGCTTATCAGTTCCATGGTACCATCCAGTTCCCGTCTCTGCACTGATACCGTAAATCCTGGCTGTGCTGTCTTCACTCTGCTCCACCCTCTGTACTGTTCCTATGGTTGCAGGCTATGCTGCTCAGGGAACCGCAGTGGAATGGATTCCTCACATACCAGCTGTGCTCCACCTGGAAGCTTTTTTAGTGTCATACCTTTCTTTAATGTCTGAACAATGTCCTACCTTTAATACAGTTTCCAAGTCACCTCCAGTAATTATTCTACAGGGGAAAACAACTTAGTGGCAGAGAAACAGGAAACCATTGTGTCATTGGCTTTAAGTTGACAAATACTAAACTTAGGAAATTATCCAAGGTACTGGTTTGGGTTTTTTTTCCACATGAATATTTAAGCAAAAATTACATTGCTGCTTTAAATTCACTATAAAAGTGCAAGTCCATTTTCACATTTACAGAGTTACTGGTGGGATTTTCTGTTGAATTACCTGTTTCCTTTTGCTTAAGTAGAACTAAACATTCAATGTAAATGCAACATTCTGTGCTGTACTCATTATTTCTTATGAGAATATCAAGATTGTGACTCATATGTACCCTTTTATTACTTACCAAAGTTAAATAAAATTGTGTGACTTTTCTAAACATGTACAAGTTGCATTTGACATTTTAGCAGCTTTCCTGTTTTGCAGGCTTTTTGAATGTTACTTGAAGAATTCCAGTATGATAGCATTGTGCATTAAAAAAAAAAATAACAAACCCAAAAGAAAACAAAACCCCCTCCTGTTTCTACCACGATTAGCCAGAGACATTTTTTCTTGTTTTCAAAAGCCCCCACACTTCTTAATTCTGCACTTCTACCCACGTAACATGATGGCCTGACTTCAGTCACTCTAATGTTCACTACTGCTATTTTTTGCTTTACACAGAAGCAAATCATCCAACCACTGCAGTGCCAGTGTTTCTTTTACTTACTTTCATATTTACTGCATTACTTTTAGCATAATTCTGTCAGTTGCTCTTTTATGGTATCATAAGGAGGTAGAAGGAAACAAAGGCATCTAAAACATCATTTGTTAATTGCATTCCTTACCTGCAGTAGAAAGTCAGCGTAGGATAACTGATTTTCTCTGTGTTAGCCACAGAACAGCAACAATCTAACTCTTCCAAATCGTAACTAGTCAGCAACCTGGTTAGGAGGAGCTCTAACCATGAGTTAGCTGAAATAATACAGTGACACTGGTCACTGTATATATTCTTGATTTCTAGCTCATTTGCAGTGACAGTAATAGTTGGATAGTTCCACAGCAGCTCAGCCTATTCTAAGAAGTGGAGTTTTTCCAGTTAACTTTATTTCTTCAAGAGCACTCACCCAAAAAAACCCCAACCAAAACCAACCAACCCAAACAAACAAAAGGGGAAGGGAAAATGACACCAAACCCAAAACAAACAAAGCCACCAAAACCCACCCAACCAAAAAAAACCACATACAAAAAAAACCCGAGCTAAGCCCCAACTAAAAACACCTACGCCACCACAGGGTTCCCCTGTGACTCCCAAAGACCTGAAAAAGGAAGCCATAAACCATCAACTATCCGAAATGTTAAGAGTGTAGAAGCTGAGCTGTCATTAAAAAGAAACATGCTACACCCATCTTTAGAATTTAAGAGTTTTTTATTTTCGCCATAGAAAGCTCTAAGAACTAATATCAAGTATTGATTAATGAAAAGTAGAACACAACTTTATAAAGTATGTTAAGGAAAGACTGTACAACTATTTACATAACAGATCTGGCAAAAAATGATACCTGTCTCACATGGAACATCTCCTAGACAGCAGCTGCAGAACTCAATGTTCAGTGTATATAGTTGTCAGCTTCTGCATCTTTATAAGCTGCGTGCCTTAACAGTACAAAATAAATAAGCAGTCAGTTGCTCCCTCACTATTTGTTTAAATCATACACTGGAATGCTACGGTATGAATACCCAGAGAAACTATACAGTGAGGATGCAGTCACCTTTATCATATTTTGCAGCAGACCCATTAATGATTTTATATGCATAAAAATGACCATGAGGTTTGCCACCATACTCTGTTAAAATTTAGGTTTTATATAAATGCTTTTTCAGATTAAATCTTTTGCTTACATTACCCTAAAGCCAATTCCTTAATATTTACATAAAGTTTTTTTCATTAAGTTAAAACTGGAAGCTAAGTGTTTACAAAAGCAAACAAACAACAAAAAATAAAATCAAATACAAGTGCAATAGTCATAAACCTAAATATAAATGCTCATGGCCCCATTACAAAAAATGAGTTTTAAAAGAATGGATTTACTATGTTTCCAAACCAATAAATACTGGAAGTGAAATTAAAAAATGATTTACATGACCTCTGGACTTTGGATATCAAAAATCACTTCCAAGGAAAACTGAAGACCCTGAGACACATGCAAGCACGAGTCTTCTAGCAAAAATAGTTACAAAGCCCTAATTTTCCAGTTTTCCTCCAAAAAGAGACCTTTAGTAGGCACAGTTTAATTCAAAGTTTTAAATACATCAGCAGCAAATATCGATAGCCATTACTTATTACTGAATGTACACTTTGCAATGTATGCTTAATTCTAGATGTGTCGTATCAGTAACAAAAATAGTATTTTCTTGTCAAAAAGTTCAGGAACTCTCAATACAGCACACAGGGCTGCCTGTGCTAATACAGGCAATAAGTACTTACGTCTCGTGAGGATTGTTTGACTGCTGAAATGGCATCTCAGGTAACACCCAACCTGTAACATTTGAAGTGTTCAAAGGGGGTCTGTAGTATGAACTGTTAATAATCTGATATATCGTGTTCTTGGCTTACAAAACAGAAGAGATGAGCATTATATGCATAAGGTAAATCCTCCTTTCTCCCATCATTACTCATACAGATGTCTGGTACCCTTTTTTATAGCTCAAATTGTATTTGAACCATTTACCATTTAAATGTATTTCTGTGTGTAGAGTACTGTATGTCTGAAATGTTAACCTTTAAGGTCATAGGATCAAGATGCTTATTTAAAAACCTTTAACTGTAATTTAAACAATAAAAGGTTACAACAACTAACTAGTGCTATACACAACAATCTCAGTCATGTCTAGAACTTGAGCGAGTTTCACATTACCATTTACAAAAATTTATCAAGTCACTAAATCTGAAATGCTAAGCTATGACTGCAGTTTGCTTTCCTCAGGCCTACTGTTTCCTGTTCAAGTTGGACATCTCATTTATCTTTTAAGTGCCTAAACGTGTTACCAACTGCAAGGAGAAACAAAAGGACAATATAATAAACTTCAAATTGAAAACAGATGACAACTAGACAACTGCAGAGAAAATATACTTTGCGTTATGGTGGATGGAAGTTACTTTTTGATATTTGGTTTAGTCCTCACACTTCCATAACCCTATAAATGGGAAGGACAAAAAATCCAAATCCCTGTTTCATTTAAAAGATCTAAACAAATAGGCTGTACAACATCCTCAGCAGTCTCACTGCTGAAGTGATACAGCATTTATATTATAATCTCGAGATTGTAAAAGCCTTCAGCTGAAAAAAAACCCAAACAAACAAAGAAACCCTTTTATTGTAAGTATTCTTTTTAAGATACCAGACCGAAGCCCTTCTAAACTCATTAATGGCCTGTGTTCCTGTGGTTAGAAAACCTAACATTATTCCTCATGCTTTGAAAGGAAAATTTATCTTTTTCCTTCCTATGTGTTCTAAGCTTCTCCACTACTGAACTTTGTGGGGTTTTATTTTCATTTTTCTCATTGCAAAAGTAAAATACAACACTCCAGAAACTGAATGCTCTGCTCACCATTCTGCCAAGTATAAGGGTTGTTCAATTTAGCTGTAACTATCTTGTTAGCAATACTCTTTATTTGCATGAAGATAGATAATTCATATAAAAGCAGAGCCAAGATGCTAGTTCAAAAATACACTACTCAAAACTCAGTTATTTTGAACAGCAGCAGTAATGCGTTGTTCACAGAAATAGATGAGTAGTGGGATTTTTTTGTTTGTTTTTTAAATGGTTCCATATTCAAGACTATGATGAAAAAATCTGTTTGCTTGGTTAACATCTAAACAGGATTCAGCATTTTAAGTGTTAACATGAAAGAAAGGGTTTATATAGTAAATATGGGTACAGGAAATACCTCAATTACTTTATAAGAGTTCTAGCTCTTCAGAAGAGACTGTACCTTTTCAAGCTACAAATCCCCACATTTTGATCAAAATTAATATACCAGAAAATTCTCTTTAGAAATGTCTTGCTCTGTATTCAAGTAAACCTTCAGATGAATTGCTTTCACAAACCATTTGCAGTTACTAATAATCCTTCCTTCTAAGGGCTTCTGTTTGATGTTTTGGTAGAACAAGTTAACTTGTTTTCACTCTTAACATTTCATTTTTACAGTGATATTAACAGTTCATTTAAAACAGCCACAGTATTTCTGCACTGAAAGCTTTTCCCAGTACTTTATGTGCTTCAGTAGGATTCTGGTATTACAAACTCAAATTCAGAACTCCCCTCTGGTGGATTTTGTTTAAACATTGCTTCATTTCCATGTGGAACAAAAATGTCATCCCAGCTAATGTCTGAAGAGTTAGATGCTGTTCCTTCAGTGCCATCTTTTCCTGTGCCAACACGATAAACGATGCCGCCGTTGTTCATTCCTGGTATACTGCTGGAGCGATTGCTGATGTATGTGTACTGTCTGATCTGCAGAGACTTGCACGGGTGCAATCGATACAGCTTGGTATCTCCAGAAGGTTCTTGGCTATGAACTGATCTTATGTGGGAAGCTGTAATTTGGTAGTTAATGAAGCTTTTGCCACAGGTCAAGCACTGGTACCTTCGCTCACCAGTGTGGTGAATCTCATGCTTGGTACGGTATTCTGCAAGGGGAAAAACTTTGTCACAGTACCGACAGGGATACTTCTTCTCCCAGGAATGCATGTTAAAGTGTCTCCGTAAGCTCGTCAGGCACGCGTACGATCTTTTACACACAATACAAATGTAGTAGACTCTTCCATCCACTATGAGCTCGTAATGGTCATCGTGTTTTACTTTCATGCGTTTCCTGTTTGGAGAATCACCACCAGACGTTTTAGGTGTTTCATCAGCTTTGGCTTCACCCTCCTCAGCATCACCCTTTACAGGAATGACTATGTCATATGTATCCTCACCGATATTTGCATAAACCTTACAGCCTGTGGATAAGCCTCCTATTTCAGTTGTGGTATCCAGTGTTATGATTTTCTGCCCTTCTGCCACCTGCTTTGATGCTACACCAGAACTCGATTCCTTCTTGTTTCCAGCAAGGACATCTGAGATTTTTATTTTAAGTTCTTTATCTGTAGAAAATGTCTCTTTTGACAATGTAACAACCTGTTTTTTCGGTACACCTGATCCTTCAGTCGTTGCTGCCTCAGGTATAGATGGTTGCTGACCCAAAGAGCTACTGTTGACTGAACCAGGACTAGAGCTAATGATATCGACATCATCTTCGACAACATCATCATCATCAACAGCTGTTGTTTCCACTTCAGCTAAGGAGCCATTATTAGATGGCTGTGAGTTCTCCTCAAGTAAATTAATTGTAGGGGTCACATTTGCTTGATGTGAGGAGCTGGCACTGAGCGATGAGTTAAGTAAAGGCTTATTCAGCACAATGATATTAGGAGTCAAATGGTGTGGCGTTCCAGGGACATGCGATTCGGCAGCAGACTGTGTTTGGTTTGAGCTTAGCTGACTAGTAGACAAAGAGAGTTTTTGAGCTGCTGTGGTGCTCAGCAAATGGGGAGAGCCACCGCTGCCACATGATTTTTGGTCAGAAACTCCAGCTGAACTTGGGCAAGGCTGGTTCTGGGTTGCAGCATTTGAATCTTTAGTACATTCTTTTGGAGGAACAATCTCAGAGCAAAAAATAACATCATCTTCATCATCTGAATCACTCACTGTAATTTTTGTAGTCTCATATTCTATGCCATGTAAGGAGAATGACTGTGTTATAACTGGCATCCCATCTGTTGCCTCATGACTCTCTGGCCTTATCACAGGAACTTGTGTTTCAGCATCCCTTTGACCTGGACCAGAAGCTGAAGTTTCTGATGCACCATCTCTGACCTCACTTGACACGTTTTTTCCATCAGACAGAGGTATGCCCAGATCAGCTATGAATTTAACACCTAGCTGTTGCCCTGATTTAATCAGTTCATCGAGTAAATCAGATCGAATGCTAATTATTTTGGAACTATAAATGTAGTTCAGAATTTCTGCAAAAATTTCTGCTCTTACAAAGCTCAGTTCAACCACTTGCCCAGCCACCGAGAAAAGCTGGTGAAAATAAGTGCTTGAGGCCGAAAGGATGTTCCTGTGAGCTCGAAATTTCTGGTCCTCCACAATAACAGTAACATCACAAAAAAGTCCATGGTCACGTTGCTCATTCAAAGACTGAAGAAGCACACTGGAGTACTGCGTGTCTGTTGCAGAAATCAGTTTTTTCCCCTCCATTCCTACAAAGGAAAAGACATGAAATTAGCAAAAATACAGATTCATGGGTTTAACCATGTGAGTGTTCCCACATTTACTGTTTAGTCCTTGTTTTGAAAAAGAAAACCAGACACTATTCATAAGCTTACATGACAGAACACTCTGCGAAGTTTCTTTCTTACTACTATTTGTCCCTTCACCTTCTACACAAGGTTGTGTGATCTTGAATATATCCTCCATTCTTACAAGGTGAGGAATAGAGAAAGAACTGCTTACCTGATTGCACAGCCAATAAGGTAAATTTTAAAACAGAAATGCAAGACTCGGGTCCCTCAAAGGTCTTTAAGAGATTTCTTTTAGCTGTGAAAATAACCTGTAAATTGGCATAAGAACACCCAGTAACATCCAGGCCAGATAAGATCTGTGCATCTGTATGACACCAGTCAACTGAGGCTTACAACAATATTATCGCTATTCTTTTTTCTATGCAGTATTTTTTTTCCACACTTCCTCACATATTTGCATATATTCAGTGTCCCAAAACGACTGAGGCAGTATGATGACAAAAAATACCATTAAAGCCACACTAATCAATCTATTGGCACTTCCCACTCGATGCCCCCCAACGAGATGCACAAAATAAACATCGAAATATGCGGACAGCTAGTTAAAGGCTTCAAGCCCTTCATTTTACTGCTAAAACTTTATTTCCACACGCTTGCAGGGGCAGGACGAGATGTAGAGGCCAAGCTCTTCCCCTGCCGCTGCCCGCCAGCCTTCCCGCTCCACCGCACCGGTCACAGCGGCGGAACGTCAGCCGCGGCTCACGATCATCTCATTCTCCTCCAAGGCCAACCTCTCGGCTTCCCCCGTGGTCCCCGGTAAACTTTACCGTAAAAACGAACGTTTCGAGCCAGAGACACCGCGGGGATGGCACCATCGCGAGAGGTGTTTCAGGGACAGCTGCCGAGCCCCGCCGCAGGCTCTCCAAGCAGGACAACAGCGGCCGGGCGGCCTCACCTCAACGAGACGGCGCGGCGGTGGTGTTGACAGGCGGCGGGCTCCGGGGAGTGACCCGGCAGCGGCGGCAGCCGGAGCTGACGGGCGGCCCCTCCACGGCTTCGGCTCAGCCAGGCCGTGCCGTGTCTATCGCCGCGACTTCCTGCTCCTGGCAAGGAGAGCCGGGCCCCACCGGCGGCGGGAGGGGAAGGCAGCCCGCGGCAGGGAGGAGGAAGGCGAAATCCCGCCTTACCTGCGCTCTGGCCACCAGCACCTGCCAACCCTTCCCCGCACAACGGGAACAGGGCCCCGCCGCCGCCGCCGTTCACCGGGATCGGGCGCCGCCCCCGGTGCGCAGCCACTAGGGGGCGCAGTACGACGCTGCCTTCCCCTGCGGGCCGCCAAGCTCCTCCCTGCTCGTCACCCTTGCCTTCCTGACCCGAACCGACTCGGGATTCTTCGGGTGCGCTCGGGGTGCAAAGCGGGGAGGTCCAGGCCTTTAGCTGCCTCAGGGGAGGTCTCAGACTGCGCCCCTTGGGGTGTGCTGTAGCTTTCGCGACCAGTCATCCGCGAAACCACGGAGGGCGCGGGGAGCCTCTCTGCCGCGGTACCGCTCCACATTGGGCTGCGGTCTTTGGCCGCTCCCAGGAGCCTCCACACGCCACCCAGAGTTGCACCGCCCGAGTTGTCGCCCACTCCCCGCACAGTCTCCCGCCTCTTCGTGCCGGCACCTTCAGGAGCACTGAAGAGGGCTTACAGGCCTCACAGACACTGGCGAGCGTGTGCTCCTTACCTCCGCGGTCCCAGATCCTGCTCCACCGGAGGCCTTGGGCAGCCGAGGGCCAAGCACACAGACTTTGCTTCGGCCTTGAAAGCCCCTGCCTGGCTGCCACCTCTCCTGCTCTCCCTACTCCAGAAAGAGCCTGCAGTAAGCCCCCCACAATCACCTGCCTTAAGTTTGACCGTGTTGGATAAGGCTGTGGAGACTTGACGGCAGCAGGTTACTTCCCACTGCAGCTTGTTTCCTTCCCGGGGGAAGAGAGCGGGCTGGCGCTGCTCTGCCAACCACTGACGCAGCTGCCACCTCCACCCAACACCGAGATCAGTAACCTAAACCTGAACGAACACACACACACACACACTGCAGGATTTTATACTCTTTGCATCACAGTGGCATGTGTTAGACCCCACTCAGAGCTGTAGAGACATGAGTCCTTTCACAAAACACAGCACTTAGCACATTTGATGTGAGGTCATCAAAGTGAGATATCCATTATGCGCTTTCATGGAAACTCCCACTGTTCAGGAACGGTCAAAGTGCACCAAGATCATTACATGTATTTTTCTTCTTCTGTTACAGATCTATTCTTCCTCCACCCCTCCGCTCCCATCTTCTACAGATTTCATGGACTTGAACCACAGGGGTTCTTGATTCTTCTTAGAATTCAAAAACTCTGCCATGAACAACTGTCAAGTTTGACCAGAAACATTAACAGGTCACAGGCCACAATTACTGGCACAAATTAGTGCAATCCCTTACTGCATGTATCAAGCAACAAAATGGTCCTGGTCTAGGTTTATGAGACCTTCCAGCAAGAAAATCACCTGCCAAGCTTCTTGTATTTGTATTGTTATTAGCAGAAGTACCTTTTTGAGGTGAGAGCCTTCAGATCTGAAGTGTTACAGAACTGATTTCCTATTATTTATCAGTTTTTTGAGACTGTTGAGTGAAAAAGAATAAATAACAGAAAATACTGATCAGGAGGAAAGGTAAGGTTTTCTTCTTTCATGTAGCCCTTGCGTTTTTTCCTTAGTTTTTAGTGACTTTTATGCAAGAGGTATTAGTAACTGGGAATACTACTGTATTTCTAATTCTTAGTATATAACTCAATGTTCTTTTTTCTTCTCAAAAAAATGTCTGACAGTCCAAATGAATCCATTTCTTAGCCCTTCATCCTTCAGCTTTAAGGAGTTTTCTTTTTCCCACTGCCATGACTATCAGAAAAACTTAGATATAAAGATGAGAACCGAAGCATCGTCACTTCTCAAAAATCAGGTTTGAACAGCTTACTTGGGCACAGAAATGCTGGCTAGTTTAAAAGATGACAGTTTAACTGTGCGAGTGGCACCATCTCTTTCACTTTTACCTTTTTACCAAAGCTTCTATGTCAGCTTTTTGTGTCAGATATAAATTCTGAACCCCGTTGCCACTTTGCCATCATCAGGGCAGAGCTAATGCTCTGACCAACTTTAAAACATTTACTGAAGCTGCCATTCAATCCTCCTGCACCTAAATGCAGAATTTCAATGTGACTATTTTTTCTTTAGCGTGCACACTTTTGGTCTGGAGGGTTTGTTTGTTTGGTTTTTTTTTTCTCTTTTATTTTTAGATAAGACTAGGAAATATTTGGTGCTTTAACTCGGTGGGCATCCTCTCCCTAAAATCACCTCCTGAAGACGGTGATTACATTAAGAATGTGAGAAATGTCTCAACAAAGATAAGATCGTTGTGAAACACCAGCCCGATGTGTCAGCTCTGCCCACCGAGATAACAATTGTCCAGCGGGTGTGGTGGACCACTAAGAGCGGCAGAGATCACTCCCTGTTAAGCCTGGGAGGCACCTGGAAGTCACATATGCCTTGTAATGTGACAAGGGACTGGGCCAGGTGGATCTACAATGAATAAACCATAAGCAATATTAAAACCCGTAGTTATGCCAATCCAGAGGTGGTGGAACATCACCTGGGACATCTAAGGATGGAAGCAGCAGTCCAGGAACATAACTGCACTGTATAGCTTCAAATTAAGCGCCAGAGGTGTGAAGTGCTCCTGAGAGGTCTTTTGTTCAGACAGACCCTTGGGTGCAAGTCTTATCCTGAGAGCTGCTTCAGTACAATGGAAGGCTGGCAAGCCAATGCTGCCCAGCACTGCAGAGCCCAGTGCCTCTGAATCCCTTGGCTGCCCACCTCCCTGCCAGCCCACACCAGCTCACAGGAAACCCAGACTTCAAAGCTAGGGAGGGCCATGCGCTCTGATGAAGGCCTCAAGGCTACATTTGCTTGACATGTGGACATTATGCCTAGCCTAGCAGCTTCCATTTATCTTATGAGTTGGTAGCATGACCTCCCTGTGAAAAATACTAAGATACAGAGTGGCCTGGACTTCCTCCCAGGGGCATCTGACTTCACATACAGGGGTAAAGGAATAGCCTGTGCGAGTGTCAATGCTGGCTGCCAGGGGTAAAGGAATAGCCTGTGCGAGTGTCAATACTGGCTGCCAGGGGTAAAGGAATAGCCTGTGCGAGTGTCAATACTGGCTGCTAAGTCTCAGTCACTGTAGGTTTCAGGTTCTTCCTGAGACTGGAAGCTCAGAGACACAAGTCACTAAGCTTTCACTCATGCCGTGTGGATTCAGCTGGCAAAAATACAGCCTCTGCAGACGTTTATCTGTCTCATTCAAATGACCCAAACACAGATAAAAACAACAGCCTTTTAAAAGACAGCCTTATCTAGTTTAATTAGGAAAGCAGCAGTCTCTTATAGCCAAAATATTCATAAACTCCCACAGCAAGAAGATACCAGGTTGTCCTCAAACAGACACAGGATAGGTAACACTTTACCTATGTGCAAACCTCTGGTACCATCTTCTCTGTCCCTTTTCTGTACCAGGTTACATGCACACAGGCTAACACTCAATTTAAGCAGGCCTCCTCCTTATGACAGGTATTTTGAGGTTGCTTATTTTGAGGTGGCTTATTTTGAGGTGGCTTGGGAACTGAAATACTGTTTCATTAGTGAAAAACAGAGTGACGGCTTATTCTAGAGAGCAGAAGGCAGCCGGGGCTTTCTGCGAGGAACCAGCCGCTGAAATGCCACTTACAGCGAGCAGCCGTGAGCCCAGCGAGGTCACGCTGCACTGCCCCGGGCAGAGCAGAAAATTGGCGGTTCTTAAGAAGGCCCCGCTGCAAGATACTCAGACCTGGCACCCTGAAGGGTGCGCACAGAAGGCAGACTTATCTGACGCTCACTGGTGTATTTTTCTTCCCAAATCACAGCTGTTTCCCGTGCTCTTTACGTGCTGCCACCGAGCCCGGCGGCCCGAACAGATCGGGCTGGGAGATGCTGTGAGGCTTTTTTATTTTTCAAAAACCAGCCGGGAAAGTGCCCGCAGCCCCGCATGGTCCGGGGCAGGGTGAGTAACGGGGACACCTTGCATTCCCTTCGGCAAAGGGGTCAGGCCCGGACAGCGGGGACGAACCGTGAGCTGTCGGCCGGTCAGCAACCGCTGCGGCCCCATCCCAGATCGCGGCTTTCCCCCCGCCACCCGCATCGCCTTACCTGGCACCGCCGTTGCCCGCAGGTCTATGCTTCCAGGCGGCCGCTCGCGGGTCTCCGTCCCGTCGACGGGGGGGCTGTCCTGCCGCCTGCAGCAGGAAAGGAGCTGCCGCCAGGAACGCCGCCGCTACGGCACCGTGTTGCCGGCCGGGCGTGTGGGGCGTTACGCCCCGCGGTCGGAGGTGCGCCGCTTCCGCTCCGCCGCCGCTGTCCTCCCCGACCCGCACGGGAGGGCGGGCGCCGGAAGCCGCGCGCCGCGCGGAAGTGGCTCGTCTGCAGCAACCGCCCCGCAGCTGTCATGGCGCCGGCGTCCCGTTCGCGCAGCCCGCCGGCCTGCAGCCCCGAGCGCCGCGGCCGCAGGTCGCGCTCCCGCTCCCGGTCTCGCTCCCGTGAGCGCAACGGCTTGAAGCGCCCGAGCCACCGGCGGAGCCGTAGTTGGTCCCGTTCCCGCGAGCGCACCCCCGGCGGGCCGCGCTCCGCCGCGCACCATGGCCACCACCACGGCAAGGCCTGGCCTGAGTACTACGAGAAGGAGAAGGAGGAAATCCTGCGGCAGAGGCGAGCGTCCGTTTTCTGTAGGCCTGTCCTGGTGGTGCTTCTCTTCCGCCCGGAGGAACCGGTGATCCCGGGAAAGGCTGGGTGTCTGTCTTGCTGCTCCCAGGAAGGGGGCGGCCTGGCCCTTTTCTGTTCGGCCCTTTGACGGCCGCTGTGTCGTGGCGCTGTCCGGCGCTTTGAGTCCCTTCGGTCATCGCGGGAGGCATTGCCCTTCGCTGGGCCTGGTGACGGGGACGATCGGACGGGTCGAGGTTCGGCCGGGAGGATGCTTACACCCGTTTACCGCTGATCCTCCGCGGCGTGCGGAGGTTTGCTTCGACCTCTCAGGCCGTTGGTTGTTTCTTGTTGGTGTAGCTTCTTTAAGTGATTGGAAATGGTAACGTATGTCAACAAGTGTGGCACGCTGAAAGTGTTTGTCCTTACAGGAGACTCAATGAGAGAGAGAGAATTGGAGAACTGGGGGCACCAGAAGTCTGGGGACTGTCACCAAAGGTTCCTGACCCTGAGTAAGACATATTCTTTCTTGTCTGATTTTTATGATACTGATTATTGTGTCAGTATAATTTACGAAAAAACAGTCTTACCACTGTGGTAGACTTCTGTCACAAGTCATGTTATGTCACTTTCTGAATAAACATAACAAGATTATTAATTCTTCCCAAATTAATTCCAGTATACTAACCATGCAGGATATGGTTTGTTTTAGATCTGGTGACCTTTGCCTTGTGGTTCTGGAAGCAGTTCCCGTTCTACAAGTTAGTTGTTTAATAGTTCACTCTGTTGCAAGTATTGACTCAAAATCTGCAGGCATGTGTTTGATGATGTGTGCCTTTGGTCTTGAGTGCCACAAAGTATATTTTAAATAGCAGACATTTTGTTTTTATTTAGCTCTGACGAGCATACACCAGTAGAAGATGAAGAGGCCAAATCTAAGAGTAGTTCTTCAGATTCCAGCTCAGAAGGTATTTTGTTTTGCTTACACAGCTTATGTCAAAAATGGGAAGCTACCAAAGTCTACAATCTGCTGTTGTTGCTTGTGAGAGGTTCACTGACTTTGACAGATGAGAATGAGTGTGGTGGGCTCCAGTTCAGAGAACTGCTTTGGGAAGATCAGAAAATACATGTGATGCTAGGTGAGATCTCTCTGTTCTCTAATGTTAACTTTTTAAAACATTCTAGAGGAAAAAAAGAAAAAGAAGAAGAAAAGGAAGAAGAAAAAGCGGAAAGCGTCCAAAAGAAAGCGCAGAAAACATTCTGAGGACAGCGACAGTGAGTCAGAGTCTGAGCAGAACTCCAGTGGTAAGAGAGTTTTGGCTACTGTATATTTATGAGAGCTCATGCTTAGTTACAGCAAATATTCTTTCTGATTACATATGTACTTTCATTTTTTCAGATGATGATAAAAAGAAAAGCAAGAAGAAGAAAAAGAAGAACAGAAAGTAAGTTTACAGTAAAGCAGTAATTCTAACTGCTTTGTACTAGAGGGCAGGTAGTGAGGAAGGCTGAGCACTCAAAATTTGGGCTACAAATGCTGTTGAGTAATGCTAAACTGATTGATTTTCTTTAAATCTACTGAGTGATACAACAGAGAGGACTTGCTGCAAACACAGGGAGCCAATTTCTAGTGCTATATGAAAGGTGTAGGAGTGTATATGTTGTCTGTTTTGCTGAAGGAGTCTGTCTGCAGACAGCCAGTCTTCCCATAGGTGGAAGTTGCCTTGAAAAATGAATGAAGTGAGAATGGTTCCAAGCACTCTTTCATCTTACATTTCGGTACTAGCATGTCTGTCCCTGTTTTTTTTTACAGGAAGAAGTCTAAGAAAAAGAAAACTAAGAAGAGTAGAAAGGAATCCAGTGATTCAAGTAGTGAAGATTCTGATGATGAAGCATTTCAAGGAGAAGATCTCTGGATTGAGAGGTCAAGTAGGTTCTTTAAACTTGGATTGAAACTTCTTCATGTTCTTTCTATGAATTCTTTAAGTGTTGCTGATCTGTGTCACTGTTCTGATAACTAAGAACAATAGGCACAGTATTAATCTTCCTCATTATTCAACTGTTGCAGAAAATACTGAAGCCGATAGCTTGATTGGACCAGAAGCTCCCAAAACCCATGCATCTCAGGATGATAGGCCTTTGAAGTGAGTAGTCAGCTGTAATGGTACTTTGATCAAATCAAGTAAATAAGTCCTGAAGGACTGCTATAACAATATGTCATTCATCAGAGAGAAATGCCATGCCAGAAACTCCCAGACAGAAGTAGTAGTGATGCTAACCTTTACCCTGGCCTGAACTCAGGAAGAAAAGTCTGGTTTATGTTTTTTAGCTTTTTAAGTTGCTTGTCTTCATAGCTGTTCCATCAGAATGGATCCAGACAGTAATTTTAAGATGTTGCTTCTGTTAACTGTAAGGAAAAACCAGACCAATGTATGGGAAAGAATAAGAAAGCGTTTGAAAATGCAGCTTTAGCAAGTAGTGAACAGGGAAGCAGGGAAACTCAGGCTCACTGTGTCTAAGACTGATCAAAATTACCATTTTTTTTTTTTAAGCTATGGACATGCCCTCTTACCTGGTGAAGGTGCAGCAATGGCAGAGTATGTAAAAGCAGGAAAACGTATACCCCGGAGAGGTGAAATTGGCTTGACCAGTGAAGAAATTGCATCGTTTGAGAGTTCTGGTTATGTCATGAGTGGCAGCAGGTATGGTTTTAATGGCGGTAATGGTTCAGTGAAATTTGAAAGAGCTGCTTCCTCTGTTGGTAGGTTGGAAGACTGCTTCCAAGCTTCAGCCAAAAGCATAGAAGTGAAGACACTCTGTGTGCTTGCAATACTCTAAGCTTCCTGTTACTGTAGATAGGTGGTGAGGGTTTTGAGGATATTTTCTCCTCAAGAGAAAATTCTTTCCAGGTAATATACTTCTAATGACCTTGTATTTCAAAAGAGGAGATGCTTGTGTCAAGTGCCTCAGAATGGTATGTTTGGGCAGTGATGATGTACTGGCTCTTCAGTAGAAGACAAAATGTGAGACGTTGGCTTACACATATTTTCTCACAGTCCAACAGGACTTTCACTTGAATTTTGCTGAGCCAGCAGCTAGTACCCAGGGGGTAGGTGGGCATTCTGGCTGATTGCCTGAAAGCAGACACTCCCAGAAGTCAGTTTCCTGCTCTGCCACACTCCTTCTTGGGAAGGTTTGTGTGCATTTGGATTCTATGGTGCAAGTATTTTTATTTATAAGCTGCTGAAAACATTCAGTCCAGTAGTGGAAGGAAGCTGTGACAGAGTGTTACATCCCTCTGCCTGTGCTGATGTGCACAATGTTCTCCACAGACATCGCCGGATGGAAGCTGTGCGTCTGCGTAAAGAGAACCAGATTTACAGTGCAGATGAAAAGAGAGCTCTGGCGTCCTTCAACCAGGAGGAGAGGAGAAAACGAGAGAATAAAATCCTTGCAAGCTTTCGAGAGATGGTCTACAGAAAGACTAAGGGCAAAGAGGAAAAATAACTATTTGAACTGTACACCATAGCTTCTGCTAGGCAGCAGCTAGCCTGTTCTAGTCATGACCTGAGAAAAGCTCTAAGTGCTGCAGGGCCTTTCACCCATCAGGGCCAAGCTTCAGAAGTGGATTACTTGTATCAAGGAACCAGTTACTTTTGTCAGATTGTCTTGGATGATTTGTTCACCATCTGCAAGGAATCCCTATAAACTGAAAGGCTACAGGGCAGAAAGGCAGGAGCAAGCAGGGAAGATGAGAGGTGGCAATGTTGTTCTGTGCTTGCTTTGAATCGGATGAGCCCAAAGATTCCATGTGAGAACTATGTTACCTGATGCTGCCATGTGCAGTTTTCCATTTGTTGTGTCTAATGAGAGAAGACTGACCATCAGAAGCAAGCTGCTAGTCTAGTAACAGCAAAAACACAGGAACTCCTAAGTTCCCATACAAGATCTAAGACTGTCCACTTAGATATTTTTTGGTAAGTTTTTCATATTTTTTTTTCTCAGAACAGTTGAGTTTGGCTTGTGGTTCAGACTAGTCTTGTAAATAGAAAGGAGTTTGTAATTTAATACAGATGAACTTAAGTTACTTTAAAGCAAGCAGATTGCAATCAGGGTATAAAGTAGCAGTAATAGTAATAGGAGGGTCTGATCTTCAGTCCACCAAAGCCCATGGTGAGCTGCTTGTTTTTTCTCCTATGTTATACATAGGTATCAGAGCAGTGGGGTGCAGTGATTGTGACCCCTGGATGTGCACAGGTGGTAACAAGGATGTATCTTTTGATTGAATTTTTTTATGTTCTAGATTAAAATATTATTTTAACCCCTGTGGCATTTTGATTTGGTCTGTTTCAGTAGTATTAAATGACTTTCTTTAAACTCTGTACTCTGGGGCCTACTACAGATAGTGCTTCTGTGGTGGTCTTTGATTCAGCTCCATATTTCCCTTACTCATTTTCTCAAATGTTTTTAAAAACAAAGCGGGGAGCGTTTGGTTTGCTTAGTTTTGTTTTATTCCCCTGAGTCTCTGCCTTGTAGTTTTGGCAACAGAGATGTCTTGTATGTTTGTATAAAGAGAATAAAAGCCTATAACATCTACTGTGGAGTTCTGCAGACCTGATGTTTGCAAACAGCAAGTCTATTCCATCTGCCTCTTCCTGCTTACAGTCTGGTGCCTGTCTCTGTCCTGCTGTACCCACCCATACCAGCAAGGGTCAGACCGTAACTGATTTTGCATAGATTTAATGTTGCTTATGTATCTACAAAGTAGAAACGCTAATAGGGAAGAGCCATTCTTCTTCACTGCATCCATTAGAATTTATTTGTTTCCATGAGGATTATTTTATTTTCAATTATGTCCTTAAGCCACTTTTCTCTGAACCGACACTGGTCTGGCCTGGAGGATAGAATAAAAGAGGGGAAACGTTAAAAATAATATTGCATTCAAGTTTGGCCATCTTAGAGCTGGCCTTTATTCACAGGACAAGCCTATCTGCTGAAAAAAGAACACACCTAGACCTTTGTAAACAGGACAAGTTTGTTACAGAGGGGGCAGATACCCAAAGGGTGGCTATTGGCACTTGTGGTGAAGATAACAATACGCAGGGTCACCAGGGTTTACTTAGCAAGACTTTGACAGCTTCCTCCCATCTCTTTGTTCATACTGCAGCCATCTGTACATCAAGCATCTTCTCTGTTTTTGTGTGAAATAGCTTGCTAGAAACTCCCGAGTTGTGTTAGAACACTTACCTGCGAATCAGCTTGCTGGACTCCAGAGTGAAGAATACCTCCACTGGCGAGGTCTTGCAAGAGAGGAGAGACAAGGCAGAGGTTACATAAAGGACTTCAAACAGTAAACTTGTGATTAGGTGAGAGCTACTATCTATTTCTTCAAAAATAACCTGTGTATTTGTGCAATATTTCTGATACAGGTATCAGAAATGTGTTCGTATTCACTTGTGAAGGCAAAGACTATTCTGTTGCAGTTTTACACCTGTGCTAGAATATAAGGTTTCTGACCAGTGGTTAAGAGCTGTTGTACTGGTTTTGGCTGTGGTAGAGTTCATTTTCTTTATAGTAGCTGGTATGGGGCTATGGTTAGGATGTATGCTGGAAACAGTGTTGATAACACAGGGGTGGCAAATAGAGCTGACACAGAGTCAAGGCCATTTCTGCTCCTCACACCATCCCACCAGTGAGTAGGCTTCGGGGTGCACAAGCAGTTGGGAGGAGACACAGCTGGAACAACTGACCCCAACTGATCAAAGGGATATCTGAGACTGTATGACATCATGCTTAGTTGCCAGCTGGAGTTAAATCACAGTATCTGTTGGATTGCTGCTTGGGGAGACATAGTAAGTAGAAAAGCTGAGGTTCGCTATGACTCAGCATGGAGTCTGGAGGTAAAAAGTCTACATGGTGCCATTTCTTTCTTTTTTTTTTTTTTCCTTGACCTGTAACTTGTTATTGTACAAGTGACAAATTTGAGGCCCATCTGGAAAGTGGTTCTCAGACAGCATGAAGAGCAGCAGGCTAGTCTCCCTCTACTGAGCCCTCATCCCATAATTCACCCCTACTCAGCCCTAACTACAGCTGTCCAGAGCGATTGCTGTTGTTTGGAAGGGGAAGACTGTATGAGCAGTAAAGCAGATGTGGGATCCTAACAGATTCTGTTTGTCAGATTTCTGTCAAGTCTCAGCAGTCTTGGAACTAAACCAGACTTCAGCTCTGTGTTCTGCTGCCCTTGGCCACTGACTGCTAATTTCCATCACACTGCATTTTAATCTCTCCCCAGTTTCTCTGGCAACCCTCAGGCCTGGCAGTTTCTCCACTGCCCTAACATTTCTCTGCCTCAGGAAACCCTACTTAAAGGCATTTCTGAGTACTTACAGCAGGTTTGATTTTTGAGATCTCTATCACAAAGTAGACATTTGCTGTTGCTCGTGGAATGGGTTTTCGTCGTGTTGGCATACTCCAGCAAACTCTGTAGTGGTACCTCTTGGTGTCCTTCAGGTCTTCTTCCTGGAGAAATTCTGACCAGTGAAGCCAGCTTTCATGAATCTCCCATGTCTACTGAACAAACACATGGCACTGTCTAATAGAGGTGATTTGAAGGAGGTGCTAAAGAGAAAACAGGGTTAATTTTTCACACTCCTCAACAGTGAGAAGTTCCTGAGTGGATGGAATTGTCACTCACTGAAATGACTTCTTCAATCTGCTGCAGTCCTCTTTCTACTGTAAAGTCGTTGCCTGTGGTCCACTGGATGTTTTTTATGACATAGTTGCTTTCTGAGAGATAAAAAATTCTGAGAAATTCTTCTAGGAAAACTTTGACACGTGCAAAAAGAGAAAGCTTTCTACCTTTCTCATTTTTCTCCATCTCTGGAAGATGTCCCCTTGCACCACTCCTCCTGCTTTTTGTGAGAATGCCAGCTTTTTCCTCACTGGCAGCATTTTCATCTCCTTTGTCCATTGTCTTCACCTTTAGAAAGAGAATCACACAAACACCTTGAGAAAGAGTTAATCTTCAGAGCTGTGGGACCCATCTGAGAAACTTCAGGCCAGACTAGAAAGGAGACAACTTGAAAAGCAGCGGGCCAGTCACCTCTACTGAACCGTAACTCACGTCTTCTCAGCCCTGCTTACACTTGCCTAGAACGATTGCTGTTGCTTCCCAGCTGCCCTTGCCAGGTGTTTGGGCCTGCAGCACAGGTGTGTGGCAAAAGTCTGGTTCCAGACAGGGGTAGCTGGTGCCCAGGTTGCTGTTTCAGGACTCTGACAGTGTCTCTGTCCCTTCCTCCCTAGGGGCATGAGACCTGCAGAGCGACTCACCCGGCCACATTATGCAGCCTTCCCAGGAGTGTTTGCTATGTGTTGCCATGGTAAGCTTGTTGCCAGGCAACAAGAGCACTGGGCTCCCAGCGTGCCTATTAGCATTCGGGGTCGGGGGAAGCCCTACATGGAGACCCTGGGGAAATTCCTCTCTGGCAGATAGAATCTCCCAGAGGGTATGAGCAGGAAAGCAAATGTGGGATCCTGCCAGGTTCTCTGTTTGTCGTGTTTCTGCCAGCCTCCACGATTTGGGAACTCTGTCCAACATTCCTTGTTATCTGGAAGGATTAGAGCAAACCCTGCCTAAAGCAGCTCTTGTTTGGCTTTCATCTGACTGTGTAGTTTGGCAGAGGTGCTGAAGGTCGATGTGACCTCTAGAAGCCTGTCTTCTCCTCTGTTTCCTGTCCTGACCTCCACATCTTTCCCTGATTCCTTTTTTTCCCACTAGTTCTTCTGTCTCCCAACCAATGCTGTAGCCAGCTAGCTGATGGCAGGTGCTTTGAGACGGTATTTGATTCCCAAGCTCTTTTGAGCCCATTAGAAAATGAGGACCTGGACAAGCTTGCCAGGAGACAAACTCAAAGCTTCCCACATCTAGACAATACAAGCAGCTGCAGAGCTTCCTTTAACTACACTACCTCAGAGCCTGGACAAACTGCCACAGAGAAGTAACAGATGTATCTGTCCCTGCCCAGTGACACAGGCTATGAGTTACAACTATTGGTAAACCATCAGAAACACTCTGTCTCAACCCAGCTCATTCAGCAGAGCAGTTCAGATGCAGATTTCTGTCTGAACTTGCTGTTATTGACGTTAGTGTAAACCAAGATTTCTGTTTCTATCAGTGTATTTTTTCTGCAATGTCACCACTTTTCAATATGGCTACAAGCAAACAAGGAAAATGTGTTTGAGACAGTGGCGCCTCTTGGCATCCCTTTTCTTCTTCTCACAGACACGTGCATAGTCTATATTGGAGTGTGTGAAGTGAGAAAACCAATGCCACCCAAAGCTTGTATCCAATGGTATTGGGGTTGCATGGCAAGGTTCTGGTAGTGAGGGGATACAGAGGCGGCCTCTGTGGGAATTCAACAAAAGCTTACCCCCGTGTCAAACAGACCCAAAGCCAGCCAGCTCCAAGGTGGACCTGATGCTGGCCAAGACCAAGCCCATCAGTGATGGTGGTAGTGCTTCTGGGATAATGTATTTAAGAAGGGAAAAACAACTCTGCACAACTGCAGCCAAAGAGAAGAGCAAGAATATGTGAGAAAAACGATTCCACAGACACCAGAGTCGGTGAAAACAGGCATGGGAGATTCCCTTCTAGCCTGTGGTGAAGACCATGGTGAAGAACTGTTCTGCTGCTGCCCATGGAAGTCCACAGTGGAGGAGATACCCAGCTGCACCCACACTGGAGCAGGCAGATGTGTCTGGAGGAGAATGTGACCCTGTGGAGAGTCCATACTGGAGCAGACTCCTAGGAGGATCTGTGATCCATGAAGAGAGGAGCTCACACTGAAGATTTGCTGGTAGGACTTGTGATCCCAGGGGGAACCCACAGTGGAACAGTCTGCTCCTGAAAGACTTCACCCAGTGAAGAGACTCATGCTGGAGCAGTTTGTGGAGAACTGCAGTCCATGGGAAGGACTCACACTGGAAGTTTGTGGAGGACTGAGTCCTGCAGGAGGAACTCTATACTGGAGCAGGGGAAGAGTGTGAGGAGTCTGCTACCCTGAGGAGGAAAGAGCTGCAGGGTTGGCACGTGATATATTGACTGCAAGCCCCATTCCCTGTTCCCCTATGCCACTGAGGAAGAAGGCAAAGAAATCAGGAGTGAAGGTCAGCCCAGGAAGAAGGGAGGGGTGGTGGAAGATGTTTTAAGCTTTTGGTTTGTTTCTCATTACCCTACTGATTTGATTTGCAAGACATTAATTTCCTTGAGTCCGTTTTGCTCATGTCAGTAACTGGAGAGGGATCTCTCCTTATCCTTTCTTGATCCACAAGTTTCCTGGTATTTTTTCTCTCCTGTTCATCGGAGGAAGTGAAGTGATAGAACAGTTTTGGCGAGCACCTGGCATCTGACCAGGGCCAACCCACCACAGCAACACACATGAAGGTTGAATACATGTACACTTTTATTAAAGAGTTAAATCATTTTAGATAGATATATGGATTCTTCAGTGTGCCACCATCTTAGTCCAAGTTCTCCAGACCCTGAAAAACAGAAAGTAACAGCCATATCTACATCATTCTTTTTGTGAACTTACAAAAGGGAAGTGATTAAAATGCAGGGTTTCAAACTATACTGAAATACCAGAGCCCTAATTAAAATACAGTTTGAAGTGCACGTTCCTGCCAGGCAGGCCAGCTGCAGGAACACAGTGAGCTCCAGCGTCCCCAAGTGCAACCCATGGGAGTCCCCAGTCTAGAGCTCGGAGTGAAGGGAGCTGTGCATAGCTTCTCCTTTCCTCCCAGAAGGAGCTGTCCGACTCCCCGGGCACTTGCCTTGGACACGTAGTACTTGTTGACACCCGACAGCCGCCTGTCTCTCTCCATCAGGGTCCACTGGTAGGGATAGCGGGCGATCCTCTTCTCCTGCGGGCAGGCACAGTGCTGCCTGTTACGGCCCCGGGCTTTCCACGGGGCAAAGATCTCCGTCGACAGGAGGGGCACCGGGAAAGGAAGACCCCGAGAAAGAAGAGATCCCAGGAGCTAAAAAGAGGACTAGGGAGGGGTAGGGGAAGCGGTGCCCTGCCCCGCACTGACCTTGCCGCCATTCAGCCAGCGGTGCATGTATAGAGTGGAGAGACCGGGGATGCTGAGACATATGCCCATGACGGCCATGCCTGGCAGGATCTCGTACCACATCCCGACGGTGCTGCACTGCCCGTTCCGCGGCTCCCTGCGGGCACTCCCGGCCTGCTCCGCGCCGCCGTCACTACCGAGGCAGGCCCGGAACGGGGATGGTAGCAGCGATGATGCGGGGAAGTTGCGCCGCCGTAGTACGGGAGCCGGAAGTGAGGACGCGTCCGAGTCCCAGCCTGTCCGACGGCGGCCCTAGGGGCTGACCGTGCTATAGGTGGGCCGTACCGGAACAACCGGGTCGTGCTGGCATCATAGTGATACTAACCTTATGGAGCTCAGCGCCTGCTGGGAGTTTTATTGCGGCCGAGGTCCTGCAGTGACCAGACCTGATGCATGCCGGGAGCCGTAGTCCGGTGGGGCCCAGTGCATACCGGGAGCTGTAGTCCGTCGGGGCCACGGCAGGGAGGCCTCGGCCGAGGGCGCGGCTCGTGGCCCTGTGAGGCGCAGTCGCGCGAGAGGCGCGGCGACCAATGGGTGGGCAGGGGCGCGCGGCGCTGTCCCGCGGCCCGGGATGAAGGAGGACAAGGAAAACGCAAGGCCCAAGGAGCGCCGCGGGCCCGGCGCCGGGCCAGGGGCCTTGCTGGCAACAGGGACGGGACCGGGGACCGCCACCGGCACGGATGGCAGAGCCGGCGGAGCCGAGCTCGACCGCCTCGAGCGACCCAAGGACAAGAAGGAGACGCTGAGCAAGGTGGGGCCTGCGCGCTGCTGGGGCTGGGCTCTCCGGCACCCGCGGTAAATGGCCCGGCGCGGCGACTGGTGAGGGGAGAACTGCGGCCGCCCCGGCAGGGAGGAGAGAGTGGCTGCGGTGAGTTATTCCCTGGCGCTGCGGGCCGCACTAACCACCGTTGCCGTGCTGCAGGTGGTGATCCGCCGTCTGCCGCCCAGCCTGACGAAGGAGCAACTGGAGGAGCACCTCCAGCCCCTGCCCGAGCATGACTACTTCGAGTTCTTCGCCAATGACTCCAGGTACGGCCACCCAGCACCGAGCCCCCGCGGCTGGCTGCCAAGAGGCGCCACTGCCGCCAGCCGAGCCCCAAGAAGCGCACCGCTTCCTCAGCCGGGTTCTCTTGGTCTTGTCTTTCTGCAGCTTGTATCCTCACATGTTCTCGAGAGCCTACATCAACTTCAAAAACCAGGAAGACATAGTCCTCTTCAGGGATCGTTTTGACGGCTATGTTTTTGTCGACCACAAAGGTAAATGAGCAGTGCTGTGCTATGTGTTTGCATTTTCTCCGGTGTGCACACAGTGTGCACATTTGATTCTATGGGGATGCCTGCCTGTGAGCAGCCCAGCATCCTGCTTCTGACTTGTTAGGGTTTTGTCCTGAAGCATTTCAAGGAACAAAGAAAAAGTCTTACGCTTTGTGGAAACTAATCCTATGTATTTCTAAGTCAATTTTGTATATTTTTATCTAAAGCCCAGTTCCGTATACATCAAAATTGCAGTGGTATCATTGTGAAACTAGTTGCTGCATTCTGGAGGTTGATGCTTGCATTGTTATACCTGAGCATGAAGCTTCAAAAGTGAAAGTGGGTAGGTGGTATTACTGTCCAAACTAAATGAAATGGAGGTCAATGGTGCCTTGTACAATTTCCTGCCCCTGTTCTGTATGCATTTATCAGTGTGACTTATTGTTTGGTCAGGTTTTAATTCCAGATACTACTTGTCATTGATTTACAACTCAGTGAGTAATCCTAATTCAGTAAAAGGAACATCTTGTTCCTTGCAGTCTTAAGTTGTGAAACTGACAGCTCTTTGGAGACATTAACCTGTAAGAAACAAATCTTTTGTTTAACTCTTGGTTAAATGTCCAAGTATTTAGTTGCCACTTGCCTCTTTTCTAAACACATGTTAGGTATTCAGTACATCTCATGTTTTTAAACTTTGCCTTTCAAAACTGCTTGCATTGAGTGGCACTAAAAGTTACTAGAGTCTCATTGGTAGTTCTTAAATTTACATATTTAGCAAAAGCTTTAACGCAAGTCTTACTACTGGCTTCAGTAAGCCAAGGATTTCACCTTGAACTTTGTTTCAACTGCACATGTTTTACTTTTCATCCAGCAGATGTTTTATGTAACACAAAACTCTGTCCACGCGATTCTTCTTTACTTGCCAGGTTTGGATGACAAGGTTATAACAGCTCCTTGGTCTTATAAATAAGCTGGCTTGCCATACCTGCCAGCGGCATTGGCTTTATGTAGCCATAAATGTAGAATTCTTGTCAGAAGGTAGACCTTCAAAGCTTGCATGTAACTTATTGCACTCTAGTGTATTTTATCTAAACTGAGATTTGCCTCAGTTGTGTTCACTTGAAATATTCTCTTCTACTTGCACAATGAGTGATGCATAGTCTGTAGGATGAGGCTATTATTGTGGTGTGGTGTAGCTGAGGTGCCTAAACCAACAGTTACGAGCACTTTTAAATCTAGTATTATTTGTAGACCTGTGAATTTACTCTTTAATTTACATTGAGTGTTTAGTCCATGAATTCTGCCATCTCTAAAATGTATTTTTACAAAGGGCTTTCAGATACAATGATTTATTTTTCTACTGTCCAAGTAGTCTCTCCTAGGATTGTTTATTTCTTGTGAAGCTTATCTTCCAGCTTTAGACATGGACAATATACTCTTATATATTTATGTGTTATCTATATTTGAACATGGCTTTGCTTATCCTCTTAACAGGTCAGGAATATGCTGCCATAGTTGAGTTTGCACCTTTTCAGAAAGCCGCAAAAAAGAAGAGTAAGAAAAAGGATGCCAAAACTGGAACCATTGAAGATGGTATAACCGCTGGCTAAGTTTGTTTTGCATGTGTAGACTTCAAAGGCCTAGCAGTAATCTTAATGTTTTTTACTATGATATTGTAGTTCATCAATGGAATGCTTGGATGTGAAGCTTATTGGTCTGCTTTTTCAGTTGCAAATCTATTAAATACAGTTATTGTAGACAAACATAATGCAGCTGCTCATCTGAGAGAAAAGGTGACATATAAACAGCACAACTCCTGCAAATCTAACCCAGATTTCCATCAGAGTGCAATGCAGCTTCTTTTCATTTTACAGTATATTTTTTGTTGTTTTTCCTTTTTTTTTCCCTTTCATTTCCTCCCTTCCCTGTAGATCCAGAATACAAGAAGTTTTTGGAAAGTTACAGTGCAGATGATGAAAAATTAACCTCCACTCCTGAAACGTTGCTGGAGGAAATAGAGGCAAGAAACAAAGAGCTAATAGGTATGGAAATCCATCTACTATAGTCACATTTTCCTAGAGCACAAAGAAATGTATGTGGTGTAATTTGAAGCTGTGACTTCTAACCTGGAGGAGACTAACTTCTTTTGTGTGCTTGATAAACCTTTAGGCTAATGTTACACAGTGTATTTTGTTTTGCTGCCCTGCTCTGAATCCTGCTCTAGGTTTAACTTTCATAGGATAATCTCTGCACGTTTCAAGCTGCTAGACAGATATTTGTTAACCAGACTAGGCTATGGAGTGGCTGCGTTTCAGTGAGAGGCAGTGGTGCAAAGTGCTGTGAGCAGTGATATTCCACACAGATAGGAGATCAGAGATTTTGTGGTTGAGTAAAAAAACCACAAAAGCAACCAGAATGCTCTTTTAAAGCGTGTTACAGGTATCTCTTTCAAAGTAAGAGAATCTGGGGAAAGCCTACTGCAGGTGAATATCCCTTTACAGTTGGGGTACTGTATGTCATAGTAGTGTCCTGAAGAAGTTTATGGAATCCTCGTGGTTTCCACTGTTCAGGAATGGGATTGGAATCCTTGTTTCATTGCTGTATGTGGGAGGAGATGGGCTGGATAATCCATAATACTACTTCATTTCATATAGGGTGTTGTAGTTACTGCAATGTTGAATAAGGCAAATTGCTTACATTTGGTTTATGTATTCTTTAGCTAAAAAGACTACTCCTTTGTTGAACTTCTTGAAAAACAAACAGGTAAGGCTTATTTCCAGAATCTTCTTGTTGCTTGCGAATACAATTCACTAATTTAAAGCACAGGTGTGTATATTACAATGTGTGTATTGATGTTTTTCTGCCCTTCCTTTAAAAAAAAGCTTTTGATGCAAGTTACTTATTAACACCTTACTTATTTTAAACTACTAGAACAGTGGCCTTTGTAGCAATGGTAGTGCTTCATTGTGTTCTGGTCATAGCTAAATGTCTCTTGTGGTACTTCCAAACCAAATCCGTATCTTTAATGCTTTCATTTTTAATGTAGTTTTGTCTGAGATCCTTGCATAATATCTTTTCTCCTAGCACATAATCTCATCTTAATCTTTAGCAGTGAAGAACATCATGCATGGGGAAGATTTAATTAAACATAGAATGACAAAGGCTGAGTCTAGTATTGTGGAGTTTTAAGACAGTAAAAATTAAGCCTTATGAATGAGACGGAAAATAATAGTTAAATGCTGCTCCTACATGTTCAAGTTCACAACAGAACGACAGGACTTTGTTTATAATTGGAGTGGTTTTGAGGTAGCATTTTCTAGTGTGGAGATACACTATTTTTCTTCACTTTTACACAGAGACTGAGAGAAGAAAAAAGAGAGGAGAGGAGAAGGAGAGAATTGGAAAGAAAAAGACAAAGAGAAGAAGAAAGAAGAAAATGGAAGGAGGAGGAAAGAAGGAAGAGAAAGGAAGCAGAAAAATTGAAGAAAGTAGACAGATGCCCAGAAAAAGAAAGAGACAGATCAAAAGAAGAACCAAAGATTAAGGTCTAGAACAGTTCTTTATTATAAACTGTTGCACTCCCTTTCCCCTATTATTTGTATATCAGTCTTTCTAATTGTGCTTTGAGTATTGTGTGGAAAAATCACAAGTTTGGTGTTAGTCAACTACCACTTTTTTGTAATACTCAATATTAGGCATTGTAAAGGTTTACATGCTGTAATGCTTCATAGTAATATTTAAAGCTTTTGTCCTGTGACTGTTGTACATGCTGTGCTAAACAGAATTGTGACTTCACTATGGAATGGAGACTATTCTGAAGCTTTCTAAAATGGCCTGGTTTAGGAGAAAAATCCTAGTCTGCTCTTGGGCTATGCTTACTCATACACTCCAGCTTTTAGAAATACTACCACTTGCAGTAATATTATTTAAGTGTTGATTTCTTACTGGACTGTGGTTCCTTTGACGCAATTTCGGTGTTGTGCCAGACAATATGTGTTAGAGTGAGCTTTTTAGTTGAGACTTCTGTTTTCTTTGTAGCTACTTAAGAAGCCTGAAAAAGATGAAAAAGACTTGGAGAGAAAAGAAAAATCCAAGAAACTGGAAAAAGAGGCTCTGAGGGAGGAAAAAAATGCGAGTAGTGCATCTGCCAAACGATCTGATGGGGAGACAAAAGAAGAGAAGGCAAAAAAGTATTCTAGTACTTGCTATAAATCTATATATGTATATATAACTTGTTTCCTGATCATACTGAGACTTAGCCTGCTCTGCCATGACTGCGTTTTGAGATTCCTTTCAAATTGTTTTTCTATACAGGGCAAGGGGTGTGTTCTGTGGGGCAGTGCACATCCCTGTGATTACAGAAAGTTGTAGGAATTACATGACAATTCTTCACTAGTGGGCAAACTGATACATTGCAGCTCACTATAGGAACTCCACAAAGGAAGCCCAGGTGTAGGTGACCTGCAGCAGGCTGTGAACGTTGTCCTTGCAATGAGAGAATTACAACCATGGCAAGAGGAGAGGTGCACTCCAGTTACTAGTCCCTTTAAGTCCTGTAAAAGGTCAAAGTGGCAAGTGTAATTCTCAACAGCTCCGTGATCTGTTCAAGGTTTCATTCCTGCCATGTGAGAAATAGTGATGAGACAAATTCAGGTGTTTTTCAAAGGCAGACAAGACTCAGCCACCTGTGTGAGTAGAAGGCTGGGAAGTCCTAGCTGTCATTGCCATCTCTGGTTATCATGCATGACTCAGCTTGTTGCAGCTTCCCAAAAACTCCCTAGAACCTACCAGTGTGTCATCTTCGTATTGCACATTTACACCAGTATTACATTGATCTCCCAGCTCTGTTCGATGAACCTTTTGAGCTTAATTTTCAGTTTTGTTTTCATACAGATCAGAAGATGAGTGTGTAAAGGACTACAGGGACCGAGATAGAGATTTTGAAAGAGACAGAGAATATGAGAGAGCACAGAGAGAGAAACTGAGACGCCAAGAAGAGGAGCGTCGGAGGCAGAAAGAACGCTTTGAGAAAGAGAAGGTTTATAGAAGAAAAGAGGAAGATGTGAAAAAGGAGAGAGACTTGCTCAGAGAAAAGGGGAAGAAAAGTGATCTTACAGACTTTACCAGCAGCATGGACAAATCTGAGAAAGTAACCAAAGATGATAAGAAAGAAGATACAATTAAGAGGGATCGTATCAGAAACAAGGTGCTGGATTTCTGTAAATTCATATGTTGATTCACAGGGACCAGTTTGTGGGGTGTAGAATATAAGCACTTCAAGGAAAGAACCATGTGGTTTCTCTGTTGAAACTTCTTGTTCTGCCATTGCTAGAAAGTTTGCCTGTTAGTCCACTGAACTATGCTAAACTGTTTGTGGTATTTCTTGTCACTATATAAGAATTAAGGCTGTATCTTTAAATGTTGGTAGAGCATTACTAATCTCTACTGATCCTATGTGTTCCTAAAAATATATCTCAAAGTGGATGTGATTGAACAGGTTCCTCCAAAACAGGGATGTGACTGCTACATGCAGAATATAAGAGATCTTCCGTAGACTCAAGAAATAATGTCTTGAGTTTAGTTTTATGTACTCTGGGTTTGCAGCATCAGTATGCTAGTTTTCCATGACGCTTAGGGCATTATGGGGTACAAATGAAATTTAGGGTGTTGAAGAAAGTGGGGGAGCTGACCTCACTTCAAGAGGA
The DNA here is from genome assembly GCA_013400475.1 of Tricholaema leucomelas. Classification (NCBI taxonomy): domain Eukaryota; kingdom Metazoa; phylum Chordata; class Aves; order Piciformes; family Lybiidae; genus Tricholaema lacrymosa; species Tricholaema leucomelas. The sequence goes on from WAAF01007965.1 coordinate 279,132, forward strand.
AACTGTACTTTCAGCTATGTGCAGTGTTCTCTGTGGCTTGAACAGGGATATCGCCTTGATTCGAGACAGATGAGTTTACATTGCCGTCTCGATGGAATAATTTAAATTGGAACGCTTTGAAAAGTTTGAGCCATTTTTCATATTACTGATGCCATAGTAACCATGATAGTGCAAGGCTGTGAAAGAGTCTAAATAGCTTTGATTTATTTCAGGATCGTCCAGCAATGCAGCTGTACCAGCCAGGAGCACGAAGCCGAAGTAGATTGTGTCAGTATGAAGACAGTGCTGCAAAGCCCACAGATCAGGGAGCGGATAAGAAACAAGAAAGTGAAAGCATTAATATGAAGGAAGAGGAGTGACTAGCATGCAAGCCTTATGTGTTCTGACTGTTTGTGCAGCCAAAGAGCATGTACTACGCAATCCAGAAGTGCCTTCGAAGCAAAGAAGGAACAAAGGAAGAAAAGGGGGCATTGTGCTGTTGGATGTTTCTGGTTAAAGAACCTCAGCTGTAGATTCGGAATTCGAAATGTGTTCTCATTGTATTTTCAGTTATTTGAATTTATTTTCCCAGCATCTAACTACACACAGAAGAGAATCTTTGCAAAATAGAAAGACTTTATGGCCTTAAATATGACAATGAGTCATGTGGTCAGGAGGACACGACATCTGGATCTGAAGCCAGAGCTTTACTGTAAAGTGATCAGAGCCAGAGTTGGATGCAATTCGGCAGAACAAGCTGGAAGCTGCTTGGAGTTAACACAGGTGTTGCAGTGTTGTGTGGTGATTCTACCTGAGGCAGTGATAGCTGAATTATGTCAGTCTAGTAGCGAGGCAGGTCCACAGGCTGGTGTTGTTGAGGTAGCAGTGCACAAGAGCCCTTGAGCCTGTCAAGAGGAGAACATCTGGCATTGCTGTAACAGTGTGAGGGAGGGAGAGCCCTTCCTCTTCAATTCTCTGGATAAAGTAACTAAGTTGGAGTGTATGAATAAGCTGGCTTAATACTGGGATACTTCTTGACAAAATCTTGTGTAAAGTCTACCTACACTGAAATGCTTATTTTTCATCAAATGTAGCTGGTTTGAGCATCCTGTTCTGTTCCAGCATTCTTCCTTCTGTAGAGTCCAAACTGTTTCCTATCTCCTGCCCTCTAGGTATTGCTTCATCTTCCCTCATAACTTGAAGTATTGTTTTACAGCCCAGAAAGAGACCACCAGTAGCAGCTCCCCTAAGCTAGCGAATTTTAGCCATAGCTCTTTTGTACTAAACCAAATAAACTCGCAGAAACTCGTCCCGCCGCGGTCCCTCACTCAGCTCCGTCTGCGCCGCGGCCGGGCCGCCGAGCCAACAGGGGGTGCTGTGCCCGCGGAACCCGACCCGCACCCAGCCTCTCTATCGCTGCTTGTCCCAGCCCCTTCCGCCTCTTCCGCAGCCGCCATCGCCGGGACGCCAGGCCTTTCCTCGCCATGGTGAGACTATCGGCAGCCATCCGCTGCCATGCCGCAATACCGCGAGCTCTCTCGCCGCCACTGGATGGCTTGGGATTCCTGGGAGGCAGACCGCGGGGTGGAGCGGCCGCGGCGGAGCGGGAGAGCCCTGGGTGCATCTTTCCCCTCCCTCGCTGGCCGAAGTCCTGCGGAGCCTCCTTCCTTCGCTGGTGCTGCTAAGCTCCCGCGAGAGGGCCGGCCCGGGCCCGGCAGCGAGCCGGGACTCTGCGGGGGCTGCCGTGTGAGTCTAATGGCTGCTCTCTCTTCCAGTCGTCTCACAAGACGTTCAAGATCAAACGCTTCCTTGCTAAGAAGCAGAAGCAGAACCGGCCCATCCCGCAGTGGATTCGCATGAAAACGGGCAATAAGATCAGGTAATATGGCAGGCTGTTGCTCTCTGAGGAGCACGGCCGCGTAGGCTCTAAGCTAGGCCGCCCGTGGGGTATAGAGGCGGCAGACGCTGATTGTGTAAAAGCGTTTGAACAAGCAGAAGCGTGGTTTTGTGGCCCTGAGTGCCACACACGCGTGCTAGTAGAAACAGACCGGCAGATACTGTCGGTCGTCTGTGTTCTCTGAAGTAGCGTAGGGCTGTGCCTTCTGTAGTAGTCCTTATCGTGACCTGCAAGTATCCACAAGTGTTGGATGACAAGATGTTGAAACGGAAAGCGTGGGGATAATTAATTCCAGAATTTGTACCCTTGTGCAAAAGCTTGTCTGCTTCAGACATTCACCATCCCTGCACCTTTGCCCTCTCTCATAGCTGCCGCTCTGGGTCCCTGCGGTTTCAGGGAACTGAGTGTGGCTCTTCTGAGATAAAGAAGGCTGTGTGTAAGAGAGCAAAGGTCTTGTTGGGTACATGGGAGGCAAAATGGATAGTACGAGATTCTTTGTGTGTGACTGCAGAATTAATTTGCAGCAGTTCCTTCTTGTTTGCCACAAGTGTTTTATTTAGGAAAACACAGTAAGAGAATACTGTAGAGTGACGAATGCATGTGAGGGCATGCAGAAGATCATAGAATCAACCAGGTTGGAAGAGACCTCCAGGATCATCCAGTCCAGCCTATCATCCAGATGGTGCATGTCTGAGCCCTCTGGTTTCGAAGTTTCAGCCAGTATAGTTGGGTTCACTCATGCTGTGCAGCTAGCTTTTAATCTCATATGCTTCCCTGTCTAGACTTCTTAAGGGAACAGGATTCTTTTCCCCAGATCCCTTTTTGCCTTAAATAGTGGGATGAGTGGCAGTAGCAGTGGTTGGTTTAGGCAATGAAAGAGCGGAGTTGTCAGGTTCCATTCTTGTACTTCTGTGGCTCCAGCTGTATCGTTGTCTTCCAGATACCAGTTTACAACTGGTTCTCTTTTAGTTAAATTGCAGTTCCTTGCAATACTTTACCATGTAAAGTCACGAGGAAAACCATGACTTTCTGTCTTGAGGCACTTCAGTCTTCTTTATCAGTGTTCTCCGAAGTGTGCTAAGCAGGCTGCAATTACAGTGCTTCATTCTGTGGGAGTACTGCCATTTTCCTGCTAAGAGTAACCCTGTTAATGCTTTGGTTTCACCTGTACAGTGGTGAAATTATTTGTTCTTAACATGGACAAGTAGATACTCATAAATATGTTTCCCTGGAAAAGGGCCCTTTCCATACAATGCTCTGCTTTCATGCAGTGAAAAAAAGTGATACTTCTTGTGTTAGACTAGGAACTACATTTCAGAGCTGGTTTTTATTGTCACTGGGGAATCAATGTGACATCACAGGTCTTGTCTCTGAAAGAGGAGGTAGGATATTCACTCCCCAGTGCTGATGTGCAGGCATCTTCATCTCTCTGGGGTTTAGATTCAGTGCAGTAATGTGCTGTTCAGTTAGTGAGTGAAGAAAGTAGGCAGAGATAGAAATTGTGGAAGATGAGTACACAGGTGGTTATTGTTGTTGGCTTCTGGACTGAAAGCAAGATTTCAGTCCTTCAGTGCTGAGCTAATTCAGGGTGGTTTCAGTCCACATGGATCTTCAAATGTGTGTGTGCACTTTGCTAATTTACACTGCTTCTGTCTTAGGTACAACTCCAAAAGGAGACACTGGAGAAGGACCAAACTGGGCTTGTAAAAAAGACTGTCCCCTGGGAACTCTAATAACACTTGTCTTTCTGCATCAGATTGATCCAGCCCCTACGCACTCAAGTGATTCCTTCTGTAGTGCTGGACTGCAATCCCCAGTGATTTGGGGGTTTTGTAGTCTGGGATATCAATGTTAAAATCTTGGAAGCAGTTTGCATCTGAAACTTGGAGACTGTGTTCTATTAGCGTTCTTTTTTCCAGGAACCATCATTAGTGTTGAGAGGGTACAGGCTTATTAATAAATATGGAACTGAATGGCTTGGCTGAAGTTATTTCATACATGTGTGGTGGGAAAGTATCAGAGAATAAAATGTTAACAGTGTTGTGAGTATAATCTCAGTGTGATGAGAAACTTCATCAGCTCTTTTTGGATAGGCTGTGTCTTCCTTTTTACATACTGTAAGCCTGCTGTCAGGTAGGATGTGGGACAGAGTGGCCTTTAGAGCCTGGGGTTAACGTCCTGGCCGGGGAGTGGGTACAACAGAATAACCAGAAGAACAGATGTTTCACTTGGGGAAGAATACAATAAGGGTAGCAGATTTAGCTTCTAGCTCTTAGTACTGTAGACTAGTATCTCATGTCTGCATGTTCCCTAGTGTATGTAATAACCTGAATGTTGTCTTGAGCTCTGGTGGCTTGATACATTGGTCTTGATGCAAGCCACAGGCACCACTTAGAACATTCTCTGCAGAAGGGTGGCAATTCAAGAGCTAGCAGCTGTTTAACAAAATGGAGAGGAAATAAAGGATTAAACCAGAAGCTGGCCTCTGGTGGGGCTGCTGAAACATGACTTGTTTGCAGCAGAGAAGTGGTTACGAGCCGCAGTCTCCTCCTCCAAGTCCTGCATAGCTGCTGCTCCTTTACCTTCTGCACTGCAGACCTGGGACAGATACTCTGGTCAGCAGGAAATGGCTGAAGTTAGGCTGTTCTCAGGTGTGGCTGCAGCAAAGCCCATCCTAATGCTGAAGGCTGTGAACGTGCTGTGTTCTGGCTTCAGCCTGTTGTGATGGCTCAGTTCCTGGGTAGCAGCTTCCTGAGGAAGCTTCAGACTGCCGCACCTACTGTGTTGCTGCTTTTCATGTTGCAGGTAAATAGATGTATCTCCTTTACAGGTTGTATCAAATAAAGCTGCAGCAGTCTATGTCAAGCATGCTTTAAACACATAACAAATACACACCTCAGAGCTTATGACAGCCTTTCCCTCCTGAAGTGTACTGGAAGGTTCTTTGAGCATAGGAGAGCAGGGCCATGGGTTTTGCCAACTTCAGGGCAGTTCAGAACTGCCTTCTAGCTTATTTTCCTGTCTGCTTGGTTGAGGGGCAAGCACTAAGTAATTGCAACAGGAAAGCAGCAAACAGCAATGCTGTTGAGATGTTTTGAGGCAGGTGCACATGCTGCAAGCACCCCAGTGGTTTTTAAATTTCTTCTGTGCTCTGCTCTCTGAAGCAAGTGTTTAGGAAATAACAGTGCTGCTGAAGACTGGAGATCAGCCTTGCAAAGTGCCTCCTGCCTCTCCCCATCACTGCTGGCAGGCAAAGCTGCTCCAGACTTAAGTGTCTATGAAAACCTGACTGAGGAGGAAAATAGTAATTTTATGGCATTGAGAATGGAAAGAGAGTTTTCTCCATGGCATTTGTGGAAAGCTTTCCTGTTACTATCATTACTGTGCTGTTTCTGTTAGATAGAAGCAGCTCCTACCAAAGAGCTGCTGTGGAAAACTGCTTGTATTCTTTTTTCCCTATTCAACTGAAACTGCTTTTCAAATTAGACATTAAGGGATAGCATAAAGTAAATTTAGTACAAATTGGACAATGAGGCTCCTGAAGGGCCTGGAGCACATGACCTACAAGAAGGAGCTGAGGCTGTTCAGTCTAGAGAAGAGAAGGCTGAGGGGAGACTTCACTGTTCTCTACAACTAGCTGAAGGAATGTTGGAGCAAGGAGGAGGCCATCCTCTTTTCCCTGAGGGCAAGCGACAGGACTGAAGGAAATGGTTTCAGGCTGTGCCGGTGGGGGGAGGTTTAGGCTGGATATTAGGAAGTACTTCTTCACAAAGAGGGTTTTCAAACATTGGCATGGTCTGCCTAGGGCAGTGGTGGAGTCAGCATTCCTGGGGATGTTCAAGCAGCATGTGGACCTGGCACTTAGGGATATAGTTAAGTGTTGACCCTTCAGTCAAGGGTTGGACTGGATAATCTTTGAGGTCTCTTCCAACCAGATATATTCTGTGAACATCAGCCTTCTGCAGAACCTTAACTAACACAAATACCTTTGGGTTTGAATGATTTCTGTTCCTGTGACAGCTCTTTTTGCTCTCTCCTTGCTTTGCTCTGTGGAGAGGAGCCCTTGCAGGCCTTGCTGAGTATGTTGTAACACCTCACCAGAGAAGCAGGGCTCTGGTCTTGCTCCTTCCTAAGTGCTTGCCTAACTTGCCTAAGAGCAGAATAAAGCTTTGAACCTGCAACCAAAAGATGGGGAAAAGCTGCCTCCAGGGAGTTTTGGTTATCTTCCAAGCGGAGGCAAGTACCAAAAGTCAGTCATATTAAGTGTGGCATTTGCCAATTAAATTTTATTTTCAAATGGAACACTTCAGTCTTTCAAAGTGCGACCCAAGTCCCCCTTCTGCTGGGAATCCCTGTCCACAGGAGCCCAAGACACTCAGCTCCACTGGAGATGGGGCCCAGATCAGAGGAGTCAGGAGTGGCACAGGTTTCCTGGTGGAGCATGACTAAGCTGCAAGTACAAACGCCAAGGTAACAGCTCCTCCATGTTGATTCTCACTAACTCCATTGTTTACTCTGTGCCTTAAAGTAGGATGTAAGAGCGATCGCGCGCCCTCTCCTTGACAGCACGCTGCTGCAAAAGGGTGACAAAGGACTAACAGGGAAAAAATACTTCAGATGTGCTCCCCCCCTGTCTTATCAACAGCACTTTGGTTACCAGAATGATCACACATTCTGGCATCAGTGCTTTTCATGGAATTTGTGCTGGTGTGACCAGGGTTAGAAGTCAGCCTGCTGTCCTGTGGCATGGATATGACCAGAGAAGTTCTGGAATGAGCTGTGTTGCCATAGTCTTTAATCTACTAAAGCATCACAAAACTGGTGTAGTTTAGGCACTGCATCCATTACAAGTGTGTTTTTCATCCCTCCATGAATGACTTCAGTGATTAAAAAGATGTCCAGACACATCTGTATGTCCATTCAATCACTTGGACTGGACACTATACAGTCACTGGATCACTATCAGCTCATCTGGAGGCTGTTCTCCCATGTAATGTCCACTGCAGACTGGGTTATTCTGGTGTCCAAGCAGCATTTCAGAGTCCAATCTGAATATAAACAGGGTTTGTTCAGGGTCTGTGAAAGCCACAGGCTCGAGTTTCCCTGAGGAAGCTACTCCTGTATGTTTTCTAAATCAAGAGGGAAATTCACCCACACAGCCAGGGCAGAGATGATCTTGAGTCTCTTGGTCACCTCTGCAGACTCCCCAAAAGGCAGCTGGGAAGAAACTATGGCTCCCTTCTGAAGCAAGGTGTCTTCTGCAAGGGCTGCTACTCTGTGATGGGGAACAGAAAACTCCCTAGTTGCCATCTGAGTCACTTCTCAAATGGGACTGCTATTTAAGACAGTAGAAACAGTCTCATGCTGATGAAAAAGGGGAAGGGGCAGCTGTTTTTCTGAAGATATTTTGAAACAGCCTTGGCCTTTCAGAATGTGAAGAGTGAGTCAAATTCAGCTGGGCAGAGCTCCACTTAGTGAACAAAATGCTAACAGGCAAGCTGAAGTTTTGCCTTTCTTTTGCAGAAGTACCAGCACATCCATATTTCACAAGAGTTTCATTTTTTGAGCATGACCTCAGGAGCAACAAAGGTAATCTGTGAGCCCTCTCACCTTTATCACAGTTTTGAGCAGTCAGTCCATCTTCCCAGCATTGCTCCTGGACTCCAGACCCCATGGGAGCTGCCACATGCCACCCCACTGGGTGTCACTCCTGCCTCCTCTGCTCCAGCCCCCATCCACAGTGGGGCTGAGCATCTCAGGCTCCTCTGGATGAGGGTTCTCAGCAAAGGGCTATGAGGGGGTCTTGCACTGTGAAAGACTCCTCTGGGCCTGACCTCCTCTGGCAAACCAGAGCTCTCCAGCTCTTTACTGAGAAACAGCTTTGTCTGCAACAAACAAACAGCAACCCAGACGGGGCACACAGGGAGAGCTTGGCTATGCCTGCTCTTCCTGACAGCAGAGAAGCATACGTTAAAAAGTGCTGGGGTGGGGGAGGGTGGGTTGGTTGCTTCTCCATCATCAGTCCATTGTCAGGCCTCTTGCATCTCAGAGTAAAGCACTGACTCTTGCCAAATACCCAGTTCCCTGCAGACCCTTCTAGCCACTCTCCAAGCGAGCTTCAGAGAAGAAGGCATATACCTGTCTGACAAAGGCCCGCATGCTTGACAGTCTCCAGGAGCGGGAGTGCTGGGGTCTCCCTATAGCCCCAGAGTCCATACAGTCCTGCCCTGTCCTCGCCTCACGGGATGACTTACAGTTGTTGTTGTTGTTGTGAGTACACAGCTGGACCAAGTCGTCCTCCAAGGCCCCTGCCAGCTCCATCAGCTCCCTGGAGGTGTCTGCCCTCAGGTACTGCCAAGCCTTGCGCCCATTGTGGTCCCTGTAGCTGGTGTCTGCTCCATAAGCTCCCACCAGCACTTTGATCAGCATCTCATGTCCTTGCATGGCAGCCAGGTGCAAGGGGGTGAGCCCACCACTGGCTGTGGGGATGTTCACGTTGACTGGATAGCCCTTCTTCTGAGCATGAGAGATGACCTGGATGAAGTTCTCATAGTGGCCATGCTTGGCGAGCCAGTGGAGAGCAGTGAAGCCTGTCACAAAGTCTTTCCTGGTCAGCAGGCTGGGATCCAGGTCCAGCAGCCTCACAATGCTGTCCGCATTGCCCTCGGCCACCGTCAACAGCCACTCATGCTCCAGGGGATCCAGGGCAAGGGGCAGCACATCAGGGCTCTGCTCCGGCTTCTGCTCTTGGTGTGGCCCTGCAAGTAGACTGTTGCCACTGGATGTCTTCTGAGCAGTGGCAAACCTCTTGATGCTGCCAGGGCTATTGCTCTGCAGGAGGATTTCCTTCAGCTCCTTCCTCCGGGTACTGCTGAGGCCAATGGAGAGCCTACCGGCAGTCCTACCCCAGCTTCCCAGGCTGTGGCTGCCCCAGCTGACACTCCTGCTGGAATCCATCCTCTGCAGTGAATGGAAACGCTCCCTGTTCCCCGCAGCAGACGGCCAGAGGTGAGAGCTGCGGGCTAGGCTTGCCGCTCGGGGCTGGGCAGCTTCCAGAGAGGTGAATGTCTGGGCAATGCCAGCTACCCTCTGCTCTGCCGAGCCCCGCTCCTGCCCCTGCCGGGCCATGGCAGCGTTCCCGCAAGGCCGCCCGCCCGCTCCCCGCCACCACGCAGCTCGCACTCCCCAGCTCTCACCCCACGCTTCCTGCCCCAGCGACTGGCAAAGGAGGAACTGACTGCAGAGGAGGGCACGCCGGGCATGGCGGCAGATCCGTGGCGCTGCGGCACTGCCGGGGTGGTGCAGGTGACCTTTGGTCACGCGGAGTTCGTTGCCGGGTGTTAGGCACGGCCGCAGCCACGGCCGTCTGCCCCCGCGGGCCCTGCTCACCTGCCGTGTCACAGACGGAGAGCGGGTCCGGGGACCAGGCGGAACTGCTGAGGTGTGGGTTCCTGGGCAGACCGATGATGGCGTCATAGAAGCAATTCGATTAACTGTACTCTTCTCTAAATAGTCTCATTTAGCTTTAGTGGCTGAGCATCTGCAGCTAAAGTAGCTGAAGCCTTGGGCCCTGAGAGGTGACCCAATGTAAACTTCTGATCGAATTAATGCTGCTGACAAAGAGCTCACTGACGATTCCAAGAGATCAAAGTAACTTCAGAAGTTAGTAACAGCAACAGCGAAAACCAGTCAGAAATCACAAGAGCACCGACCAGAGTTCAGAGATCGGATTTGAGGTTAGACTTAGGGATGGGGTGAGGGACTGAACTCAGAGGTGTCAGCTCTCCAAAGGCACCCAGCTCAAGCTGTAACCAAACAACTAATAAAAGACGAATCAGAAGCCTTCACTCGGGATTAGCATTCTCAGCAAGACCTTAGGGATGGGCCCTGCTACAGTGACGAGGACACTAGTCCTGGGGACACTTCTAGTCCCACCGGTACCCCAAAGCTTAAGTGAGACAACTTCTGGACAGTCCCTCCCCCAAAAATTGCCCTCCACCCTTACAATGCTTCTTCTTGTTGTCATGCTCAGGAAGGCTGAAGTTACTGCCCTAAGGGGCTGCTTTCTCGGTGGCTGGTAGGTCTCCATGTTGTAATGAAGACCCAGGACAGGGCAGTGGTGTTTGTCCTTTGACACCCAGTGTTTCCGCCCAGTGGTATTCCACCTTCTTTTCTTATTGTAATTAATTTTCCAGCAAGGCCTCATGTCCAGTGTTGTTGGTGGCTACAGCCACCAGCAGTTTGTACCCTGACTCCATTAGGAGACAGGACAAATTCCTCTGCTCTAAAAGCCCCTAGTCCTCTTTCTCCCAAAGCCTTTGTTATCCGTGACTCCTCAGCCATCCACAGCGTGGCTGACCTGTCACCAAGTGGTTTTATGGCTTGTCAGGCAGTAAGACCAATGCCTGCCCCTTCAATATTTTATATTTTCTAAGTTTTATCTCTCCTCCAACATGTCCCTGATTGGTCATCAGCCCTCAAGAGAGTTTTGTCTTTCACCAGCCACTGGGACCAGTTTCTCATGTGTGTGGGGGGAGCTGGCATTATCTCATACATCCCACATGGTAAGTGGTGAAAACATAATTGTCCCCTTGCTCCCTTCCTCACATTGCCTGGTCCTGTCCCTGTCTGTTAATGGCTTTTGCAGACTCAGGGAGGCAGAGAACTTGACCCACATGGCCATTTATGACACTCATTGGGTGATGGCTGGGGAAATAAGGAATGAAACAAGATGTTGCTTTAAGGGAATGAGTGCACTGCCAGTGCAAAGCAAAGCATCCATTTAGGGACACCCAGGTTGTGCCTGCATTAAGGACTGGTTGCCCTTGCAAGCTCTGACCAGGCTAAAAATGAGGTGGCAACTTTTGGGAGCTTTACTCAGGTGTCCCAGTGGCTGGGAAAGTTATTTGCTTTGGGTAAGGGCCAAATTTCCTGCCTCAGCTTTTGTTTGATGCTTGTGCTGGCATCAAATGAAAGGCAATCCATGTGGTTTCAGCTATGTCCTTAAGGCAGTGGATTGGCTTATCCATGCGCTGCCTGCCGGCCCAGAGAGGTGAGCTGGCATCGAAAGGCAGGTAAAAAGGGCCCAAGTATTTGAAAAAATCAGCACAGCTACTATCAACTGTGTTCCTGGGTGAGTGTGAACCGTATCAGCAACGGCCCATTCCAAGGCAACTAGGAGATGTGAAAAGCACATGGGCATTTTATTTTACATAGTGACTGGGAGGCCTCAGACTGTTGTACCTAAGCCGTAAACTTTAGACCAGCCTCAGAGCTGCACGCCTCTTCCCAAGCCAGAGCCGGAGCTCTGGCCCTGGCACTGGCCCAGGCCCTGGCTCTGGCCAGGCGCGCAGCCCGCTTTATGGAACACCATCCAATCGGGCAGAATGCCCTCGGGCCTGCTCTGAAGAGTTGGTGCGGGGGAACCCGTCGCCGTGCTGGGTGCATGCAGGGGCCGAGAGAGGCCGTGGATGGAGACCAGGGAGTCTGGAGGCTGCCAGCTCGCTAGCTCAAGTCTCCCACACCGGTACCCCGGGCCCCTCAGTCCACCGCGCCCCGCCACACTGCGGCCGCGGCCCCGCCCGCAACTCGGACTGAACCATCGTTGGCAGCCGCGGCGGGGGCACCCACTGCCAGCTCCGAGCCTCCCGGAGCGGGGTGGCGGGCCCAAGAGAGGTGGGAGGGCGGTGGCGCCGGGCGGGGCCAGGGGGTGGTGGTGCGAGGGCCGCGAGGCTGGGCGGGGCCGCGGGAGGGACGGGTCCCCCCCGGGCGGTGCTGCGGTGGGTGCGCCCATAGCCGCCCGCCCGGGCGGGGCGGGCCCTGTGGCGGGCTGGCAGCGATGGCGGCGGCCGAGGTGGCGCGGCAGGTGAGAGTGGGTGTCGGGTGCTGCAGCCGCCAGTCTCTTGTGGGCCGGGAATGGCCGGGGCAGGGGGCAGGAGCGCCTGATATGGCCGGGGCGGGTTCAGGGTGCGTCGGGCGGGGCGCGGACTGTAGAGTTACCGGTCTGGGGCCTCCCGCGGTCTCCGGGGATCATTCCGGGGCAGGCTTCTCTGAGGTTCAGGGTGTTGGGATCACTGCGAAGGAAGCTGCAGTTGCCACGGGTACGAGAGTTCTGCGGTTCTCCTCGCTGGCCGTGGGGCAGCAACCCGACCTGACGACCGTGGTCCTGCCCTGCCGATCCCGCTGTCCCTGAGCCCCGCCGCGGCCGCAGAGGTACCCGCAGCGCAGCCCGGGGCTGGGCAGACTGCCATGCTGGGGAGGCCTCATCCTGCACTCTTACCCTGGGCTGGGGGGCCCTCGCCAGACCAGGGTGCGGCAGTGGATGAAGCACTCCTTGGCATGCCCCTCTTTCCAGGGATGCTCTTCTCCTCCCAAAGAAACGCTCCTCCCGTGCTCGTTAGTGCGTGATCCGGGGAAGGTCGTCGGGAGCTGTGGAGCCGGCGCCGAACATCGGCACAGCATCCCCCTGCGCTTTGTCTTTGAGGTCTCCCTGCGGTGTTGTGCTCGGCTGTCCGTGGGCACACTTGCCGCGGTCGTTGCCTTTCAGCCTTGCGAGCATGGCGCAAAGCTCTGTGTGTTTGTGGAGAATTATCCAGAAGAGGAGCAGAGGGAGTTGAGCCACCTCTACATTTGTATAGAGAAATACTAAGGAGGAATCGTCTGCAGCACGCTTTCATGCAGAAGCATTTTGTCTGTGATTTGATGGGCTTCCAACTTTTGTATCCATGTGTTAGTACAGAAATAATACTTGAGAAGAATGCTTGCCATTTCATAGTCAAAGCAGTAGGTTTTAGCATAAACTCAGTCTTGTTGAACGGGTAGATGTAGCCGTTCCTTGCCAGTTTGTGATGTTATTTCCTCTTGGACATACCCATTGCCTTGTATGTGACTGCCAAGGTATGTAAAGTGACTCACTTGCTCCTCTGTCTTCTAAAGAATTTGAGTGTTAAGCTTTCCTAAGATAATGTACAGGAGCTGCAGACATCTGCTAATGGCCTGTAATTAATTATGATACAGAACAGCCTCTCTTTGGAGGTTAAAAGGAAAAGCTGGCTGTGAGGCAGACATGAAATTGGTGTGCTGCAAATTGGAAGTGTCTTTGTCCAGACAGGCAGCTTACCGGCCCAGGTCTTGAGCATCTGGTCATAGCCGTGGTTCATGGAGCAATCGCCCTTAACATCCTGGTGATGCAGAGGGCTGCTCTGTGTGTGATGATGTGGTTAAACATGTGTGAGAGCTGGGTCTGAGTGGGTCCCCAGTTTACAAGGGACATTGAGATGCTTGAGCGTGTCCAGAGAAGGGCGACGAGGCTGGTGAGAGGCCTCGAGCACAAGCCCTACGAGGAGAGGCTGAGGGAGCTGGGATTGTTTAGCCTGGAGAAGAGGAGGCTCAGGGGTGACCTTATTGCTGTCTACAACTACCTGAGGGGTGGTTGTAGCCAGGAGGAGGTTGCTCTCTTCTCTCAGGTGGCCAGCGCCAGAACGAGAGGACACAGCCTCAGGCTGCGCCGGGGGAAGTTTAGGCTCGAGGTGAGGAGAAAGTTCTTCACTGAGAGAGTCATTGGCCACTGGAATGGGCTGCCGAGGGAGGTGGTGGAGTCGCCGTCCCTGGAGCTGTTCAAGGCAAGGTTGGACGTGGCACTTGGTGCCATGGTCTAGCCTTGAGCTCTGTGGTAAAGGGTTGGACTTGATGATCTGTGAGGTCTCTTCCAACCTAGGTGATACTGTGATACTGTGATACTGTGAAGAGCTGAGGTCCCCATCCTGCCCCTGTCCTGCAGAACCCTTGATTTAAGCCTGTATTTACTGTGGAGATGGTCAGTCAAACCCGCTCATGCCTGGGTGAGCAGAGCAGCCCTGTCACTGTCAAGCTGAGGCCCCTCTGCTGTCCTCTGCCAGCGTGGAGGGTGCAATATTTAAATGTTGAGACAGGGTATGTGTCCACCTTGCTCCTTATGGCTGGAGAATGGGTGTAGAGGACCATCTTGGTAGGCACTAACTCGATTTCTGTAGTGCAGATCAGAGGAATCATTAAGACTGCTGATACAGATATGTGGGTTTTAATGCTGAAGGAGACGTCTCCTGGGAATGTATCCAAACAGCATGGCACTTCTGCGGCCCTTTGGCAGGGACATAAAGCAATGTGATTTAAAAGCTGTTAGAATTTGAGTTGTTAGAAGCACTTGACCGTTTGTGAATGTTGAGTATCTGAATGATGCAGTGTGCCTGAAGAAGGTGGTCAATGGTCACGACCTTTGGTGAGATGTTTCTTACTTTTCATGGTGGCCGATTCACAATTACTTCTCTCCCACTTTTCTGTTATTTTTCTTTTATATGTGTTCTGACACTTTGTTATCAGCTGAGCAAGGAAAAGAAATACAAACATTCTTGTTTTGCATTTGTCTCTTGGAGGATGTTTATACTGTCTGCTGGATAATTCTGTCATTGCATAAGAGAATTACACACTTCTACAAGTGAGAAGTAATTGGTACAAGTGTTGCTCCAATTTACTTTTAAATCGGGGCCAAATGCAGTAAGTGGAAGTGCATGCCAGAACACTGAGGTCATGAAAGGGAATCTGATGTTCCGGCTTAAAGAGAAAAACTGTAAAACTGTGTTGTGAAAACCTGATTTCAGCTTGTACCTTGCTTTGATATTTGATTTCTTGTGCAAAAGTTGTCTTAGGTATAAGGGCTTAACCTCCTGGATCTCAGAATTATGAGGGGTTAGGGGGACAGGGAAGTGGCTGCCATGAGCACTGGCAGCAGTGGTGAAGCTCTGGGGGCATTGCTTGGTTTGTTTCATTTCTTGCTGTTGTGTTTGTGACTGTTAGGAAATCCTCAGAAGAGAATCTCTAAGGCCTTGTGGTTTGAAGTGATTCTCATCTGGGAAAAGGTGGGAAGTTGTGTCAGAAGTACTAAATGTCAGCTGTCAGTATCCTAAACAGAAGTGCTCTTTTCAATTCAATGCATAAGAAATAGTATCTTGAAGTCTTTGAGGGTGTTGTCTTGTTGTTTAGGCTTCTGAACCCTTGGGTTCAGAAATGTAGCATTCTTATTTGCATGGATATTGCCAAGTGGAGGCTTTTCCTTTGCCATGGCATCCCTTTTCATCATTCCTTTAGACCAGGTCACCAGAAATTGCCATGGATATGGAGTGTTAACACTTGCAATGAGCAGCACCATTGTGTGTCTTGGAGAGAATGCTCTGCTTTGTCTCCACAAAGTGATAATAACCTCTTGGAGCTCCAAGCACTGTACCTACATGTCCTGTGAAGTAGATCCAAGGACATCAGGGGGTGACAGGACTCTGCCTATGTGTCCTGTAAAGCAAATCAAGGCAGAGACACATGTTCAGCAAGATTCTCCTGTAATAGTTTTTTTCTTCCCAAGCACCCTGGAGCAATTCAAACACCTGGAGTCTAAATCTTACCCATTTTATGTAAACTAATATTTAATGTGCAGTGCTTTCAGACTTGGGGTCATTTATTTCATTTTTTTGTATTTTCCATATACTTCTGATAGTTGTCTGTAGGAATTAGAGTGGGCAGCGGTGTTTTCTGTGGTGCAGGCGAGCCCCAACAGAAGATGTGTAAATCTTCCAAAGACAGGGAGGAAATAAAATAACCTCTCCAAATGGCTACTCCTTACTTTCAGTGTGTGACAGCGTTGCCTGGTGATGCAGCACATGAGTATGTTGCTCTTTTTGTTCTTTTAATCTTGTTTGTGGCAAACATGCTTTGCTTCCTCCAGGGCAACAACAACCCATTTTATCTGAGGGGGGCCACTGTATATATGGGGGTGAAAAAAAGGCATCTGGTGTCTTGGTGTGGTGCCAGTGTTCACAGTGGCTTCCCAGAGATCTTGTCTTTGTCTTCATTCCAAGAAGATGCTAACTTTAAAATAGAGAGTATGGAAGGATTCTATGCCGTCCAGCACTTAGTGATGCTGGTGGGAAAAGTCTGCACACAGGCAATAGTTAAGCCTTCCTTGCCTTCATAAATTTTAAATTTGACCTGAAAGATTGTTTTTGAAGGTAGATAATAGAAGATAGCTCTTGAGCACTTTTTCAGCAAAAAGGTTATTAGCTCAACATATTCTCCTTCCATTTGGAACAAGGTAATCCAAATCTACATTTAATGTACGGATGGGATGACTAATCGCTGTGTTCACATGTTGTTTATGATGATGCTGTTTATATATAGCAGTGTTCAGGATACAGAGACACCACTTGATGCGTGAAAACTGGTGCCTTGCACTGGTTTTTGGTGGATCACATAGAAAAAGTTTCTGTTCTGTTCACAGGTTTGGTGATTGCTGACAACTTTCTGACATGTGTCAAAACTAGTCTGTCCTTAAAACGCGCTTTTCTTTTTTTCCCCACCACGTCAGATCTCTCCACGGCTTGGCCAAGCAGGCTTTGGATTTTTAGCCAGAGTAACCCAGTATACCTCGTGGCAGAATACTTACAGTGAAGGCTCAGCTACTGTGACTGGAAATTGCATTTTGCAGTACTTGTTTCTTGGCCTGTAGCAGATGTGTTGTGGTTTAACTGCTTTATAAAACCACAGGTGACTAGAAAAAGAGGCTACAGGAAATTACTTGGAGGTTGAATTCTGTGTGATGGTAAATGCCTTCTCTCAGCCCAGAGTGGTTTAACTTCTACCATTTGTTTTGTTCCATCTGCATCACACTTATATTTAGAGATGAGGAAAAGATGTGTTCTTAATGAGAGCCTACACTCCCACCCACGCTTCCTGGGGAGAGTAGCATTCAAACAGTCTTCCAATGGTGCAGTTTTAAGGCTATGTATTAAAAATACACTTGGTATTTCTCCTTCCTCTGGAAGAGTCTGCCTGTGGTTCTCTCTTGTATCTTTGTGGACTCTGTCCATCCATCTGTTCAACAGGGCTGTGATGCTCTTGCTGCAGATCGAACACTGCCGTGAGTGCTGGGCTTTTGTTTTGATGAAAGCACTTTAGGAGGGTTGAGGTGTGTCATCACAAAATCTCTGTGCCTGACAGTTACCTTTTTGCTTTAGCTCTTCGTGTGCATTATTGGTCCTCGGAGCTGTATGTTCAGAAGGTGAACACAGAATCTGATGGGGAACTTGTGTGCCTTTCTGATGAACATGTCGTTTGGAGGCAAGGTGCTTAGGATTTAATAAAGCGCCATATTTGGTGAACATCTTGGCAGGAAGAGTCAGACTAATACACAAAATATGGCTAAGGGGAAACATATTTACACATTACAGGGTGGTAAATATGGTTAATGGCTGAAGTGCATTTGGAAAAAAGAAACACACCAGCAAAACAGTAACAAAGCAAGTAATCATAATCTGACAGGCTACTGTAGTAAATACAGCCCTTGGGGGTCTTTTCCTAGCCTAAATTACCAGTGTCATTAAGAAAACAGGGAAAACCAGTATGCTTGTCCCTATAAAAAGGCTTTCAAGAGATATGAAAACATGATTTTGAAACAACTTGAAAATGACACCCTATAAACTGCTGCCTTTTGCCTGTAGTATTTATGGCAAACTGGTGGTGTCCCTGAAGGGCTATAGGGGAATTTTCTCTATTTGACACTAAAATACATTGTGAAGAAAAGCCTTTGCCCCAGTGAGGGGAAATACCTTTTAAGGAGGTTGCAGAAGGGGAACTTTTCAGTGCACACAAAGCCATAGGGTTAGCACCAGTTCTTCATTTTGCATGTTGCCATCCCTAGGGTTGAGACTCGCAGTTTATTACTGGCTGCTGTGCAGGTTTAGAAACCTTTGCATACAACAGTCTTCATACAATGGACAGGGAAAAATATCTCTACTTCCCTCCAGAAGCAAATGGCTGTGGAGCTGGAAATGGAGCTCAGCCCTCCCACTTCCCTGGGCAGAAAAGGGACAAACAGCTGGCCAGGAAGACCAAGGTAGTGGTGTTGGGCATAGGAGAGAGCAGAACATGGTAGCAGCTTCTCAGGAAGTCAGTTGGTGGCTGGGCAGGAGCAGCCCATGCCTCCCACCAGGCAGGTTTGGATACCTCTGCTTTCAGTCACCTGTGCAGACTGCCTTCTGATGGGGCTGTGTGATTACAAGCAGCTCAGTTCTGGACACCTTTTCTCAGCTGTTTTTGGCTTGTCCAGTTTCTAGCTTTGATATACGCTCCAAAGCTAAGATAGCAACATAGAGCTCGCATTAATGCCCATGCAACCATCTTCCTTGCAGCTTCCTTTAATGATCCCTGATTTTCTGGTGCTAGTAGCCATTTTCTGTGTCTGGACAGTCTGAAGCGTTCATCTTTGCAGCAATAGGGAAGATGTTGTGTTTGATAGCTTAAAGACTATTTACTCTGTCTGTGCTGCTGCACTTGAACTTTGCAGAGGCATTGCATCTGCGTTGTTCAGTTACTAGATGTAGATACGGTTTTCCTAACTGTTTGTTGCTAGTTTTTATCATGTCAGCTGTGAATGTGAATTACATGTGAGTTACACTGACTGAATTAGGCTTGTAAGAGGAGGCATCATTCATAGAATGGGTTGGGTTGGAAGGGATCTTAAAGATCATCTAGTTGAACCCCTCTGCTATGGGCAGGGACACCTTCCACCTTACTGGATTGCTCAAAGCCCCATCCAGCCTGGCCTTGAACACTTCCAGGGGTGGGGAATGTACACGTTCTATGGGCAACTTGTTCCAGTGTCTCACCACTCTTGCAGTGGAGAACTTCCTCATGTCTAATCTAAACCTACCCTATTTCAGTTTAATATATAATTAATACATTTCTTTGCACAGGGGGTTCTTTTTGACTTCAGTTTAAGGTGAAACTTGACTGTCTGCATGATTTTCAAGAAATAGATGTTTTGCCACCTCTTTATTTGGTGTATGTGTTTTGTGCAGGTTTTTTCCTGACAGGGCTATCTGCTAATGTGCAGCAAATGAAACTTTCTATTTGTGCTGTCTGCATTTGTTCTGGAGACAAAAGGAACACAGTGCCATGATTTACAGTGTACATGCAAATTTCTGCTTGGACTGTGCAGTTGATTCTACTTGGGAAGTCTTAGGGTTTTATACATGTAAGTGTGTTTTGCCTTTGTACAGATAAGTGTATTTTGCTTGAAAATGACACAACAATTTGATTCTATTTCAGGGTGAAGGCTGTCGTACTGTCCCGCTTTCTGGACATGTAGGATTTGACAGTTTGCCTGACCAGCTGGTTAATAAGTCAGTTAATCATGGGTTTTGTTTCAACATCCTGTGTGTGGGTGAGTATTTCTAATCTGAGGAGTCCTCTCACTGGAAGGGCTTCTCTGCAGCTGGATGTAGCTTGTAGGTGACAGGGTTAACAATGTAGCTTAAAGTTCCCCAATTGTTGTGTCTATTTGCAGTAACAAGATTTACTGGTGCCCGTGGAAATCCCTGCCGAGGTTATGCAGTTTCTACCAAGCAGTAAACCATAGAAATAAAATACCTAGAATCCCAGACTTTTATTGTGATCTTTATTTACCTAGTAAGTTGGAGTGTCGTGTTTTCAAAAGAGGATACTCATGCCAGACAACTTTGTCCTGAGGTCCTGTTCAGATAGATGTAAGATTATTATTATTTTAACAAAATACCAGTCATGCTTCTTTTAAATCACTAAAAGCTATGTTTTTTTTCTCCTCCCTTCTCTTCATACTTGAATTAAATTAGTATCTGGTCAAGCCTTAGCTGTTCAGACCATTACCCAAAGTGCATGTGGTATGGATCTCAGATTGAGACCTGGCACTGTAGTAATAATTTGTGTCTGTCCCTGCAGCATCTGCCTGTCTCACAGGTCTTCCTTAGGTTTAGGATCCCAAATGGTCCCTCATCAGAGGCAATCCTAAGTAATATAAGTGAAATCTTGTATGGCTTTGGTACAGTAGTTTGGCAAGGTGGATAAGAAAATAATTAGTAGGACAATTAGTTTGATTTACTGGTGCCAGTGCTCTGCCCCTGGAAGCAGGACATTACATTGTGGCCATTGCTGTGTGGATTAAGCTCTGTCTGCACATGCTGCCAGCAGTGCCTGGCATGTAGTACTTGAGGATACCTCCTGGGGATTCATCCTAATTGGTGGTCATCTCTGCACCTGCATGAACATTTGTCCTCTTCAGTGAGAGATCCAGCTCATGGTATGGACCTGGTGTTTGCCCGGGGCAGGGTTAAGTCTGAGACAAGAGTGGAGCTGAGCTCCTGTTAAATGCAGCTGAGAAGAAAACTTCCCCTGACAATGCCGTTCCTGTGAGATGATAAACTTTGCTGACAAGTGGAGGTCACTGTCATGCTGAATGGCAAGGTGATTTCCACTGTACATGAATGTGATATGACCTAGTGAAACTCTTATCCCAAAGACTGAAGTCTGAAATGTATTTTCTTTTGCATTTATTGAGCTGCTGTGGTTGGTTGATATGTTTGTTTGTTTTCCCTACAAGTTATAGGTGTAGTAGTGGATGCCTCCTGTGGCTATATGTTCACTTTCGTGTGTGAAGAGGAGTTGGATGCCTCTGCTCTCCTCTTTGCAGATGCCTCTGCTTTCCTCTTTGCAGGACAGGAATGGAATGCATTAATAGCTTGTTGATCTGAATAACAAGGGCTTGCCAAGATCAATGTGCATTAGTTATTAATGTCAGTCTTTTATGAATAGCAGTAACACAGACATGGTCAATCTTGGAATAAAGAAAAGTGCAATAAGCTTCATTAGAGAATGAGCAGCAGATCTTGAGCTGAGGAGGTCAAGCTTTAAAATGTCTTGTAAGAGCTATCTACTGGCTCTGTTAACTTGTAGTAACAAACTTAAACTCTTAGATATACTGGACAAAGAAAACAAATAGTCCCAGAGTCCATCTGTCATTTAGTCTGTTCAGTCTTACTTGTTTGGAGCAAAAAATTGAAACAACAGAGAGCAAATGAGTATTTGAGCCAACAGAACAACAGCTGATCCCATAGTCACACCACTAAGCATGACAGAAAGGCACTTCATTGCCCCCTGTTTTTCATCTGTATGTGATATCTGTTGGAAGAAAACTCCAGCGACACTTCTGCTTTGCGCCATACTGGATGTGAGCCATGAATTCCTCCAGCTCCCAGCTGAGAAGCAAGGGAAAGCTTCAGAAATGACTGTCAGCAGCATGTCCAGAGTGGAGCAATTTTTATCTCTTAATCTGAAAGCTGTCTCTCTTTTGGGACTAGAGCCAAAGATAGAATAAATGAACAAACCTCTTGTAAGTTAGGGGTTGCAGAGGGTTTTTCCTCAGCACAACCATTTTCTTCCTGAAGATTCCATGATAAACTGTTAGTTGCCTTTTAGTTCATTGCAAAGGCTGCAGAAGTATTTAATGGCTGAGACCTTCTGTGCTGACTGTATTTCTAAGCAAGATGGGGGAAAGAAAGAGGAAGAATAGACTGGCATTTTTAAATGTAAACTTCTTCAAATTTGGCCAGTGTAGATTACAGTTGTATTAGACTAGTATCCCACTATAAGCAGGAGTTTTCTCCTTCTCTTCTGGGATTTACAGGGGATTTGTTTTAACCAGCCTTTTTAGTGCAATAAGAAACAGCTGATTTTTTTTTTGGCAGAAAGACCTTTTTTCTGGCAGAAATACCAGGGGCTGTACCACAACTGCTTGAGGTCTCTCACTCCAAACTGATGCTTGATGTGTGGGAGGTCCCACGGGTTGGAGAAGGGAGGGCTGTGCACAGGTGTCTTCGTGCAGAGCTGCCATCTGCTCTCCAGCAGGCAGATTTCTGTAGGGTGATGAGTTGTAGAGCCTTAAAGTTGCACAGTGGTTGATTTTGTGGTCAGTGGTGCAACCAGCTGAGGAGAGAACAGGATTTCTCCAACCAAAGAGCCATTGGTCTCCCCAGTCCAATGATACTGGTTCCCTGGGGCAGACAGCAGCAGCTGAGAGCCAGGTAGTCTTCTGAAGTGCTTGAGCATCTTCTGTGAGCCCACGTTGCTCCTCTTGTCACCACAGCCCAGCCACTGCTTTCTGATGAGTGAATTTGCAGCATCTCTGTGCACCTGTCAGATGAAAACAACTATTTTTGTCTCTCTCTGTGAGAGATGGCCTTATCAGGCTGAGCTGCCTCGGGGCTTGTCTCAACAAACCTGCTACATCAGATTAGCTCCCATTTCTTCACATGAAAGGGCTATGCATGGTTATGCATTTTCTTTAAGATTGAATTATTTGGTATCTAGAGCTATGGTGGTTTATCTTGTGAAGCACAGGTGTTACTTTCTTGCGAAAGGGCGCTCTTGTGAGACCTGCTCCATGCCTTTGAACAGGGAAATACTCCAAAGGCTCCTCTGTACTCCCAGAGTGAACTGAGGATGACATGACTGGGGCCTCTTGAATCCTGAGTGGTGTGGAGAAGGAGGCCAGCAAGCAGTTGCTTGTTGTTTCACTTAACATGTACTAGGGAAAAGCAGATAAAATCTCAAGGCACAAAAAAGGAGGTACAGCTTTATGGTGTATATAATTCAGCTTGCTGCTGCAGGGTGCTTAGGATGCCAACATTTCTGTAGGAGGAGGAAGCCATGAGGTGTATTAGCACAAAGATACTAATTTTGGTTGGGGAAGCTGGGAGCTTCCCAAAGAACCATTTGCTGTGAGTACAGCTTCTTCTGTTCCTGCACCTTAGCTGCCGACCAGCACCAGAGACAGGTATAGTAGCACATCATCTCTGCCTCTCACCTTGCCTCCATCTCACCCAGAACAGCTGGTGTTGGGTAGCACTCTTGTTGCTTGCCTGCACAGCATGGTGTGTTGCTTTGCAGTACTGATGATTGGATCACTTGCTCCTTGCAGTACTGGTGCTTGCTGTCTTTTGGCATGGGCTGTGCCTGAGTGACATCCTGCCCAAGTGACGTGGGGAGGGCAGTCTGTTTCTAGAGCAGAGGATTTGTGTGGAGCAGCTGGAGGGAGGAGAGCGGCTCTTGTCCCAGCTGTTTGTGGCAGTTGTGCACTGCTCTGTCAGTGAGGGATTTGATGAACTGTTTCTGTACAGTGCTGAAGACACCATGTGCTTGTGCAGTTGGAGCAGAAGCCTGTCTCAGGAGACCAAGAGGAGGTGCAAGGATCTCAGCACAGTATCTCTAGTCTGGCACTGTGCTGGGTGCTAGGAATGGATGGTGCCTTGTGGGCACTGGTGGGGGATTGCTGTGTGTCCAGAGCCTGAGTGGTGTGGTGTGTTTTTGGTTTTTTTTTTGATATCTTGCCTGTTTGTTTTTTTTTGATATCTTTGAAAATTGTCAGATTTAACAGCAAAAATCCATCCCATAATGAGAGGTGCAACACTACAGCTTTTCAGTAGCTGTCAGAGCTTCCCGGTGCAGCATTCTGACATTAAAGGTCACCCTCCCTGCCCTGTCCTCCCCACAGTGCTTTGTCAGCCCTGCTTCGGGAGAGCAGACCACTGCTGAGGTGCACAATCCTTTGTATAGGTTTGGAGATCAAATCACATGTGTCAGGCTTATAGCTTGACATCAGGAAATAATCTCCCTGCCAAGGACACCTCTCACTCAGTCTGCATCCACCGCTGCTTTTGCGTGGTAATTCTGCCTCCCTTAATCCCCATTCATTGTTTCTGCTTTTTGGAGAAGAGTCCAGTGCTGTCAGCTGGAGCAATCACAGACTACTTGTCCTTTTCACTGGACCATCTGTGCCATCTGGACTTCTGTCCTTACAAGAAGCAGTTGGCACCATTTACATCTTTTAGCCAGCAGAAAGTTGCCTCTGTGTGAGGCAGAAGCTCCCAGGAGATTCGGAAGTCCTCCGTCCCGTTGTTTTGCCCTTCAAAATAGCACCGTTATCTAGCTCTGGTGCTATGTAACACAGCATAGCACTTCAAAGCATCTTCGGTGTTTTACCATCTCATGTCGCTCTGTCAGTGTTAATGTCATTTCTTTTAGGTGAGACAGTCTTTCCTTTCTGCATCCTCCTCTTCCTTGGCTGGCTTCAGTGCCATGCTCTGTCAGTGGGGTTCTGCAGTGCAGGGATGGATGTATCTGCTGGCTGAATGTCATCTCTGGTGTGCAGACTTCATGTTTGAGATGAGTTGTAAGTGTTTGGATGAGCAACTCCCACCTATAGAAAAATGCCTTACCAGTTCAGATCTCCTTCCACTTTTGGAAAACCTCAATGTGTGAATTCAAAGTTGTCTTTGCTGGCTCTGTGTAGCTGGCGTGAGGTGGAGTATAAAGGCATGTTATGCCTTAAAAAATCGCCTATGTCTCTTATGCACTTCTCCTGGCCCCTCTGATAGTTAAAGTCAATCCTGCTGGAAACAACACATTAGATTGATTTAAAGTAGGCAATAATTAACAGGTTCAGGATGCATTTAAACAATAGTTTGGCCTCAGTTGAACACCTTTTTCCCTAAAGAAGGAGGGAGGCAGGAACAAGAGGTGGCTTACAAAGTCTGCCCGGAAGCCTGGGTGATTCACACACAACCTTGTGTATCCGCTGTAGAGAGCAGCTCCCTGCCCTGATCACCACTGCTGTCACCCTGTCCTGCAGCCCTGAGACCTGGGGCACAGGCTACTGGTTCTGACCCGGGAGGAGACTTTGCAGGATAGTGTGTGGACAATGCTTCTACACCCCAGCAGTGAACTGTCCTGTCTCGAGACACCCTACCAGGAATCCTGGCATTTTCAGGCAAGCAGCCAACTCCGTCCCTGCTGTCCCACCCATCCCTTGGCAGGGGCTCTGGAAATGTTGCAGCCTTCTCAGACTATTTAGTTTTTTTTTCTTTTTTTCTTTTTTTTTTATGCTGCTGTTTTCCTGGAATCCCTGAGAAAGGCCTGGAGGGTCATGCAGGATGGCTGCTGTTAACTCTCAAAATCCCAGTGCAAACCATGGCAGTGCTCTGGTCTGTTGTCTTTTGTGTACCTGCTCCCTCTTTGGGTCAAGTGGTACCCCAGAAGCTGAGACTATGAGATTCCAAGTCAGTGAAGAGCTTTCTGAGATCGGTCATCAGTCTTCTGGATGGTCCAGCTCATTCTTCCAGTGACAGAGATAACCATGTGCTTTGCTGGGTCTCCTTCCCTTACTTGTGCTGGTGCATTGCCATCAGTGGGGTTGGGGATGTAGCTGATGCATTAACTGCAGCAACAGCAGCTCCTTGTGCTGACTCCCACTTCTCCCCTTCAGACTGCAAACAAGATTGGTGTGAAGAGCAACCAGACTTGTGGCTGATGTGGCCCTGTATCAATCAGCGATAGAGTACAAGCTCTTAGATGGCTCCTGGGCAGCTCTGCAGTTCATTGTCTTGAAAATCTTAGTGTGTCTTGCTGCCTTTGGAAAGATATTTGATACACAAAACCAGCAGCTGGAGACCACTCATCTTCCAGAGCAGTGGAGGCTTGCCCTGCCTGTCATGCACTTCAGCCTTGAGTGAGAGAAGTCCCTTCTGGGGGCCAGGAGTGAGGGATTTGTTTCAGGGGTAAGGCT
Organism: Tricholaema leucomelas; assembly: GCA_013400475.1. Taxonomy (NCBI): domain Eukaryota; kingdom Metazoa; phylum Chordata; class Aves; order Piciformes; family Lybiidae; genus Tricholaema lacrymosa; species Tricholaema leucomelas. Next base: position 304,463 of record WAAF01007965.1, read on the forward strand.
CAGAGGTTTGGACGGAGAGGGTGGGGAGGAGTCTACCCTTGCTGAATTGGTCATTTCATGCAACTTTGGATCTGTTGCAGAGCTCTAAGCCCAGAAAAACAAGAAGCTCTTTTCTTTTGAGCAGAGTAGGAAAATGATGAAGTTGTCTTGGTTGGGAGATGAGGGTTTGAGGAGGGAGGGGAAGGCTGCTTCAGCCAGACACAGTCTCCCTGTGGTCCCACAGCAGGCTGGAGGAGCAGTCTTCACAGTGGGTGGGGTTCATCTGGCAGTCCAGAAATCGCCATTTCACCAAAACACAGCAGCCCTCACAGGGCAGCAAACCAGATTCTGCTTGTGGGTTTAGCACGAGGTCAGGTCCTTTGAGCTTGGAAAGCTGTCTCTGAGTGTCGTAAGGGAGGCTGCCCTGTGGCATGAGTGCACAGAGGGCTTTGTTTCGTTCTTCTTGGGGTCTGTCTAAAACAAACTTGGGACTTGTCTCGAGAGATTTGTCTCTTCTTTCCAGACAAGGAAGCAGTTCCCTGATGATAGACAGAATCCAAATAGCAGTTCAGTGCTCCAGAACTTTTGGAAGTAGATTCTGGAGTATCGTATAGCTTGCACAGCCCCTAAGATGTGGAAACTAGACGTTACAGAAGGTGCCCCCTCCCAGTCTAGAAGGCTGATCCTCCAACTCAGTCTGTTGGGGTACAAGAACTCAGCTGCACAACTTGCTGTAGGACTGAGACCAGCTCTTAGTGTTTCTGCATGGAAAGAGGCTATTTTAGTGGCTGTCTGTTAGAGGCATATTGATCCAGAGCATCTTTTTTTCAGAAATGGCAACGAGCCCCATTCTCCTTCCCAGTTTTTAATGGAACAGCATCTTCTGTAGTGTAGCTGTGGGTTTATGCAGGCTCTGAACAATGCTTTCCCCTTTGCCTTTTCACCTCTTTCTTTTCTTCTCTATTTTCTAACAAGATTAATGGCCATTAGACTGTGAAATGTAATTTGCCCAGAAAACAGACCTCCCATTGTACATGGCTTTCTGCTCGCCAGACGATCCCTTTGGAGCATGACATCTGCTTTCATCTGCTACAATTTCACCCCTGTTAATGTTTGGAAACTGAAAGACCAAGACATATTAATACTCATCAGAACATTTCAACTCTCTTTTTCTTGGATAGGGGAGACTGGCCTTGGTAAGTCCACCCTCATGGACACACTTTTCAACACCAAGTTTGAAGGTGACCCAGCATCTCACTCACAGCCTGGGGTCCAGCTGAAATCCAATACCTACGACCTGCAGGAGAGCAATGTCAACCTCAAACTCACTATTGTGAGCACAGTGGGCTTTGGGGATCAGATCAACAAAGAGGACAGGTGAGTGAAAGGGGAGAGAGGCTGTATCATTAACAGGTTTTCTCATGCAGGGTCTCTCCCTGTGACCTAGTTTGGCCTGACTGCACTGTAAAGTTTTCCTCCTTCCTTCTCATGGGTTGTCATCATCTCTTTGGCATAGGACAGGCAGAAGAGAAGACAAAGTCTGTGGTGTATCAGCATTGCTCCAGCTATCAAAGTAGCTTTTCTATGCTCTCAGAGCAGTATCTGCCCTGCTGGCAGCCAGAAGAGTAGAGAGCATCTGTGCTTGTGTCTTTGTGCTGTGCTGACCATGAGCTGTTAACCAAACCACTAGCATGGTTTAGTGACTGGCTTAACAGTGGCTTCAGGCAGGGCTTTTCCATGTTGCCAAAGGAAGCATGATACCTGTGCAGTGGGGTACCCCGGGGAAGTACCTCTGGCACTTCACATCCTAGCATCACTGAAGCATGATGATAAAGGGGTGTGCAGGTCCATCAAACCATCTCCAAGGTGCATCTTCACAGAGACATTGCAGATGGGATTTGCTTTGTTGTGGATCTGCTAGACACTCCTTTCAGTTTTAAGACTCACTGATGTCCTTTACACATGAATCTGACAGGCTCTGTACTTCAGATGACCTTGCAAAGGAGTCACAGGGATTTTCTGCCCTAGAGCTCTAGACAAAGATAGTGCAGAATGGAAATGTGTCTTCCACCTGTGAGAGCAGCGAGCTGTTCACTCTCTGAGTGCAAGCAAGGGTTGGGCACTGCTGCAGATGAGTCTGCATTACCGTTTCAAAAGTCTCTCCTCCTCACGCTTAGAGTGTGAGAGTCCACTTTCCCTAGAGAGAATGCTGCATCTCCTGTCCTCTGCTGTGCTTTGTTGGACAGGCTGGAGTCTGGTGTAGGACCACATCTCCTTGTCAGTAGTGCAACTTTAAAATTTCATACAGGTGGGGAGGAAGGGAAGTGGAGAGGATTGGTCTTGGGAAGTGAAATCTAACAAGCAGTTTGTTCTGTAAAAGCAAGCAAAGCAGCACTATCTCTACAGATCTTGCAGTCAGAGAGGTAACTTCTTTTTTCCCTTTCAACGCAGCTATAAGCCCATCGTTGAGTTCATTGATGCTCAGTTTGAAGCCTACTTGCAAGAAGAACTGAAGATAAAGAGGGTCTTGCACAACTACCATGACACACGAATCCATGCGTGCTTGTACTTCATTGCTCCGACAGGCCACTCACTGAAGTCCCTGGACTTGGTAACAATGAAGAAGCTTGACAGCAAGGTAGGCACATTTATTGGGTAGGTTCACTATGTCTGTGACTGAAAGGCTGCTGGTTTTCCAGAGCACATCTCTCCACTTTGAATGGCCCTTACACTAGTGGAACTGACTGGTTGGAAAATAAATACTGTAGATTTATTGAGCACTTTTAAGTTGTATTGCAGACTTGAGAAAACTCCATGGAGCAAAGCTGAGGACTTCTTATCCCTCTCTTTCTAGGTGAACATCATTCCCATTATTGCCAAATCTGATGCCATTTCCAAGAGTGAGCTGACCAAATTTAAAATTAAAATCACTAGTGAACTGGTCAGTAATGGGGTCCAGATCTACCAGTTCCCAACAGACGATGAATCAGTGGCGGAGATAAATGGGACAATGAACGTAAGTGACTCAGTGCTTCCTCCTCTCCCACAACAGCTCTGTTACTGTAGGGATTGGTGGCCCATATTGGAGTGCTCTTTTAATCTATTTTCCCTTTTACTTTGTGTCCAGAGGATCTCACAGTGATCCCATCCTTGTAGTGTCATCCTAGGCAAGCAGACTGTCTTTTAATGCCTTGCTTGGCCTAATGCCTCTGTGTTGAAGGCCATCCAGGACATCGGTCAGATGGTTAGGCCTGGCTGTGCAAGGCCAGAGGCAGTCCTGGCTTATGCTAATCAGATGGGTATTACCTGTCTGGTGTGAGAGGCGAGCTGCCTACAGACATGCACCTTTACTGCTCTTTGGCCTGTGTTTCTCACACCAGACAGTTTTGCTGTCCTGCACCAGTGTTTTCTGCAAAGCCCTGCCTCCACAGGTGTCTCCTCTTACCTGTGGTCATCTTTTCAGCAGAGGCCCTTCACCTGGCTGTCTCTGGGACTCCCGTCTGCACTGAGTTGCTGGTTTATTGTTGGTTGAGTTAACTTATCTAGGTCCTTATTCTGGTTTGGCTTTTGGCTGTGGTGCTTTTAGTCAGAATGGTTGGAGAAAGGGATACAATGAGGCTGGTTAGAGCAGCAGCTTCCCTAGAGCTGCATCAAAGTGCTCATGTGAGATAAACACAAGAGTGGGACCCACAGGGCTGTCCATCCCAGTGGTTCTTCTCTTCCCTAAACATCTGCTTTTGATCCCTTTTAGAGTGTAAGGAGAAAGGCAGTGTGTACAATGCTTCATTTCTCCCCAATGCTTTCTTATTTTGCCCTAGGGTTTATCTAGATTTCAGTCCCATGCATCACCTGATTCCCCACCAACAGTGAACTTCCAGGATCCCATGAAAAGGAATTGCACAGCTTAACCAGCAGTGCATGAGAAACAACACACGACTCAGGTCAAACGTATTTCAGGGTGCCTGCAGGTGCTCATTCTGGCTCTGGCGTTCTCAGAGCTGTCTGTGACTCTGAAGGCATCCTCTGGTCCCTTTGGCAGTGCATCCTGACCATATTCCCATTTTCCAGAAGGCTTGTCACAGAAATCAAATAGGAAAAGTTGTTTGCTTAACTCCTGTTGATGAAGTACAAGTCTAGCTGTTGTGCTTTTGTGTCATGTCTTGATCTAATATTAAGAGTTGTAGAGTGCTGTGAAGAGGCTTGAAAGAAATACGAAGTTTGTCCCAGTGTGAGAGCTGTCAGTGGTGGTTTCCTGGTCAGAGTAGTTTTGTGATGGCCTCTTTCTCAGTGCTTGGTGCTCTATCAGTGTAGGAATATAGATAGTCCTGAGAACAAAGGTGCAGCATCACTCTGTCATTAAGCAACCAGAGGTCTGACAACAAAGGGAGGAGTCCTGTCTTCTTGGCTCTTTGGGGAGGTGGAGGTAAACTTCTGTTTCTTGTCATCCATTTACCCATCTTTTGGAAGAGAATTGCTGTTTTTTGAGTCATAGATGTCCAGGCTTATGTCAGCTGCTGCACAGAAAGATCAGCTCTTTAAATCCTACATGAAATTGATATAATTACCAGGTTTATGGGGACTAAACAAGCCAGAAGCTGAATCTGATCAAGGCAGTTTTGCAGACTTGGAAAACTTGTATCCAGATACTGATTTTATTAGCAACCTTCAGGTCCGGAGATGAGCTTGTGGAGGGACTGAGACCAGTAAAATATTCAGGATGAGTTGGCATGGGTTTGTGACTTAAATTGCCAATTTTCACAGAATCAACCAGGTTGGAAAAAACCTTCAAGATCATTGGGTCTAACCTATCACCTAACATCTTCTAATTAACTGAACCATAGCACTAAGTGTCCTTTTAAATACCTCCGGGGGTGATGACTCCACCACCTCCCCAAAATTTTAATCATGTTTGAAATTGAGGAATGGCAAACTTTGATTTAAATCAGTTGCCTTAACCTTTGTGTTTGTGAGGTGAGGAGAAAGTTCCTCACTGAGAGAGTCATTGGCCACTGGAATGGGCTGCCCAGGGAGGTGGTGGAGTCGCTGTCCCTGGAGCTGTTCAAGGCAGGATTGGACGTGGCACTTGGTGCCATGGTCTAGCCTTGAGCTCTGTGGTGAAGGGTTGGACTTGATGATCTGTGAGGTCTCTTCCAATCCTGATGATACTATGATGCTATGATATGATACTTCTCTACAGAAAACTTTGTTGCCTTTGCCTATTGCAGATCAACATCTTTGAGAGGTTATAAATGAAGTCTTCATGCTTAGGTAGTGCTTCTTGCTGACCAGCAACTTCTCTAGATCAATTACTTTTGTACTTTTGTGGTGTGTTTTTTTTTTATTACAGAGAAAAATAAAACTGATCTTTTAATTATTTAGTGCTTTGTAACCTGCAGTAGTTGTCTTTTGCATGAGAAGTGAAATCAGGCTTTAAAATATGCAAACTCACTACTTCTTATGCATTTTACTTTATTACATCCACTTGTGCTGCATGCATTAGGAATTCTTTTCCACAGTATTTTGCATTCCAAATTTGCCTACTAAATAAAGAAAATATCACCTGATCCAGCAGGAATTGTTTAAGTGAAGGATTTAAAATCTGTGCCGTCGTGATCAGAAACAAAAGCACTTAGCCATGAACAAAGGCATCAAGTGGAGTATTTAGAAAATAATCAGATTACACATCTCTTCAGAACAAGAATCCTGATTTTCCTTGGAATGATTGATTTGGTCTTTAAGAATCCCAGCAGGCATATATTTAAATGTTCAAAGAAGACACTATCCAGTATTCATGTGGTCTCTTCCCATCTGGATTTTATTCTTAAGTCAAGTTAGAAAACTAAGCTCTTTTATTCTTTCAGCTCCCTATTGACTTTTCCATTTTGAAAGCATTAGTCCATTTACTGAAGAAAATATTTCTCCTGCACCTGCTAGTTAAATGAAATCACATGAAACCACATGAGCTGTTCTGCATGGTGGGAGATGGAACTTCCTTGCTGACAGAAGGAGGAAATGACCATCACTTTCTCCCTGGCAAAAGCAGCAACCAAACAGTTGGTACAGTGCAAGAAATGACTTTGCTATTGAGAGAAGACAGGTCCATGGACAGTCATGGTTCAGGTTGTGTCTGTGTGGCCATAATACAGTGTTTGTGCCACTGTCTCAAGTTTCTCCTATCGCTTGCTTCATCCATGGAAATCCTCTTACTTCACTCTCCCACAGACCTAGATATGAAGCAAGTAAAAAATATTAACAGCTTTGGGAGAAACTGACTGTGGGATGCTCCTCACAGACAATTTGAAGAAGCCAACAGAGAGATCTGGAAGCTCTCACCCAGAAGTGGGAGGATGAGAAAAGGAGAGAAGTGGGCAGATGTAGTGGGCTGTGGAGGAGAGTGTCACATGCGAGGACATATTGCCTTGGGGCAACGTGGCAGTGTGCTCTTGGAGGGGGAGTGGCTGGCCCTGAAACATCAGGGCCATCAGAACTGTGATGACTTTTCCTCTGGAAATAGCACTGTGTAGAACTGCAGAGGAGGCTGTTGCCTTTGTGGAGTTGAGTATCTGGGGCATTTCAGAGTGTCCAGCACTTGGGGACAGGTACAGACCAGTTTCAGTGCATCCCACAGCGAGGAACCAAACATGCAGCAGGTGGAAAGCCCACCTGGTGCTGGCAGTAGCCAGCATGTCCCTGTGGTGTGACATTCTCTGGATCCTCCCAGAGTAGCTGAAGGTGAAAAACTTCATGTTGAGGGTGAGAGAGCACTGGAACAGGCTGCCTGTAGAAGTTGTGGAGTTGTCTTCTCTGGAGACTTTCAAAACCTGCCCAGATGTGTTCCTGGACAACCTGATCTGGGGTGAACCTGATTTAGTAGAGCATTTGGCCTAGATGATACCTAGAGGTCCCTTCTGACCCCTGCCAATCTGTGATTCTGTGGCATGTGGGCCTTGCTCAGCCCTGGGGTCTCTGCTAGTCCTCTTCCCCATTGGTCTCCCTGCCACAACAGGGACATGCAGGCCCTGTTTGCAGGCAGTAGACCTGCTCCAGAGCGACACTGATGATTCTTCTTGACCCCGTGTGCAGAAGTGTAGACAGAAGCTACTGCTTCTGTGTGGTCTCTCTTGAAGACAGAAAAAAAATTACAGCTTGTAGAAACACAATGGCAAATTATTGCTTTGAAAGCCCTCAAGGGGTGTTTCCCTTGTGTTGCAGTGTGGAGGCTGTGCAGTTTCTTTATCTCCAGGTTTTTTTATCCCCTGCCCTTTGCAATTAGAGGGCCTTCTGCTGAAAGTCAGATTCCCTCAACTGGGAAGACCACTTTGCTTTTTCTACTTCTTGGCCTCTCCTGCAGACCATCACCATGTGCAGAGCAGGCACAGCTCTGCTGGCCTGCATCCTTATAGGCACTGGCACATCAGCGTGACTGCAGAGGTAACTCGGTGCTATTAAAACTTCACGAGGTCCCAGTGCACAGAGCCTCTGCATGGCCCAATCAAACTGACCACCAGGCCCAGTTACTCTGCATGTGTCCCACGTGAGAGCTGGAAGGCCAAGGAACAGGAGCTTAAGCACCCATCCTTGTGAGGGTTTGCAGACAGTTGTGCTGTATTTGCAGTTTGACTGTATGAGCCACAGTGAAAGCAGAAGACATCATCTCTGAAATCTTTTGCTTGTACCAGCTGTCATGAACTTGTTCAGGATTTCAGATAACCTGTGCTATTAAAACTTCACTACCTGCTCTTGAGCTGGACCCAGGGTCACTGATCTTCTATATAATTGGCTTCCTAGGGCCCTTTTAATTGCCCAGAACTCAGCACACTTTGAAAGCTCTAGCTAAGAAATGTCATTGCACAAAACTCAGCAGAAGGGGGTGGGTGCAGGGAGCTGGCAACTTTATTTTTAAGTGCTGAAGCCTTTCACTTGACTTCTTTGCAGCTTGGCAGAATGCAGTCTAGTTCCCAGGAGCAAGTGGAGGTGGGGATAAAACTCAGTTATTGCACAACACATAAATGCAGTGAACTGTGGCAGCAATGTCTGAGGGGTTTGCTTGGCAACCTGAGTTTGGGGAATGTGGAGTGTAAGGTGAGACCTTCTGAGCCTAGATAGGTGTCAGGACTATTTCTGTTACAGCTCTGCTGAGATTGCACTGGGTAGGTCTTTTAGTCCCTCTGCAGAAGGCAAAAGGTATGTGACTGTTTTATTTCTGAGATTCTGAAAAGCAAATGTTTCTTGTTCTTAGTCTGCCTTCAGGTACCTATGGTACTCTGTGGAATGTGAGTCTCAGCTTGAAGAGTATAACAAGGCTCAACTGAGCTAGTAGTACAGCTCTGCTGTGCAGTCCAGAGGATCCCTTATGATGGTGTGATCCTTAGATTTATCCTCAGCTATGCAGCGATCTGGCAGTGGCTGAGCATAGCATCAACATCATGAGGATTTTATAAAGCACTCCTTTGGGTTTCTTGGAACCAGTTTTGATTAAAAAGTGTTGTAGAAATGTGTTGATAACTTCTGTCTCCAAGATATAGAAGAGCCAACAAGGAGAGGTGCTATGCTAGACCTTGTCCTCAGCAACAAGGAAGTGGCTGGTGGGGAATGTGAAGCTCAAGGGTAACCTTGGCAGCAGTGACCATGCGGTAGTGAGGTTCAACACCCTTAGGGCAAGGAGGAGGTATGCATAGCAAGCTCACTACTCTGGACTTCAGGAGAGCAGACTTTGGACTCCTCAGAGATCTGCTTGGTGGAGTACCATGAGGTAAAACCCTGGAGGGAAGAGGTGGCCAAGAAAGCTGATTAATATTCAAGAATCACCTCCAAGCACATCAGTGATGCACCCCAACAAAGAGGAAGTTAGGCAAAAATGCCAGGAAGCCTGTGTGGTTGAGGAAGTTGCTCCTGGAGAAACCAAGACACAAAAAGGAAGCCTAAAGAGAGTGGAAGCAAGGACAGGTAGCCTGTGGAGAATATAGGTAATTCTCTGAGCAGACAGTGTTGAAGTTAGCTGAAGCCCTGATAGAATTAAGTCTGGCAGAGGAGGTCAAGGGCAACAAGAAAGCTTCTGTAGTTGTGTCAGTGATAAAAGGAAGGCTAGGGGCCCTTCTGTAAGGAAACACGAGACCTGGCTACCTAGGATATGGAGAAGGCTGGGATACTCTACAGTTTTGTTAAGTCAGTCTTTACTGGCAAGTGCTTCAGCCCCACTGCCCAAGTCACAGAAGGCAAAGACAGGGACTGGGAGAATGAAAACCCACCCACTGTAGGAGAAGATCAGTTTGCAGACCATTTAAGGAACAGGCAGATGAAGTCACTGAGGCCCTGTCATCATATCCATCATATCTGAAAAGTTGTGGCAGTCTGGTGAAGTTCCCACTGACTGGAAAAGGGGAAACATAACCCCCACTTTTAAAAAGGGGGAAAGGAAGATCTGGACAGTTACAGGCCAGCCAGTCTCACCTCTGTTCCTGGCTCTGTGATTTAGGAGAGGGGATGCTGAGGGTGAGCCCCAATGTATCTGTGAGAAACATGAGGCCTCGTGTCTTGTTAGCACAGGACAGGCTCAGCACAGCCCCAGGGAATGCAGAGTCCTTCCCAGCTCAGACTGGGAGAGAGCTCAGGGCACATGTGGACATGGAGGCTGACCTGGTGCAGGGACGTGTTCATCCCTTCCTCGGCAGGGCTGAAGCAAGCAGAGAGGGAAGAGCTGTTACTCTGGTGGAGGAGGGACTCAGTTTCATAATCCAACAGAAGGGCTTGTCTCAGTGTGAGCTGAGGAAGTGGGAAGGGGATAAACTCAAGAAGGCTCCAAGACCTCTTTTATTGCTTCTGTGCTTGTGCAGATGTTCTCCTCAGCCACGGCAAGCCCCTGGGACAGCACCGCAGTCAGAGCCGCGCAGCACGTTGTTCAAGCTGTCATTCTGATGCTAGTCTTGCAGTGGCTCATCTCACCTGAGACCTTGTGGCTGGGAGGATCAGCCAGGTAGAGGATACTGAGTGGTAGCACTAACAAGGTTTCCAAAAAGGACTCTCCCTTCTCCCTGCTTGTCTTGGGCTAGTGGCCAGTGACTAGACTCCCCGAGATTAGCATGTGCATAATGACTGTCTTGCTTGGTGGCTGTGCTAATCTCTGTGTGCTGGCGAGTTGGCCAGAGCTGAGAGGAACTAATCTGGGTCTCCTTAAATATGTTCCAGGCCCACTTGCCATTTGCAGTGATCGGGAGCACGGAGGAGCTGAAAATAGGAAACAAAATGATGAAAGCTCGTCAGTACCCCTGGGGCACAGTGCAGGGTGAGTTGAGCCCTGGGATTTTCATGGCATCAATGGTGGCACTTCTGCTAGGAAGCAGTGAGCTCTCATAAGAAGAGTAAGAGCTCTTTGGGCTTCCAACATCTCTCTGGGAATGATTCTTTTATTAAATCCGTATGTCATGCTTACAGTGAGAGTTTCTCTGCACAGAAGGGCTGTTAAACCTGCTGGAGGACTGGACAGGTGGGGAATGTGGGAAGAGATCTTTGTTTCTGCCGGCATATTACTTTTTATCATGTCTTCTCCCAGTGGAGAATGAAGCTCACTGTGACTTTGTGAAGCTGAGGGAGATGCTGATCCGCGTGAACATGGAAGACCTCCGCGAACAGACCCATACACGCCACTACGAGCTGTACCGGCGGTGTAAGCTGGAAGAGATGGGTTTCAAGGACACCGATCCAGACAGCAAGCCCTTCAGGTAGGACTCTGGGCAAGACAGGAGAGTTTGAGACAGGTGTTGTTGGATGCACTGTGTGTGTGTGCATGTCCTTGGGAGAGCACGTAAAGAACCAATGCAGCAAGAAAACCTGCCCGGTCAGATAAGTGCAGACTTCAGCAAAGGTGCTGGCTGAGTGAGAGAAGGTGAAAATACAGATAATGTATGCAGGATTGGCTGTGACAAACTGCGGGTGTGGGTGGCAGTGTGTCCGTGCTGCAGAGGTACGGCAGCACTCCTCTGTGGATGTGTTTGCTGCCAGCTGGGCTCTTCAGACTGCCCAACATTCAACATACAGACAAGCACAATAGCTTACAGATCCCAGAAACAGTTGGATAAGGAAGACCTTGGGCCTATGTGGGTGGGTGAGTAGCAAATATGCTGCGGGCAAGGAATATTCCTGGTGAGGATCTGATTTCAGAGGTTTAAGAGAAGCAGAGTATCTCTCAGGACATATCACTGACTTTTCCTTTCTTTTCAGCTTACAAGAAACTTATGAAGCCAAAAGAAATGAGTTTCTGGGGGAACTGCAGAAAAAAGAAGAGGCAATGAGGCAAATGTTTGTCCAGAGGGTCAAGGAAAAGGAAGCAGAGCTGAAAGAGGCTGAAAAAGAGGTGAAGACTGCAGTACTTGTATCTTCACAGTTGTGAGTGATAGATTAAATCCAAGGAAGTAGCTGCTGCCAAAGCACTTTCAAAAGTGTGGTTTAGGACTTTCTTATCAAGAAGTCTAAAGTTTAACTTGGGATCAGGGGGACATAAGGTCCTCGTCCTGTAAGACAAAATGAGATAACAGTGCTTGTAGCATACAGCTTTTTGCACCATGAAAGTGCCATAGTTATGATTCTGATGGAGAGTTGGAGTGTGGGAAAAATCCATGAGAGAAAGAGTCCCTAAGAGAAGCTTGTTATATGAAAAACAGACCAATACAACTTCCTTAGCATTGTGAAAAATCCCTTTTTTTTTTTTTTCACTGACCCTTAAAGAGGAATAAAGTGGAGACCTCTGGAAGTGGTCTCCACAGAATTATACTGTCTTGATCCTCAACTGTTAGTCTGTGCTATGGTGCATCACTAGAACTCTCCCTGGTTTGTAACCTGTTGTGGAAGGAGGCTTCTTTGCCCTTTGTCTACGCAGTGTCAGCTTGGGGATAGATGTAGAGACCAACAGAGAGTTGCAGGCTCAGATCTTATAGGATCCTTCCTTCTTCCTCTTTTCCTGGGAGCAGAGAATCTGGCAGTGTTGGATTCTGCTCACCTTTCTTCTTTCCCTCTAGCTGCATGAAAAGTTTGATCGCCTGAAGAAGTTACATCAGGATGAAAAAAAGAAGCTAGAGGATAAGAAGAAGTCTCTGGATGATGAAGTAAATGCATTTAAACAAAGGAAGACAGCAGCTGAATTGCTTCAGTCTCAAGCTCAGCAAGCTGGAGGATCACAAACTCTTAAAAGAGATAAGGAAAGGAAAAAGTAAGTTACTAACCAAGTGGTGTTGGCTTTTTGGTAACTGTTCTCCTTTACTATTTTCCTGAGTCTTCATATTTTTCTTTAGCAAGTCCATATGAGAGGAAGGTTTGTAGCCAGATTTCATCCCTAGCAAGGCTGAGCAGTAGCTGGAAGGATTTTACCTTTAGCTGTCATCCTGAAGAGCAGGGAGCAGTGTTACCCTCCTCATTGCCTGCTGTTGGCATGGGAGAGGATGGTTTTATTCCCTGAGATTCCCTGCTTCTCCCTTGATCTGTCACTGCTTGTAACGAAGCAGAACAGTATTGGCTGCCATGTGGGTTGGTAGCAGGGATGTCCTGCTCCCTGCAAAGAGAAGCATGTCTGGTCCCAGGATCACATTTGTTTAGGCTGGGAAAAACCTTATACTGCGGAAGTTACTCAGGGAGACTAGTAGTCTGAATTCTGGAATCTGCCAAGTGTAAGGCTGCAGGGACCTTAGGTCCTTGTTAGTGCTCTTCTCCAGCCCTAAATGAGCTTTCTGCCCTCTACAGAAACAGTGAGAGGTATTGCATGGCTTTAGGATAAGTTTTCCTTACCAGTGACTGATGTGACATGATCCAGCCCCTTAATGGGGGTCCTGTGATCTGGGCCATCTGCAGTGCCCATGCCAGACTCCTCATGCTCTGCAGTTGCTCAAAAGCAACTAGCTGTACAGCTGAGAGAGTCCTCCTGCTTCACTTAGTAAGGAGCAGTTTCTTTTCTTCTCACTTTCGTGTCTTCCTCAGAATGAAGAGCTGTGCCACCTTAGCATGTGTACAAAGAGCAGTGCACAGGTAGAAAGGGTCTGGGTTTTATAACACAGGCATAATCCGCTCTCTGCATATCCCTGGGGCAAATCCAGAGTAAATCTTGTCTGTGCTGTGCAGTCTTAAGTAGATGAAGAAGTGTTGTTAGTATGAACAATATGGCACATGCCCAAACAGCTGGCAGGACTGTTCATCAGTAAAAATAGCCCTTGACTGTTATACTTGCAATCAAACGAGGTATGAGAATTAAAAACACAATAACCAGGAGATCCTGCTGTAGTCTTCTTAGTATTTGAGCTGGAGCTGCATCAATGTCAACATTCTTTTGCAATAAGCAATTAATGCTGCACTCTTCTCACTTACCCATTCCTTTTTTCCATATTTTGAATTACCTTCAGGAGTTTTTAATAGCTTTTCATACCAAGGAGCCTGAGATTGACTGGGGACAGACTTCTTCCCAGCCTGGACTGTGTGAGGAACACACAACTGAGTTATTTCATACTTAGAACCCTCAGATATGTGCACTGAGGACTGCAGACTTCAGCCTGAGATCAGTCAAGGTCAGGAATGCAGAAAAGGGAGACAGCATGCCCTATAGTGTGAGCAGTAAGTCACTGTGGCCCAACTCACATTTTTGTTCCTAGAAGTAGTTTTGATCTCAGAAGAGCTTCTTGACACCAAGCATGATCATATGGAAAAGCAGCAGTACTGTCCTTGTTAGTTAAGGACAGAGAGAGGCACATCCATGAGACAGATAGATCAATCCTTGAGTAAAGTTTGGGAAAACAGCTGCCTTTGAAATGGTTCTGCTTTCTTTACTCTGTATAGCCTCTTCTAATTGTCCTTAATAATTCATTTCAGTATTCAGATCATAAATATCTAACAATCCACAAATTCCACAAGCTGTGGCTTAGTTAAAGCTTGTTCACTAGTGGCTGGCAGTACAGTAGCCTCTTTCTTTCACAGGTGACTCTTTTAAACCCAAGCTCTGTAATTTGCACTAATCATGACTCAGTTTCTCTTTTGTTGTTGTTGTTACATCATTATCATTATTAGCTCTTACATGTATGCTGTTTTACAGTTAGCTGCTGTTTGGCTGCATGGTGCATGAGGCACATTGTCCTGGTAAGCGTCATTCACTAATCTGGACCTCACAGTGGGATCAGTTACTGTTCCTAAAAAAGCAGACCCTGTGCAAGCCCAGAAGCCTATAAGTATTTTATCTCTGACTTCCTCTGCTTTTACCCTTACTATACATGCTCCACCACTCTCTCTCTGCATATGCAGGTGCAGAAAAAGAGTGCAATGAAGTTTGTCTAAGGATTCTGCAAAGTAAATGCAGACAGACTGTATTAGGCAATGAAACATGGACACATAAGGATTAGATTCTCTTTTAAACCTTACAATACTTTATTGTCTTGGTTTTCTTTATTCCCTTAGAAATAAATTATATTCTTTAATCACATAAGCCATGTTGGTACTATGGCAACAATTGCCATGGAGATGTGGTGCTGCGGATAGAACCCAGCTAGCTGTGAAAATGTCTTTTCCCTTCTCCTTCCCTCTCACCCCTCCAAGTTACAGTGTTAAGTTGTGGTTACACATCAGGTGATGCAGATACAAGACTGGTTTCTATCCCCTTCTTCACATACTAACAGATGGTAACATCTACCAAATCTAGAGCTTTCTTTTGTTCCAAAGCACCAGAGAATCACCAGACTTTGTGTGTGTATGAGTGTGTGTGTATGTATGTATATACTATACAGAGGGGACACTAAAGAAGCTACTGCCAAGTAACCAAACTAATACTCACCTACTGACTATTCCAGTTGAATATCCGAAGTCACAGCAGATGATGGGCTGAGCGTTTAGTAGATAATGAAGGCTCTCAGGATAGATTTTTAACAGTCAGTTGGGTCATTCATGGGCGGATATTCAGTTGTAGTAGACAGCCACAAACCCACACTTCTGGGTGTCATGACAAGTGTGCCCACAGCTAGGGTAAGGCTAGAGGTAGAAGAGGGCTGTATTCAGGCATGTCCGTAAGCATGCCAGAGCCCTTTGCCCCTGCATAAAGCCAGCATCTGGGTTTCCAAGGAGTTTTGCCAAGGCATGGAGAATTCCCACTGAGCAGAGCCCAATTAGAAGTGTTACGTTCTGAGTGTGCTCTGCTCCAGTTGCTGTTATTCTATCCAGAGTGTCTTTGACATCGTGTGAGCAGGGATGTAAGGTAGCCATATAGTCATGGGCAGGCTTGTAGGGCAGATAAAGTTTCATGAAAGGGTTAACAAAGCTGGCCATTAGCAAGTGTGTGCAGTGCAAAGTGCCAGCATCTACTGTGAAATGAAGGCTCATGTAAACAAAGATGCCTGAAAAATGCACCTGCCTGGCAGGAGAGCAGTGTCTACATTAGGGTTATTAGTTAAATTGCTAATGACAGTGGTTTACTTATAGTTAGGTCGAGTGTGTTTAACTGAGACTTTTTAATTTGTTGTTGATTCTCTGGTGAGAGGAAAAAGAAAGCTCCCACAGGAATGTCTTGCTTCTTGACAGCAGCAATACATGATGTCCAAGACAAAGGTGACAGCACCCCAGGCTGAGGTGCACAGGTCCCTCAGAGAAAGGACCTGTTGGAACAGCACCGTTTAACTATAGAACACCCTAAAAACTCAGGCTCATGTCCACCCTTCCCTGCAGTGAAAGATAGAATTTACATTCCCTCCAAAACAGAGTTCAAACTAACTTATGATCTGCCCTTAAATAGGGAAAAGCTGATTCCAGGATTCCTTCTCTCTTGGCTCCACCAAGGGAAATAGAAAAGCAAGTAAACATAACGTTGTCAGTAAGAGGCATTTGAATTTAATGTCAATGAGACATTCCACTTAACAGAAGAGTTTCAGAAGGGTCTTGCACTGACTCGAACTGGAGCTTGCAGTCGTCTTGAGCAGTCCAGTTGAATGAATGTCTCTGCTGCCAGTGGTTACTGTACAACAATGGAATGAAGAATTCCCTGCTATCAGGCTCAAAGCATAACAGTGTTCATTTTGGTGCTGAGTACGAAGGCACGGCTAAAGTGCAGTTGAAGTGAACATTACTGATTTTTGTTTGGCTTTGGATTGCTTTTGACAGTCCTCCTAACTGTCCACTGTTGTGCACTGGGCTTTGAATCCAATTAAGTTCTTTGTTTGCACTATACAAATGCAGACAGTGCCTTTTTCAATGGGCATTTGTCTTTGCTAAATTAAATATGTATATATGGTACTTTTCCAGAATTCAGAAAAACACTCTCCATATTGACCCATAAAGTATTGCAGGGCTCCACTGTTTTGCAGGGACACAAACAAGTTACAGTCGAGGAGTCCTGTAGCCTGCAAAACTGTGAAAGGATTGTTTCAGAAGAGAAATTTGATTCATCCCACTGCTGAGTGTGTGTGCGTGTATGCATGTGTGCGCCTGCATAGAGCATGGTTTGTAATCAAATTAAACCTTATTAACACTTAGCAACATCTCCTTGTCTGTGTGTCAGGAGACACTTATATTCCTGTTTTGGTTTTGTTTGGGGATTTTTTGTCATTAATCCATAAAACCATTAATCTGCCTTTTTCTTTCATTTTCAGTTCGGGTTTCCTGTAGAACCTTTCCCTTCACACCAGAAGCGAATGCCCCCATTCGGTTAACACGCAGCTATGCCACTGTGCCTGTTTGCTCGCCTTTACTCATTGCTCCCTTCCTGCACTCACCATTTTGGTTTTAGCAAGAGTCCACACCCCTGGCTGTTATGGGCTATGGTTGCTCTTGAGAAGAACTCAGCAATAGCCTATATGGAAGTGGCAAGAGATGCTCATTGCTGATTCCTCTTCCCCTTTGGGCAGTAGCAGGCTGCCGAGTGCTCACAGGGCACTTCTCAGCTGCTTGGCTTTTAGTCTCCCTCTGCTCTGTGCGAGGGCTGCTTGGTGGTGTGCATTTAGCCCCTGTCGTGGGACTGCTGTGAATGCAACCTGATGCTGCCATGGGGTGGAACATGCTGTCTCAAGAGACTGGCTGCCCTCCCCTTTTTTCATTTGCTCTATCTAACCCCTCATTACTGCCTTGTGCTGCTGTGTGTGACTCAGAATTCTAAAGGACTTTTTGCAAAACATCCTCATAGGCGTGGGCCTGAGTCCAAACCTCTAGTCCCCAGGCCTGGGGGTTCTCAAACTTGGATCCACGGTTTGCAACTAAGTGTTCTCTGAATGCTGCAGGGGTCACGAAGGATCTCTTGCCTTGTCTCCTTCTCAGTGCGCTGGCCTGGATGCACATCCTGGATCCAATCTCAGGGAAAGCTGGTCACCTTGCTGTACATATCAGTGTTTGTGAAGAAAGATGATGTTTCTTTGACTTTCTTCTCAGTGTTTCCAGCAACTTCTGGTTTTAATGCAAAAAGTATTGCCTGTGTTTTCTTTATTTGGCATCTGTTTAGCAGTGTACAGATGCTGGCAGCAGGTTGCTTCCCATATTTTCTATTCAGCAAAAGCCTTGTTTCACTGCATGATTTGCACTAAGAGGGAGGACGTTTTCCTCACTGGGGCCAGGAGTTCACTCTACCCAAGTGCAACTGTCGTTTGCCTGCAGGTGTCTTCTCTGTGTATTTCTGGATGAGTTTTGTTTTTAAATAAAGACTTCATCAGACAGTGAATTCTGGTTAACATTTACTTCTTTTGTTTTTTTTTTTTGTTTTCTTTGCCCTTCTTTTACAGTAACCCATGGCTCTGTACTGAGTAATTACCCCTGAATGCAATGGGCTGGAATGGACCTTCATTTACTTGTTAAATCGGAGGGTCTAATAAAACATGACAGCATTTCAGCTGTGACCTTTCCATGGTGTCACCTCTGCTTTCTCCTATATCCTCACTGTGATTCTGTCTTCGCTATGTGCTGGTGCTTACTGCTTTTATGAAATAATGTCAAAGTAGTCTTAACAAGGTTTTGGATGCTGCAGCTCTAAAGTCTACAATTTTATTTCCCCCCTACATTAATAGATTACCTTTTTTTCCTGATCCCTCTCCATCCAGATAAATAAGGAATGTGGAAATGAGCTCTGTGAGTTATTTTTGCTGGCAAAATAACAACACAGTTCAAATTATTTATTGGTGATGTTGAAGTGACACCACCACCTTAGTTTAATTATTGCACAATTGAGACATAAAAAATACTTTTCTCTTTACCCTTGGTGTCATTTTCTTGACGTCATCTATCCTCTTTTTATTTTCTTTTTTCTGTTGCTAATTCATGCAATCTGAAGACCAGCATGTAATCCTCACTTCCATTTCAGACTTGGTTGTTGTGCCCCTGATCCTTCAGTCATGCTGTGTGCAGGTTAAATTCCATGTATATGGGTGTATCCACATGTTATGACCCCTCCGAAAGATCAGGATGCATGCTGCCACATAGTTTCAACAAAAACCCTTCAGATGCTGGGGTTTTGGAAGATAAGCACATCTCAGACCTAGCTCTGATATAATGCTGGTTAATTCAAGATGTTGGTGAGAATTTGTCCAGAAAGGATAGCATCAGGGTGATGCCCAAAAACAGTTTCTGCCTATGTGTTCACCTGGCAAGCTGCTCACAGCAGCAGCAAACCTTATCTGGTTGAAACGGTGGTCTGGCCTCTATTTCCAGCAATCAAGATAGTTACAGCTCTTGATTGCACTGTATTTTCTCAGGTATTCTGTTTCACTATAACTACACTTTTATTTCCCATGAAAACTATTGACTATTTTGTTGTGGGTTTTTTGGGGGCAAGTTAAAATAATTTGAGCGTTTACATCTTTCTCTACTGTTGAATGCTAGCCTGCTCCCAACACCAGTAAGTGTCAGTCTGTCAGCGAGTTCTAGATTATCTGCTAAAAGAACTGTTTAATGTGGCTTTTATCCACCGTGCTGCAGGTCACTGGCTGTTCTTCCTGACTATTTGCTGTATTAAAATGTTACTTAAAGTTTTGTAAAGTCTTTTTAAGGACTTTTCTAAAAGAAAGATTTTCCTTAGGTGATTTCCTTGAAGTACCACAAGGAGGATCCATCTCTCCTCTGTCAGCTGTTTTCATGTTGCATCTCTTTTTCTTGCTTTTTGGTTGTCTTTCTCTTTTTTGCTAATCCTCTGTTTTTTTTCTCTTTTCCCCCTTTTCTCTCTCTGTAGCTTTTTTTAATCTGTCTTCGCCAGCTGCACTGGGTCTGAGGGAGAAGACTGCAACTTCTAGAAGAGTTAAAGGGTCCTATGTCTGGGGAGGGGGGAACAAATCTTCAGTGTTAGTGTTTTGGAAAGAAGCTCTTTTACTGACTTGCATGGTATCTAAAGTTGAAGTGTCTTGTAATCTGTGTGACAAGACAGGGTAACACGAGGGAACTGATCGTTTGCTTGGAGTTTCGGAGGGCAACAGAACCGTGACGTTCAGACTAACAATGTAGCGAATACATTTTCAAACACTGCTATGGGCATATTTTTTTTTTCTAATTTTGTCTTTAGTAATATAAATGTTATGGGCTTCCATGAGGTGCGAAGCCTAAGGAGTCTTTTCAATATGCTGTTGTTTGGTTATGGAAACTGTGCATTCAGAATCAAATATAAACATGGTGCAATTTCCTGTTGGCAGCCACGAACTATTTAATTTTAACACAGAAATAAAGTAAGAAGAACTGTGTGTTTTCATTGGTGTCCTCCCGTGTCTCACCACCTTACTAAGTAAGCTCCAGTGGCTGGTGGACCTAGGTCAAGTGGTACTTTTGGGTTTTTTTGTCAACTAAGCCTCCTCTTAAAAGTTAGAAAAGAGTTAGCAGACAGCTAACAGGCAGCTGGTATGACAAGGATTCACCTGTACGCCCCGCGAGTAGGATGCAGTGTCCAAAAGAGTGTGCTGGAGCCAGCCCTTGCACTTCCCGCTCCTCCGTCCTGCTCTGCTCCCTGCATGCTTTCCCAGCTGCCGTCTTCTCTCCACACCCCTCGGTTTGTTTCCTTTGTAGACTCTCGCACTGTGCGAGAACCGCACCGAGTTCCGTATTTACACAATAAGCATTGAAGAACCAGCACTGTTTAGCCCGATACCTTTCTAACTTTAATGTAAATTTTAAATAAAAAATAGGAAAGCCTATGTGCGTGCTGTCATGTTTGCTGCTCCGGCGGCCCGGCCTGAAGGGACGCCCGCAACCAGGCGAGCTCTGCTCGGGCCCGCCCGGCGCTGAGTCAGAGGCGCTCTGGGTGAAAAGGAAAAGCCAGCACACCCAGGGCGGCCGGACAGGTGACGGCAGGTTTCCCTGCCTCTAGGGCAGAAGCATCCCTGTGGCCTTGCTCGCCGCCGACGGGCTCTATTCCGGGTCGGCCCCGGCCTGCCCCGGTAACGGCGGCTCTGCACCGAGAGATACGCTGCCTGCTTCAGCAAGCGCCCAGGGGGAACTTGGCCTGCGATGGGCCCCACGGAAGAACCACCACGCACCGGGTCCTCACTGAAGGGTGGAAAAGGCTTCGAGCTCGATGCCCAGCAGAGAAGTGCTACTGGAGCAGCACCCTCAGCCGGCCCTGGGAGGAACGGCTGCTCCGTCCCCGACCTTCTCTTATCGGGTCCGCCGCCAGGGGGCGCAGGGCAGCGGCAGCGATTTCTCGCGGAGTATCGCGCAGCTGTGACATAGCGCCACGTGACGCGGCGCCGGCCGGGCCGCTCCGCGCGACTCAGGGGAGAGCACGCGCCACACCGGCACGAGAGGGGGCGCGGCGGGCGGGGCCGAGCCTGAGGCCGGGCCGGGGCCGGGCCGGGGGAGCTGCGGCGGGGCCGGGCCGGGCCGGGCCGGCGCTCCCCCGCGGCCCGCACTGAGCCGCGGCCTGATCGGCACGTGGGGCCTGCTCCCCTCCGGCTCACCCGCGTCGCTTCCGTCACCGGGCACGCTTTTTTCCGGCGTCTCGGCGTCCACCGACGGGAATGGCTCATAGCGACGTAGGATCGTCCGCTGAGCCGCTGGCCGCCATGCCGCCGCCGGAGCCTGAACCGGAGCCGGTGCCTGAGTCGGTGCTGGAGCAGTGGCGGCAGTACAACGAGACCGAGCGGCAATGGGGACTGCGCCGCCGCTTCATCCTCCGCCACCTCCACGGCTACCCTGGTGCTGCTATCGACCAGCTCCTCTCGCTCTCCGTCCTCTGGGCCAACCACATCTTCATGGGCTGCAGGTGAGGCCTGACCGGATATCCCGACACCGCGTTGCCGTGGGTGCTTGGACCGACCGGGCCTGGGAGAGGCCTTGAGGCGGTCCGGCCACTATCGGCGCCCAGGTCCCTGGGGTCCCCGTGCTGCTTGGCTCAGTTTCGGCTCCAGCTGCCTTTTAAAAAGTAACTTCAGAAGAGCTGGGACAGAAGGAGCTGGTGCAGGATATCTTCGGTTTCTGGACAGTTTTCTTCCCTCGAATGTGTGTGTATGTAGCTGTGTGTGGAGTTTCCGAAAAAGAATAATTCATTTTGGAGGTAGTTGTTCATGTCTCACCCGGAGGACTCCTTACGCATGTGGTGTTGTGCTTTGTAATTTGAAAAGAAGGTGTCCCTCTAAGTATGAAACAGCCTGCACAAGCCCCTTAAAGCTCAGTTTTTCTGAGAGGCATAGTTCCCGGTGAATGGAGGAGGTTTCCCTTCATTAGGATTACGTTAACATGCAGAAACCGTTGTACCATAGCTTGCAAGGTTGTGGGGATCTGCAGAAACGTCACCCACTGGCACTTGGGATGTTGTGATTATTTTTAACTGGATGTAAGGCTTTAAAGACAGAAGCAACTGCTCTGCAACCGACTTCAGCAAACTGTGTGGTGACAGAGGAGCTTGTAAATGCTGAAGGACATATAGTTTGACTTTGATTAATGTTGCTGTCCCAAAGCCTCGTTGGGCAGTATTTCGTGTCATTTTTGCTGCACCATGTCAGCCTCAGTAAATGCAGATCTCCGTATTTTGTTGCTTTTTTTTCTTGCCCGAGTACTAAACTATTCTGTTCTGCAAGCATGAAAATTGAATGTAGTTTTAAACCAGCTTCCAATTCTAAAGCTTGAGTAGTATGTTAAAATTGAGCGTATCTTCTTAAGATAGACTCTCTTTGGTCCATTAGCTCATCTTAATGTGTTTATGGGCAGTCTTAATGGAAAGCTGCCTCTGTGAGAGTGCTTTTGGGAATCAATGCCGTAATATAGTTAGAGGGTGCCGATAACAGCAGTGAAGAACTGTGTGTGGCAAGATCTCAGATCCTAAAAGGTGCAGTTTAAGCCTGTAAGTGCACATGCTTTCCCTGGTGAACATTTCTACCTGTGACTCTCAGAGTAGACATGAGTGATGAGTTTAGGCCTGGTGCAGCACAGAACCGTTAGCACTGAGGCTGTTTCCCCAAAGCTTGTGCTGTGCACTGGCGTGAACACACCACACGAGCACAGTGAAGGCACTGCGCTGTTAAAGAGCAGTGGGCAGCTTTACTTGGAGCTGTCTGGGGAGGGGAGAGGACACACAGTTTTCTCTGGAACTGTCTTTTGCTGCTTGGGAAGAGAGCTGCTGTTGCTATATCAAGTGAATAGCTTCAGAGTTCGAGGGACTTTTGTCGTTCTCTCTGAAGTCTTATTTTTGCGTATGGGTTTCCAGGGTTGTGGTTTGTTGGTTGGTTTTGTTTTTAATATTGATCACTTGCTAGCTGAAGACAACCAGGTTATCAGAGTAAATAGAGTCAGAGATTAAATCTCTGGGAGTGTTCTGCTGGAGGATGATCTGGACAATATCCACAAGGCTTAGAAAACTAGATTTGTGGGGAAGGAGATAAATAACAGGATTCATTTAGTTTAGAGGTGGATGAGAGAAGCTGCATACATTCTCAGCTATGTTAAGGTGGCTGCAAAATAGGAGGAGGTGAAGCATTATGCTTCAGAGCTACTGGGATCAGGGTAAGAGGTAATGTGTTTAAGTTACAGCAGGGGATATTATTTAGACATTAGAGGCATGGGATTCCTCTGCCTCCATGTGCAGTACCCACAACTTGAGATTCCTAAGGCCAGGTTAGACAAACATATGTTGGGATTGGCAGAAATCTAAGCTCAAAACATCTTCCTTATGAAGAAGAATGACACAGCCATGTAAAATCTAACTCTGTTCTTGCACCCTGCTGGAAAAAGATGTATTTTTTTATGTTCCCATCATAGGTACTGTACTCTTCTCCCTGTAAGCTAGAGAGAAGATCAGAGGTTCCCACCCTCCATCTGCAGGACGATGGGGGTATCACTGCTGTCCACCTGCCTTTGGTCCCTTTTGACGACGTCTTTTCTGGGGTCTGAGCTGTGCTGAGTGCCTGCAGGTGAAGCAGGGACTGTGCTAGTGTGTACTCGGAGTTCTCACCCAGTAATTGAAATGGATCCAGTGTCTGCCTGGCCCTTTGAATCAGAAACAGGAAGGACATTTCTTGTGTGCAGAGGGAGTCGATTTCCAGAGCTCTTGAAACAGTAGTATTTAAAAGCTAGTGCAAGTTATTGAAGCACTGGCTGTTAGGGTAGTTGTGGATTTTTATCCATGGACAGTGTGACCTGATGCTTTTGGACTTTTGAGTGTGAGCACACCACAGAACAGGTGCAGTATTGCTTTTTCTACTTTCTAAACTAGTGTGAACCTGTCAGAGACTACATTGAGGCCATGTTTATGGGCTCTCCTTGGTTAGAAAGGGTTGGGTTTTTTTTCTTGTTCAGCTTTAGCCTGTCTTAAAAACATGTGACCGATCCCTGGAGCAATGTAAAACTTGGTCAGGGATGTAAGGCCAGGAGTGATGGAGTTGTCCAGTGCTGTGCTGCCTGTGTGGAACTGTGAGCACACTGCTGCAGGGTCAGGATTTGCACAGTGCTAGTTACAGCCTCCTCACCTCTCCTGTGGCTGAGGGATTTGAAACGTTTCAGTTACAGCTACCATGCTGGAGATGAGTAGGGCTTTTTAAAGAGTGGTCGATAGTGGCTGAGCAGGGCCTTTGTCATCTGATGTCTATGATTCCAGTATTGGTGACGTCTGTCCTGTGGTTGCTGACCCAGACAAGGATTTGGTGCTAGTCAGTTGCTCCTGTGCTGAGCGCAAGGACTCTGTGATACCCACAGAGACTCCTCCACACCTTGTGTTCCCAGTAACTGCCAGAGTTAGTTTGACAGAGAAGGTATTTTACTTTAAAACACTGTTGGGATGATGGCTGCAGGTTTCTTCTTCACAGATGGGTTCACTTAGAACCAGGTAACTGTTTTCAGGTGTGCAGGCTGTCTGCCAGCACTAAACTAGCTGATTGTCAGGTCCCACGTTACTACTCCAGTAAAATGAGGGGGAGCGTCTCCCTTGCGCCAGGTACTATGTCTCAGGCAGCCTTAGTTCTTGTTCTGCATAATAAAGGCTTGTGTGTCCATGTTCTCCCTGTGGGCCCCGTCCTAAGGTGCTTTGCTGTTAAATCCACACAGATATGGCATGCAGGTCATGGAGAAGGTTCTCAAGATGGCTGAAGGCATTGATATTGGGGAAATGAGGTCATATGAGTTGGTCCCTGGCAAGAGGCTAAAAAGACAGCACTCTTCATCCGATGGTGAGTATGTCTGCCCCTGTGTCAAAGGAGACCCCCCTTCTCTGTCACTGTTTGATGGGCATTGGCGGGAGTGTGGGGAGAGCAGGGTGCCTTGGGGCCACCTCCAAGACAGCCAGCACAGCAGGCTAAAAAGAAGTGACCACCATGTTTCCCCTCCTTTGCCCTGTTGTGGGGTGTAAACAATTCATGCAGAATTCTCTTTTTGCTTAAGAAAACGGGGTTTGTCATTGACGTTACCAGGTAATTGATTTTCCCTAGGGATGAGACATTGAATCTGTGCAATGAAATAACCTCTGTGCCCTCCTTCACTGTGGTGAGGGGAGGATATTCTGAGCTGAGAAGGGGCTGCACAAGTTCTTTGAGATACAAAGCTCAGCTTATTGATTTTGAGTTTTGACCTACCTGGAGCATTGAGGGGAGGTAATTAAAAAAAACATTTTTCCTCTCTCTGCTGGGCCTGTAGAAGATGAGTCCTGCGTGTGTCAGCCTGATCCCATGGAGTCAGGGGTCAGTGTTCCAGCTGTAGCTTTTCCAGTGGAGGAAATGCAACAGGCAGAGAGAGCTGGTAGTTCAACAGCTCCATTTGCTGGATCCGCTCCAGCACCTTCAGAGCTCTCTGCCTTCTCTGGGCATGGGAGACTTGTTCGCTTGTGCAGGTGCAGTTAGGGATGCAAGCAGGCAGCCCTTGTTTTGTGAGGCAGTGTCAGGCTGTAGCTTGGCTGTTTAACACACAGATGATCAGATGGCACAGGACTGCATCTCTTCCTCTGCCAAAGTGTCTGCCCTCACTATGACACCCAGCAGTCTTTCTGTGCTTCCATGTGCCAGCTGGAAAACTGAGAAAAACACTACTTTGCTCCGCTGTTTTGTCTGTCTCTCAGGCAGCAGCTCAGCAGGGAAGGGTTCTCTATTGCATGTTACACAGACAGCATACAGAGCTGTTCTGCTGGTGAGAGCCTTTAGGTGCTGCTGCAGTGCAATCATCGGAACACCAAACTGAGCAAAAAGTACGTGACGTAAGAGCTTTGTCACTTGCCTTTAATGTGAAGGTCTGTTTGTGCTGCATGCCAAGTGTTGTTCTCATCTGCAGTGAGCTAGGCTCTGATAAATACGCTGTAGTAGTGTGATGTCTGGACAGATGTTGTCTGACCTGTGCTAGGGCTGCACACGTTGGCATTGGATTAAGCAGCTGGTTCCAAAGTGCTGGGGTGGCCTTTTGCTCCTCTGCTGAAATTACACACACCTACCACTTCAGTGTGGGGGCTAAATCTTTCATAGGAGAAGTCTTGTATAACGATCTTTGTAACGTAACACATTTGCTTATCAGCTACTTGGTTCTCATTTTTCTGCAGTAGCTGTGCATTGCAGGATCTGCTGCAGGATCTGCTGCCTCATTTGCATTTATTCTGCTTGAGGAACAACATCTACTAGTAATGTGTAATGGGGCCTCCCAGCCACTGCAGCTGTGGCTCAAGGCTTGGGCAGGTTTCTCTGTGTTTGGTGTCCTTTTTCCAAGGGGAGCTATATTTACAGAAAATATACTTCTGTTAGCACTGTCATGAACAGCCTTGTGTGTTTTGGAAAGAAGGGGTTAATACTGCTGTGTTTCCCCATGAAATGGGAAGGAATGAAGATAAAGTCATTTATCGGAGATCATCCTGCAACTCTGTGGCAGAGTCAGAGCCAGGATTGAGTCCTTCTCTGATGTTCTGTCTTTGTGGCCATAGTTTTTATTTGGCTTAGTAGCTTTGAATGGATTAACTTCAGAAATGACTGGATGGGTTCAGTGGGCAATGGTGGGGGCAAAGCAAGTGCTTCAGACCCAAAACTTCTGAAACTGGGTATGTGGAGATTGGTGCAGCGTAGTTATGGAGCTGGGAATACCACTATAGAGACCTGCACAGGAGTGAATGATCTTATTTGATCCATCGGGAATGTCTTTGGAAGGAAACCTTTTGGTTTGTGCCTAAGAAATGGGAATCCCGTCTACGTTCAGGGCATGCAGGCTGCTCCTGGAGATCACTGTGAAAACACTGTCTCCCTATCATGGCACATTTTGGTAATCTTGTCATTTCTTCCACCCCATAGGTCCAGAGTCAGAAGGGGGTTCTGAGCCACCCAAAAAGATGGTCCCCAAATTCCGGGTGCGACCACGTTTTGAACCCATACACTTTGTCACCAGTGCTGAGAAGAATGACAAAAGGGAAGATACTCTGAATAACCAAAGGCAAGAGGCGAACCAGGAGGCAAATACAAACAACATAGCACAGCCAGTTGAAAACTGTACAAATTCTTCAGTGAGTGCACGGGAGGTGGATCCCCAGCTCTCCAGCACAGCTGGGTTTGGCTTTGCCAGCCCAGCAGCAGCAGCAGCAGCAGCAGCCAAGAAGGCTGAGAATAGTGTGGACTCTAGCACAAGTGGCACATTGCAGCCTTCTGTTTCTCCTTCAGCTGCCCAGTCTGCATCAGAGACCTTCCCTCCATCAGCTATAACGCTGAAACAGAGTTTTATTGAGAAACTGTCAGCAGCTGTCTGGAAAAATCTTGCTAACCCAGATGCAAACACTGGGACTGATAAAATTAACTTTACCTATCTTTTGACACGTTCAATTCAGGCATGCAAGACAAATCCTGAATATATTTATGTTCCTCTGAAAGAAATTGCCCCTGCGGACCTCCCCAAGAGCAAGAAGCTCCTAACAGATGGCTTTGCTTGTGAAGTGCGATGTCAGAATGTCTACCTGGCCACGGGTTATGCTGGCAGCAAAAACGGATCGAGGGATCGAGCTGCAGAGCTGGCAGTCAAGCTGCTGAAGAAGGCTGTGGAAGTTAGAGTCGTTCAGCGGAAGTTCAAGCACACCTATCACGAAGACTTGGTGGTGTGTGAGGCAGGCTTGAGTCGCTCAGATTTCCCTCCTGCTCTCAAACCTCACGAGGAGTTTGTAGTTGCCAACAGGGACTGTGTCCCAATGCAGCCTGGTACTGAATCTGCGAAAGGCTCCACAAATACCAACAAACACTGGACTAGTTTTGTCCTCACGGAGAACGCCAGCGACGCAATAGGGATACTTAACAATTCTGCCTCCTATAACAAAATGTCTGTGGAATATAAATACGAGTTAATGCCCAACCGCTCGTGGCGCTGTCAGGTGTATCTGCAGGATCACTGTCTCGCTGAGGGGTTTGGCACTAAGAAGACCAGCAAGCATGCAGCAGCCGAGGAGGCACTGAAAATCCTGCAGAAGATGCAGTCAAATATAGCAGCCATCAAAGTGACACAGGTTCAGAAAGTGGGCTGCTCGTCGAGGGGCTCTGGGAGGAAGAAGGACCTGAAGGACCTCGTGATTTATGAGAACTCCACTAATCCAGTGTGTACGCTCAATGACACCGCCCAGTTCAACAAGATGACGGTGGAGTATGTCTTTGAAAGGATGACTGGCATGCGATGGAAATGCAAGGTGATGCTTGAAGATGAATTCATTGCAGAAGCAGTTGGAGTGAAGAAATCTGTCAAGCATGAGGCAGCAGAGGAAGCCGTGAAAATCCTCAAAAAGACTCAGCCAACTGTTGTTAATAACCTGAAGAAAGGCACCGTTGAAGACGTCATCTCCAGAAATGAGATTCGGGGTCGATCAGCAGCAGAGGCGTTCAAACAGAAGATCAAAGAAGACAACATTGGGAATCAAATTCTAAGAAAGATGGGCTGGACAGGCGGTGGCCTGGGGAAGGACGGTGAAGGAATCAGAGAGCCAATTTCTGTGAAGGAGCAGTTTAAAAGGGAGGGTCTGGGGCTCGACGTGGAAAGGGTGAACAGAATCGCAAAAAGAGATATTGAGGAGATCATCCGAAACTATGCACGCTCAGACAGTCACATTGACTTGACTTTCTCTAGGGAACTGACCACGGATGAGCGCAAACAGATACATCAGATCGCCCAAAGGTACGGTCTGAAAAGTAAATCCCACGGGCAGGGGCGCAACAGATACTTGGTGGTCAGCAGGAAGCGGCGCAAGGAAGATCTCTTAGACCAACTGAAGCAGGAAGGCCAAGTTGGACATTATGAACTTATTATGCCTCAGGCAAATTGAGGCCAGGTATCCCATTTCACCGGAGTCTGGGCCCCCTCTGGGATTAAAGAGAGAGATGCTGCATTGTTCTCCTGGTGGGTTATATTAACGCTGAAGCCTTCTGCTGCGTTAATATAACTTCTGAACTGTTGTTAGGCGATTAGAACTGACCGAGTTCTGTCCAAGTGTGTTAGCACAGCCCAAGAGCAGTCGTGCTGTCACTGTATGTGTCTTTGATATTACTCGTTCCTTCACATTTTAATAGTTTTGTAATAGCAAAAACACATGTCCAAGGAGAAGGAGTCTGACATCATTTGAAATTATGGTTCCCTTTATTCTTCTTGACCAAGGAAGGAAAAAGAAAAAGGAAAAAGAAAAAAAAAAAAAGAGCCTTTTTTAAAAAAAAGAAAGAAATGAAATAAAAAAGCAGAGGAAATGCAGTCTGGGAGTGTAAACCTGTATGTAAAGTTGGTATTAATGATGACCATACAAATAAAATTTTATTTCTGGAAAAAAAGCCCCACAGGATTTGTCACACTTCATATAAAAAAAAGAGAAATGTGTCAACACTCTGTGTTTGCTCTTGAGAAATCACAGCAGCAAGGTCTTGCCTGTGCTGAGTCTGGAGGTGGAGAGATGGCCTGCACCAGCCCGACACTGCGGTTCTGCTCACAGATGTCTGCCTCGAGCCTGCCAGACTCAAGAGTGGCTGCATGCACCTTAGTCGTCATCGTGTGGGACCGAGGCCGTGCCAGGGTATTGCACCTTGCAGCACTGCTTGACATGCAGATACCATGGTGAAGTGTGATGCCTGAACACTGGAGGTAAGTGCAGAGCCCACGCTCAGAGATGCTCCTGTAGGTTCTGGGGACTGTTACATAACTTTTTTTTTTTTTTTTTTAACTTTAAATATTAGCTCTCTAATCCCAAGCAAAATCAAATCTGTGCCTTACTACTCCTTTGCTCCGTTACTGCACCTGTGCTTGTGTATGTCAAGGGTGATTCACAAGTAGACTCTGGTGTTGCTCTGATGTGTGCTCTCTGTGGCATCTCTCCAGGACTGGCATAAACTGCCAGGAGGCTGGAGCACTTCTCTCCCTACCAGAGAAGCAGTGACCAACTTCTGCCTGTGTCATTCTGCCTCCAGTTCCACAGGACACTGTGCCCAGTGAGCCTTGGAGAAACTCCTGCTTTGTACTTGGAAAACAGGTTAGGAACTACCTGGGGAGAGCTGAGAGTGAGCTGTGGCTAGAGGTGCTGTTTTTTTAATGTCACCAGTAGGGCCTGCTGCTGGTTCTTCAGCACAAAGTCAGCTCTGATGAAACGTATTTTCGTCTGGACTCCTGTGCCTTGTGTCTCAGCTATCCCATTTGTTTTGCTGTTGCCTGTATTTGCCTCTCCATCCCTTACATCATCCTTTAGCTGCTTTCCCACCTCCTGTTCTAAGTACTCTCAGTACTGAGGGTGACTGACCTGTAATGCTGCAGCAGAAGATCCTGGTGAGATGCAGTTAGAGGCATTTTTCATTCCATCAGTGTGAAGAGGGTGCCCTGTCAGGTGAGAGTTGCTTTTTCTGTGTACTTCTGAATCCTCCTCTCAAGAATGCTGGGCTCGTTAACAGATGGTGATGTAGGAGTGGAAGAAGCCTGGTACTTTCTAGGCAGCTATTCCTGCAAGCAGGAGCACAGCTCCCCCCGCTTCACTTGGCTCTGTAGCAGGCTTTGGAAGCTGGGCGATGCTGAGAAAGGCAGCAGGAGCTTTGCTGAAGTGATCAGGATGAAAAAATGTCTGTTAGCAGCAGGGAGGGCTGGCTAAATGTACCAGTACCTCAGCAGGGGTAGCTGCCTGGTGTGAGAATGCAGAGCATTACTTTTTCTGTTCTGGGTAGCAGCTGGCATCTTGGCCACCTACCTCTCCCACATGTGGAACCTCTGTGCAGGGCACATCGATGGTCCTCTTCAGCTGGTGGCTGCAGGTTTGGGTGACATGTTTAAGCTAAAGCATCACCAGACTCTCCAGCCCCAGGTGTTTCTGTCACTGTGAGCTTTCTGGAGAGCCAGTACATGGGTTAAAATGAAGTCCTAAGAGGACTATAAAGGTGGGGAGAGGACATGTTTTGCAGCTGTGCTGCTCTTGGTTTCTGGCTGCCCCAAGTGGTTGGTTTTGTTTGTTTGTTTTTGATGTAGGCACTAGAAAGCAAGACAACTCTAAAGATGGCAGGACTGATGGGAGAGCTTCTCTGACATTAGAACTTGCCTCCCTTGGAAAGGGCTCTGCTTGCTGGTACAGAGGAATAGTGAAGATAGGGAGGACCAAAGCCAGCCAAAACTATTAGTGCAGGGGGTGGACTTGCGTTGAGTTTGGGAGGTCTTTTTGGCACTGCTCTGTAGCTTAGGTGCTTGTTGCTTGACTGGCTCCAAATTGGCAAAGCCTTACACAGGAAATGCTTTAACTTGGTTAATTTGAGGCAGACTGCCCCTGTCCTGGTTCCCCATGCACACCAGAGACAAGGGCCAGTGACCTTTAGGAACACAAGCATGTGTAATATATAGATGGGACTTCAGTGGTAAATGTGAGAGGTGAAGCCTGCTCAGGGCTATGAGCTGATGTCACCACATCAGGCATAAACTCCAATTTCATTTTTGAGGGAGCCCAGCAACTTCTACTGTAATTGTAGAACTAAGCACCAGTATCAGCTTTTGATACCTGATGATTATTTTCAGTCCTGCTCTCCCCAACATGAAAGGAGTTCATGACCAAGCCCATTCAAATGCTGCAACTGGTTGTAAGCTCCCCTTTTTGTTCACACACAGGCAGGCACACTGCTGAGCTTCCTGCAAGAACTGTTTTTGCTGAGACCAGTGCCTGTTCCTCCCCTTTCCCAGTTAGTTGATCTTGCCCTGCCTTGCCTTTGGCAGGAAGGGCTGTTTGTTAGCCTCACACTAAACCTGGCACAGCTTCTGCCCCAACACAACCGCTGTCCAGAAAGTCAGGAACTATTTCACAATCCTGCTGTAATAGTCTACCCAGAGCTTGAGCCCACACCAGCTTCCTGTCCTCCCAGTTAAAATAATCACACCTGTACACCTCTTGCCTATTTATACAATAAGCACTAAGGTTACACTTTTATTTACAAGTTTGAAAAATGTACAGTTTCTTACATGGGTTACTTGTGCAAAGTTAAACTTCTTGACTAACAGACCAATGTGCGCACAAAAGACACTGGAACAGTGGACAACACGATTGTAGGTTTCATCCCACACTGCTGCTTAAAGGTACTGTATCCAAATGTACAAACTTAGCCTTACAAAAAAAGTGAGTCTGGACTTACAAATGTTTTTTTTTTTTTCCAGAGTTGAAAAAGTACTTTCATAAAACTGAGGGAAAACTCAAGCATGCAGCAGTAGCTCACAAACCACAGAGTAATCTACAAAGAGCAGAAACTGCAGAGACTTGCCTGCCCCATGCTTTATTCAAACTTTCCACAATGCAAATTGAATCCCAAAGAACTTATCTCCCTCAGCTAATAAGGGGCAAGAGAAATACGTAAGAAGAGTGATTCCACCACTGGCACACATCAGGTTTTACCTCTTTCTTCCTCAGTGTGGAAAGCCTTTCACTCAAGAGTACCACAGCTCTGCCTGGTTTTGTCCAATAGTGCCTCAGTGACAGGACTATAGAAACACTGAGCAGTCGTTGCAGGCATGTCCTTTAAAATAAAATTTAAAAAAGAAAAAAAAAGGGATTGTTTCTCACCCTAAGCAAAGTTCAAAGTAACACAACTGTAGTGATTTATGTGTATCTGTAAATCTTGCACGTGAAGTGCAGAACTAACCAGCATTCCACAGTCTTACTAAGCATTTGAATTTAAATCAATTTCAGAGGTGGGTGTTTTTTTTCCCATTTCTAAGCTGTGGATAAACCAATAGGAAAGGGAAATGAGGTTTTCTTCACTTGGTACTTACAAATGCAGTGGGGTCTAAACCAATAGTAGAGGTAAATGACCAGCCTGGACACATCAGCACTTTAGTTAGTATCAGTTAAAAAATGTGTATGTATATAAACATCCCTTTTATCAAGCTACACATAAGCATCACTGTGTATAACACAATTACAATTAAAAGCTTAGTGTACACTACAGAAATGCACAATACTGCCCTAAGACTGGAGAGGGGCCACAGAAAATGAATTTAGCATCAGTAACTCTTTTGCAAGTAACCCAAGTACAGAACATTTGACTTCAAAGTGGGTGCTTTCTGATGTCCAGGGAGAAGAAGCTTCAGCAAGGGAGGGTGGCAACAGCACAACAGCTATTCTGCTTTCAAAGTAAATGCTAGGAGGAAAAAGATGACTCGGACACTTTGTTTATTTTCCTCATCAACAGAGTGTTCATTTGCATCATCCTGGGTCAACAGTCACGCCAGCTCTGTTCTACTATTGCAGAAACCCGTTTTTCATATTCCCGCTTATTCTCTTGGTATAGCTGAGCTGCCTGGCTGTTTGCTGGGCTGTTAGGATTTGGCTCATCCAATAGAGACTGTGCAAAGAGAAAAAAGATTCTTAGGCAGGTGAAAGCATGCACAGTTCTCCAACACACTCCTTAAAACTGTCCATACTAAGAAGACGCAGAAGTAAACCAGAGACAGGGACAGCAGCCTGGGTTATTCACTTGTCAGTTATTGGGAGCTTTTGCTATTGCTCTTAACTCTTGGCAGTGCAGGTGACTAACTGACAGCCAGTGACATGGGACCCATCAGTGACCACCTGCTGCCACTATCTGGTCGATGTACAGCTGGGAAGTATTTGGCATGTTAAGGAGCAGCTGCTATACTGGCTGTCAGAGGCAAAAAGAGGTGTTTCCCAAAATGTTTCTATCCAAGCATCCCAATCTCATTCTGCTTTTTCAGTTTTTACCTGTATGGATGTTAAGATGGATGAGACATCATAAGTAGGACTCCAACGATTCTGAAGAATATCCAGACATATACTACCATCTGCATAGACTAGAAAAGGATTAAGAAGAGTGGCTTAAAGTTATACAGCTACTCCATTTTTTTCCTAACACTGCCTAATCCTGAAACCCTACACACTGACAAACACTACAGAAGTCAAAAGTGCCTGAGACTGAAATCCTGCAATCAAGCCTGTAGGTTGCAAAGAGGTGAAGCCTGTCACCACCAGCTGCCTGAGGTACTTAAAACTCAACCCCAGTTTATTCTTCAACATCAAGCTTCAATGTGACACTGCAACTACCATTATGGAAAACCATGAATAGATTTTAAGGCAAAAAAAGATTAAGCTACCCACAAGTGAACCAAATAAGGAACAGAAGAAAAAGCTGGTTACGCACAAGGTTTCCCCAGAAACTACCTACAACAGTCAGTGCCTAGTCACCTTTCTCATGGCTTTAGAAAACCCTTCCCTTGGCACACTGCAACCACACACTTGCTTGCCACATTTGAAAGTTTCCAGTATTTCTTCACAAACCTATGGTTTGTGTGGAGCCAAGGAATACAGCTACAACCTCTAAGGACCAAGGAAGGGGATCAATTAAACTACTGGACTACTACTGGCTAGAGATGGAAACAAGACAATTGCACTCAGCAGCTGTATGCAATACCAGCAGACATAAGTCCAAGGCACTGCTATATAACTATAAAATATTCTTCTGTAAGGTTTATTTACAAACAGCTGAGAGAGAATAGTCTCACCAGTACTGTGGTGTTGCACCTGCACATAAGTAGCTCCTTTCACTGCCCCTTTCATTTCACATATTCATCTTCACCACAACCACACAGAACCACACTGGAATTTTGCTAATTTGTTAGATAGTGGCCACTTCTATAATAAATAGACCTTTTCCTACAATACTATAGCAAGCTATAACTTAACAAGCAAAAAAAGAGGGAGAAAGTAGCAGTGAGTAAGTACTTACCATTTGGATGAAACATTTTAGAGACAAATCTAACAGTAGGTGGCTTATTCGGATATTCTTCTGTGAATTCTATTGTAAGTTTGAAAGTTCCTGGAGTTGGAAGAGAGATAAATTATAACCTTTATTCAGAATTAATTTACACAAGGGATGAGTAAGTTACATCCCTCCACAAGCACAAACTGATACTCTTATACATGCATACTGATATTGAATACAAATTGCTCGGTACTAATGATTCCTCTACTCTCTTCAGAGTTAATCATTAACTCTGAAGTCCCAGACAGTACCTGTATCAGAGTATCTCCTGTGACTGATTTTTGTTGCCAAAACCACCACCACCTGTATAAGGAAATATATCTGCCCTTGAGCATTTCTTCTACAACGCCTAATTCCAGTGCACAGTGAAAACACCACAAGTGGGTGTAGAACCATCTGTGTAACAGGATATGATTTAATAAATTCTTGATACTGGAGTATGCTAGCATGACAAGGACCTTCTTAATTATTTCCTGTTTAAATTTCAAAAATACATTTTTATCAACAGCTTTAAGGTAAGTAGGTCACATTGGAGAAAAGTAACTTTGAAAGCAGCATCCGACTCAGACGCTTTAAAGGCCTCATCATTGGCTTTGCACTGCCGCCTTCCTTCGAGAAAGGCTGATGAAAGCGGAAGCAGAAAAGTGTGAAGTCCCAATACAATTGCTCTAGCAGTCTGCACCAAAGTCAGTTCTGGCAGCCCTTCTTAGGCTATGACAGTCTAAGAATGTGATGTCTGTCAACTAAGCTGCATAAATACGGGTCCATGGAACCAAGCAC
Organism: Tricholaema leucomelas; assembly: GCA_013400475.1. Taxonomy (NCBI): domain Eukaryota; kingdom Metazoa; phylum Chordata; class Aves; order Piciformes; family Lybiidae; genus Tricholaema lacrymosa; species Tricholaema leucomelas. The sequence goes on from WAAF01007965.1 coordinate 339,829, forward strand.
TGCCAGTGATTCCATCAGTGACTATGGAACTCCACATGCCCCACCTCCAAACACTAAAGCTTCTCTCTGCCATGGCTATCACCTCAGACCAACCAATCTGGGTGTCAAGTTACAAAGTTCCTGCATGTGCTCAGAGAAAAACACCTGAAGCACCTTTTTATAAACACACAGCTCTCCTGTACCGGGAACATACCTTACAGTAACAGCTGGAGCAAGCTGCCAGGGCACACACACTACCCCTTCTGGGAAGTCACTCTTACACATCAGTGACAGGCATGTATCCCCCACAAGTGCCCAAACCAGAACTATGGGGTTCATATAAAAAGCTCATCCTTGCTTCCTCCTGTGAGGGATTTTTCCAGCCCCAGTATAATTGTGTTTCTTCATCTGGCTCACAAACATGCTATGGTGGCCAGAGAACAGATTTTTTCAATTCCTTTTTCTTTCTTTAAGATCCGTAAAGACCTGTAGCATTTCCGAGGGACTCCTTCCTTTATAAGGAGATAAACTGTGACATTTTGTTGCAAGAAACGAAGGTCATTGTTTTGACGTTCCAGTTTACATATGAAGACACAGTACAGATACTTCATAGCTTTCTGGACAACAGAGGGAAGTCTTAACACCCTAAAGATAAGCTTTTGCATGTTTGGGTTTATTAGCAGCCTAACAACCTAAGAGCAGAGAGCCAACATCACACTATCTTACTGTAAAATAAAAGGAAAAAAGATTGTTCAAACTAGCAGAAGTCTGCAGTGGAGCTTTCCAGCTCCACTCCAGCTAATTCAGAGGCACAGAGCCAGATCTGAGATCAGTTTGAAAGGCAGCACTGGAAAGCTCATAATCACTTCTACCAGCTGCAAACATCAGCTCAGGACTACGGTTCCTAATGCTTAAGAGACTTGATTCTAAAGAGACTCCCAGCTCTCCCTGCCCCAGTTCTAGTTCCCTCTCTCTATCCTTTTTACAAGGTAGGAAAGCAGGTGCTTTCTTCTGTGGAAGAGTGACTAAGCAAACAGAAAGCTCAAAACTGAGCACAAACAAGTAGAGTTCAACATACATTCTTGACAGAATGAATACTATTCTGTAACACTGACTCAAGTGGGAGCTGAGGGACAGAGAAGATGGCCAAAAACATGAACACTACTAAAAGGGAAGCTATCTGACCTGCCAGGAACAGGACAACATTACTTTTCACACAAACCTCAGCAAGTTATTAGATGACTTCCAGCTGCAATATCTACCTGCTCAAGTTTCCAACTGGCACCTACAGTGGCAAGGGCTCTTTGAAAGCCATTACCATAGTAAGGTAACACCTCCTCATTGAGCTTTATTAAAGGACAAATCCAGAGATATGATGAACCAAACAAGAGTCATTCATAGTGAAGCCCACACAAGTGAGACAGGTATCACACCACACACCAATGGGAATCAGGGCTTCACTTTCCGGTCTCTTCTCAGTAATTTCAAAGATTTCAATTGGTATTTCTTGTAGCTTACCCTAGACAGCCAATTTTAAAATATAATCACTGTAATTATTGATATTAGGATTGTCACAGATATTGGAACATTGTCCTTGCTCTCTTGGACTTGTTTATCTGTCTTCCCTACCTCAGAATGTAAGCCTCTGACGCAACTAACAGGGAACCCTCTCCATGACCCATACGCCAGCCCAAGTAACCCCTACAAGGGCATCACCAGTGTCCCTGACAGGCCTTTCTCACCACAAGGAGCAGGAAAAGCCCCTGTCTGTTCAACTGCCCGTAAAGCAGGGGTGATTATATGATTCTCCCATGCAGAGATACAGAATCTGTATTTCATAAGCAAGGCACAAACCATACAGACAGCAGACACTTTGCTTTCTCTGCCCAAGCCTCCTGCATAATCACAGCAAGGCAGAACACCACAACAGCTGTATTACTTAACCCTTTCCAAGCCAGGCATCCTGCACTAACTACAATGTCATCACCCAGTTTCAGAGAAACTGGTTTGAAAGACTGGGAGAACCTGGGTTTCCAACACTGTGACAGCACACACTGATGTTCAGATGCCACACACACATAGACTCTTAGAAATACGGTGAATGGCAGGATAAATATTCCCCAGGTCCTACTGCAGACACCTGCAATTGAATCCCCTTAAACCAGAAGATGGAAGTTATGCTGCTGTCTAAATTAGTAGTTGCTCCTAGGCCAAGGCAGCCTGTTCACCGAGTTGTGAAAACACCCTCTAAAGTCTGGGGGCAGAGGATAGGGAGGGTTGTTAGCTGCATTATGATGCACAGCAAGTAAACAAATGTGTTTGAACTTGGGATATCCAGATCAGGCAAAGCTAGAAAAATTCATAAGCCAAGACTGGAGAAGGATCACAAGGTTACAGGTTGGAAGGGACCTCTGGAGATCTTCAAGATTCTCACCAGAATGAGATTAAAAACCTCCAATTCTCACAGTGCTGAAAGTATTGCACCTCTAACATATAATAAATTAATAATATGCATAGATATTTCACAGGCTACTTGACAAGAAAGTATCTGAAGCCTTACAGTATCTTCAAAAAGTGAAAGAGCCTAGAATGAAAAATACAGCATGACTTCTGAAGAACACTGCTTTGCAATGGCTTCATGAGGATTAAAGAGCCTCAGTGTACCTTTGACTCACAAGGACCTGCAGTTACAAAAGAAGACCACAGTAAAAGCCCAATATTGTCAAATAAAAATTTCCTTCATTTTACCTATGTTAAGCTAAACAATCTGAACTGTACTGCTCTACCTAGTTAATGGAAAAGCACAGCTGAGGCACCAACACACCCCTATCTCTAGGCACCACTTAGTATTTTGTTATCTTGCACAACGTAAGATATGTCCCAGAGAAAAGGAGATAAGCATATCCTGCCACACAAGACCTATCTGTTTCCCTGAATGCATGCTGTAAAAACACACACTTTGCTATGAAAACAGCAATCCATCACACCCCAAGATTATATTATTAGATCAACCAAGGCAGTAGGACAGCAGCAGCAGACTCAAGCATCTGTTTTAACTTCAAACTGCTACAAGTGCAACACGTCCTAAGTATCTGAGATTAAGACAATACTGCCATAGTGGAAAGCGCAGAGGAAATCAGTATGTCAAGGATCTCAAAAGTAGTCTCCAAACTTCTACATCTAAAGGGAAATATATGGAAAAAAAGCCCTTACAGCATCTGTTAACCCCACATGGAGACAGACAAGCCTGAACATGGAAAGAACCTGCCCTATAGCACACTGCAAGGAGATGGCTTTCTGCTCCAAACAGTGAATCACTCCATTAGTGGCAGTGCACCAAGAATGCACTGAATGAAAGTCACTCAAGTTTAAGGGACCCTTTCTTTAGGGATTGTAAAGTAAGAGAATACATTTAGTCTATCTGTTCTGTTATGCAATGCTACGGAATACTCAAGTTCTAAACATTAGACATCTGAAACAACTATTATAGCAAATTTCTCAACTAATCAGATACTTTTTTATTTTTAATGTAACTGAAGACTCTGGAGTTTCCTTTGGCCTGAAATACTTAAAATCTTAAAAATCTTCTCAGATAAAAAAAAGAATCGGCAATTTCCAAGCAGGCTCACAGGTGCTACCTCTGAAGATAAACAAGACACAGATGAGTTAGCCAAGAACAACATAAGAGTTAAAGAATTTTTCCTATGCTTTTGTCATGAGTCATGGAGATCTAGGATTAATTATAGCTTGCACTGAAAGTATCTTTGAAAAAAAAGCATCATTGCTTTCGGTTAGACAGAAATTCATGTCTAACGAGTTCTCATAAAGATGCTGAAGTATTCATACAGCACCAGTAAAGCTGTAACAGACAGTAAGGCCAGACAGAAACTACAAGGACACATGTATGTTATGAGAACCTATTGAGTCATCTTGTAAAGTCAACAAGTACTTTTAATTTAACACTGAATGATACCTATCAGAGCACAGCAAAGTAGATGCCAAGAAATAAAAAAAAAAAAAATCTGTTCTGAACTTCCCCACACATTCAGTCTATTTCCAACTTCAGCCGGCTCACACTGGGACTTACTCGCGAAACACTTCCAGCGTCAGAAAAAACACAACCCAAAACAAACGGCAATGGCTCTCTACCAGGTTTTTGACAGTTTTCCAAATACAAGTCTCCCCGAAAACATGATCCAGGATTCAACAGAGAAGCTTGGAGATCCTTAAAATGGTACATTAAATTAGGCTTAGGATAGTCAGATTTAGCGATTACAAGCAAGCCCCTACAAGCTAATTTGTGTATTTCTGTAAAACAGCATCGCAATTTAAATCTAGAACACTTCCTTAAGAGGATTAAAAAAAAAAAAAAAAGATTTCCGCAAGTCCAGCATATGGGTGTGTGGTCTGGTGAACAGGCGCCCACGTCCCTTCTCCATCCCCAGGCCCACACCTGTTGCAAAGTCCACCGTACTGACAGACCAGGGCCGAGTCAAACTGCAGCCCTTTACTCCAAGAAAGCCAAACACACGACCCGCACGTAGCCGCACTTACCGTCCTCGAAAGGGGTCCCCTCGGGCCTACAGGAGGGAAGAAGCAGAGCACAGAGTTACCCCGCGGGCTGCCCAGCTCTGAGCCCCTCCCGGAGGCAGAGAAACAGCGGCCCCCGCGGCCTGCCGCCCCTCGCTTCCCACCCCTGCTCGACTCACCCAAAGATGACGGCGTTCCATACCATGATGTTGTTCTCGGAGGGGGCTCCGCTCACCCCGGCTGGGGGATCCTCCTGCAGCCTACGGGACACAAGGCGGGTTGAGGCGCCGGCCCCGCCGCTCCTCGTACAGCCAGAGGCCGCCGCTGCGCACTTCGCGTAACCCAGGCAGGTAGCTACCCGCCCCTACGCCAACAGCGTAACCCGCCAGCAAGCAGCGTCAACCAGCGCTACGCAATTAGCGGAGCGCACCCTACCTCGCCGCCATGTTGTGCTGCCCCCCTCCTTCCCCGGTAGAGCCGGGCCCATCGCCTTCCTCCCGCCCGCCCTCCCCTGTGCCCTCAGCCAGCTGCCTCGGTACCTCTTGAAGTCCCGCATGAGGCGCCTACGGGCCGGAGTGGACATGGTAGGCTCAGGGTTATAGATCACTCATACACTATCAGAGGGATGACGGGGCGCCAAGAAACGGCGGCGGCGGCAGCAGCGAGCTCCAACTGAGGCAACGGCAGCGCTGACGAACAGGAGCGATCGCGGCCTCTACCACTGAGCCAGACGCGGGGGGGTTGAAAGAGCCTAGGCTGCACCGACTCCTGAGCCGGCTGCCGGGCGATCCCAGGACGTACCAATGGCGCGGGGAGAGAGGGCGGAGCCGGATGTCGCTGAGCCCCCAGACCAGCCGCTACCACCGCGGCGCGGGGGCGGGCAGGGGCGGAACGGGCCAGATGATGTCATGGAAGGAAGACCAGACACAGAAATGGCGCCGAGTGCAGGGTGGTCTCTGAGCCGCTACTGCGAGCTGCGCGGTGCCCGATGCCGGCAGTCGTTTTCTTGTGCTTTAGCTTGTGTCGTGTTTTAACTCCAGCCGGCATCAGCCCCACGCAGCCGTTCTCTCCCTCTCCCCGCGGGGATGGAGAAGAGAACCAGAAAAGTGGAAGAAATGGTGGGTTAAAGTATAGGCAGTCATAACAGGTAAAGCAGAAGCTGCACACGCAAACCAAGGAATTCATTCCCCACGTGCCATCGGCACGCAGGTGTGTTCGGCCATCCCCAAGGAAGAGCTCCATCATGCAAGCTGGGGAAAAACAGTGTCACTCCAAATGTCGCCAGCTTTATATGCTGAGCATGACATCATATGGTATGGGATATCTGGTCAGTTGGGGTTATCTGTCCTAGTTGTGTTCCCTCCCAAGTTCTGTGCGTCCCTAACCTACTCACTGGCAAAGCAGTGCGAGGAGCAGAAAAGGTTGTGGTTCTGTTGGCGCACTGCTCATCAGTAACCAAAATATCCTCATGTTGTCAGCACTGTTTACAGCACAAATCCAAAGCACAGTCCCTTACCACTTACTGTGTGGGAAATTAACTCTACCCCAACCAAACCCAGCGCAACCTGCTATGCCACACACGATTCCACAGAGAGCTTTTTCCAAGGGAAAATACTTTCTACGCTAATAAGTTTCTATCCTAGCCTTGATTGTATCATGTAATATGGCCATGTGGGGAGGGGGGTGCAAAAGACACAGCAGGAAGCCCCACTGCCTGTCACAGAAGTTGAAAGAAAGTAATAAAAATCTGCTGTTCTTGTCTTTTCCTGCTCTTGCCCAGCCTCTGCAAGAGGGAATGCGTGAGCTCTTGGTGCTTGTGTTGAGCTTTGTTCAGTGCTGTGCCTCTCTGGGTACACAAAAAAAATCACCATGCAAAAGAAAATAGTTCCCTGCAATTCAGAGCCCCTATGCGCCGAATTCAGCCGAGCTTGTTTGTGAAATTACATAAAGCCTAACTTTTGCAGTTGACATTTGCGCTTAATGCAGATCATACTGCACTATCCTGAGGGGCTGGGAAGGGAGTTGCCTTTTTCCCCTCCGGGGCACACCAACATCCCCCGCTTGCCCTGTCAGGCGGAACAACAGCATTTTGAGAACGTGCCAAAGACACAGCGATCAGCATCCAAAAACGGATGCTGCTCCGTGACAACACCCGCTGAGGCTCTGTGTCAGCGGGCGGAGCTGCAGCTGCGGAGGCCGGGCCTGCAGGGAGGCCGCGCCTCAGCGCCGCCATGCCGAAGGTGGTGTCTCGCTCCGTCGTCTGCTCCGACACCCGTGACCGTGAGGAGTACGATGATGGGGAGAAGCCGCTTCACGTCTACTACTGCCTGTGCGGGCAGATGGTGCTGGTGCTGGGTGAGCCGCAGGCCCGGGGCAGGCAGCAGAACGGGAGCAGGCCGTGGGCTGGGGGCAGGCCGCGGACTCGAGGGCGGGCGCGCGGGCGACGGGCCCGGTGGTACTGAGGGCTTGGGCAGCGCGGGAGGTGGGTGCCTGACCCGGCCCCACCGCCAGCCCGGCCCTGCCGCTGCCCCGCAGACTGCCAGCTGGAGAAGCTGCCGATGCGGCCGCGGGACCGCGCCCGGGTGATGGACGCTGCGAAGCACGCCCACAAGTTCTGCAACGCGGAGGAGGAAGAGTGCGTCTTCCTGCGCAGGTGGGCCACCGGCCGGGGCCCAGCCTCTGCCGCCCCTCATTCTTCTGAGAGCCCCTGCACGGCCCGGGGAAAGGGCTGCCCAGGTCTGGCCTTCCCTCCGCACCCGGGTGGGCGCCATCAGCCTGCTCCATCAGCTCATGCTCTTACTCTCTTCCCCCAGACCAGAAGGCATAGAGCGGCAGTTCAGAAAGAAGTGTGGCAAGTGAGTTATGCATCGGCGTGTTAGTGACTCTTAGAATCTGTGAATTAGCAGTAGGGATCCAGAGTCTGCGTTTCTTCACAGGCTCGTGTATTCGTTTCCAGGTGTGGACTGCTGCTCTTTTATCAACACCAACAGAAAAATGCTCCTGTGACGTTCATTGTTGATGGTGCTGTGGTCAAATTTGGACAGGGTTTTGGGAAAACAAACATATATACTCAGAAACAAGAACCTCCCAAAAAGGTAATTTGCTTTAGAGAAGTAAAAAAGCTATCTGTGTTTTTCAGAAACGTGTGACCAAAATCAGTTAATGTCAGGCACGGAGGACAGGGGAAAAAAAAAAAGGAAAGAAAAAGATCTCTAAGCAATAACTCAGTTTGGTGTCTTCTTCTTGTCTGCCTTAAGTTTTCCTTTACAGAGGTCACTGCAGCATGGTTTTCTAGCAGTCAAGGCAAAATAAACTTGAAGACTTAGACTGTCTCTAGGCCTAGTTGCCAGGAAGTTTCCATTTGTAAGTAGGTCAGACTGGTAGTCTGCACAGTGAGTCTCAAAATGTGGCTTATCTGTTATAAATATAGGAGTTTTCTTATGATAATGACATCTCTAAGACCAGAAATCACTGGGGAGATGCCAGACAAAGTGTTTAGGTAATCTTAAGGACTTGCATGAGAAACCTTAAAAGCTTTGGAGGGGGGAAGTGATGCCTAGTGGCACCACTGTTGCCATGGTTTAACAGAATACTCTGCTTCTCACCCAGGTGATGATGACCAAACGGACCAAAGACATGGGAAAGTTCAGTTCTGTCACTGTCTCCACAATTGATGAAGAGGAGGAAGAGATTGAAGCGGTGAGTTGTCTGTCACTGGTGGCAGTCACGTTTGAACAGCTGTCTCAGATACTGGTCAGAGCCAGTCACCGTCTCACCATGTGGATGAGGTGGTGTAACTTTGGGGTTTGCTGTTGCAAAGTGACATTGTATGTGTTTCAGAGGGAGATTGCAGACTCCTATGCACAGAACGCAAAAGTGATTGAGAAGCAGCTAGAACGTAAAGGCATGAGCAAAAGAAGGCTACAGGAGTTGGTGAGTGTTTTCTTCACCGTTTAACCCTGACATCTGAGGGAGACTTTCCATGACTTGTTGGACAAGGAACAAGGGAAGGGGAAACCAGGCCACAGCTTTGCAAACCAGAGCACCTCTAGTGCTGTGTTCTCAAGCCTGTTTGGCAGAGTGTGTCTTTGCTATGAGGCATCAGAGCAAGCTAAGGCTCTTGTGGAGGACCTGCCAGCTTGGCTGCTACCAGAAGAGTCACTTGAAGAATTAATGACAAGAATATCACAGCTGATCTTACCTGCTGTGACAGAAGAGTTGTAGATGGAAGGGGGGAAAAAGCAGCTTCCACTTGTCTCCTTAGCAGTTAGTCTTAAGCTGTATGATTTTAAAAGTGGTCCTTGTTCTGTACCTCAGGGGAGGGGGGACTCAGCAAAGAACTTGAGCTACTCTTGCTCCTGGTGGGAAAAGCTTGCAGTGGTCAGACAAGAAGACCAAACCTTACTGAAGCACTGAAGGGAAAATTACCCAGACATTATTTCATTCAATCTTGATGTTATTTATCAGGCTGAGTTGGAAGCCAAGAAAGCCAAGATGAAAGGAACCCTCATTGATAACCAGTTCAAATGAAATGCTGCACGTCTGCACGTATTTTGAGACAAGGCTACCAGAAGCTATTGCAGATCTGTCAACAAAACAGAAGTAACACACATGTTCCAGGGTAATGTGCTGCAACCAGCTTGGGAGATTAGTACCTCTGTCAGAAGTGATACTCTGGTACCAATTGTATAACTGATGGCACAGGAGACTTTGCTGAAACCAGTTTTCTGCAGACCCAGATTTACGAGCAAGTGTTCCAGACAGACATTTCTTTTGGGAAAAGCTTCACTGGGTGCCTTTCTGAGCTCAGTGCACTTTAGATACCTGTCTTTATTTTGGCAGTTTTAAAATGTGTATGACTTCCATTAATGTATTACAGCAGTCAAAGAAATTGTTACAAAAATAAGCTCTGTGCCTGTTGTTCGTTTTGTTGTTTTACATGTGTCCAAAATGTGCAACAACCTGAGGGACAGTGGGTTCTGACACACACTGCAAGGACTTGGATGCAAGGTTTGTGTATCATACTGCTGCTCAGCCTGACCAGCAGACAGGCTTGGCTGCAGCTCCAAGTCTTAGCTCCTGTTGAACATGAGAAATCTGCAGTTGCACAGAATCACAGTGTCTGATACAAGAACATGAAATCCAACCCTATTTCAAAACTACTGAAAGCAAAACCCACCTGTTGCTTATACCATTAATGAGTACAAAGATGGAGTTGGAAGCTACAGCTAGGTTGGTAATCGTTTCAAGTAGAATATAATTGCACTTCTGAACTAACCAATTCTGCATAACAGTACCACTATTTGGACATGTAAAATGTGAAGAAGGAAAAATTCTTTTGAATGCAGTGACCACTGAAGACTTGGACAAAGACAGCATTAAGAACTGATGTGTAAAGTACCTTGTTTGGGAAATAATATTTTGTGATGTAGTAACTTTGTTACTCAGGATTAAATAGAACGTTACAGATTTGAACTAAAGAACTTTTCCTAGGGTATTCTTACTCTACCAAATATCATCAAATAACGTCAGCAATGAAAAAGATGCTTCATCTCCCACAATTGTGGAAGACTTCCTATAATCAAAGTTTTTCTGTCCTGCTTTATAACCCTGACTAGCAAAACGCTTGTCTGTTTATCTTAGGGATGTATCCTTCCTTTCTTTGTAAAAGTAAGGTGTGAGGGAGGGAGAGAGCTATGGTTCAGAGCTGGCGGGCTGGGATGTGTGCACTGGTCATGTGATAGTTTAATGCCAGGCTGGGTGAGCATGTGTTCAGGTTAACTCAGCTCTGATCTTGTTCACTGCCGATCAGCTGCTAATCTGAAGCCTATTTCCAGAAACCTGTGTTCAGAGCTCTTCAGTTAAGCAGTTAACAAGGTGGTGTGTAATGCTTGGAAACGGCAGGAGGAATGAGTGGGTACAACTGCATTACACAAACTCCTTTTACAAGTATGATCACATGGTCTAGCCAGGGGAGGGCTTCTCTGAGATGCAGATGACTGGATGTTAGTCTCTACAAAAAGTAGGAAGCCTTTTTCCAAGCCGGAGTAAAAAACTTTGAAATCTGAAAACAGATTTTGAACCAAGCAAGGTCTGCTGGGATGCAGACAGATGGAAGTATGGCCCTGCTTCATGTGACACCCAGAACAAAATCTGACTTGGGGGTAGTGTGATTTACAGTTAGGAGTGACAAAACACAGGGCTTCAAGCTGATGTAGAGCTGTGAAGGGACTTCCAGGTGGGGCTAGGACCATCTTTGCAATTTGATGAGGCACAAAGAAAACCTGTTGTGTGTGCAGCTCAGCACAAGTTGTCCAAAACAGCAGTCACCAACTGCCACCAACTTCCTCAGCTGTGCACCTTGAGCTCTGAGGCACTCTTCACAGCACAGCATAAGCACTCCTCCTTGCTGGCTTTCAGAAGATCATCCCATGCTCAGTGAATGATTTTCATTCTTGTCATTAGCCTAATTTGGCTCAGGATTTGCTCACAGACCCAGTCAGAAGGGGCAGCAGTTTGCTGCACTAGCAGCCCCTAAAATAGTTTTAATACGCTCTAGTTATGCAGTCAGTAGCTGAAACTGCAGCACAGGGAACCTGACACAATACATTATAAAGCATATTCGGTGCCCTACTAGCTCTAGGTCACGACAATTTAAATCACGTTGGATTTTTCATTTCTAGATATAAATGAACTTTAAAATGTTAGGTGACTATAGCAACAGGGAGCACAGGCACCCAGTTCAAATGCTTGATTCCATGTTCTATTATAATAGATAGAACTAGCTGTTCTGCAGAGCTTCTCATGCCCTGAAAGCACCAAGGTCATCAGACCAAAAAAAACCCAGCTTTGGTACTACCATAAAAGCCAACAAGAGTTTTTATAAATCTTGGCGTAGTAGGTGATAGTTTCTTTGTTCCACATCCTTCCTGTGTTGGAGGCTCCAGAACTGGAAACAATACTCCAGGTGGGTCCCACAAGAGAGTAGAGCAAGCGAGTCACCTCCCTCAACCTGCTGGCCACACATCTTTTGATGTAGTCCAGAATATGGTTGGCTTTCAGGGCTGCAAGCTTACTCATGTTGAGCATCTTACTGGCCAGTGCATCTGAGTACTCCTCAGGCTTGCTCTCTATCCATTCTCCACTCCAGTCCAAGTGCAGGACTTTCACTTGGCTTTGTTGAAATTTATGAGGTTGGCATTGGCTCATCCCTCAAGCCTGTCAAGGTCTCTCTTCCCTCCAGCATGTCAAGTGCACCACACAGCTTGGTATTGTCAGCAACCCTGCTGAGGGTGTGCTCAGTTCCCACTGTCCATACTGCCAATGAAGACATTAAATAGCAGTGGTCCCAGTACCGTCTCCACCAAGGAACAATATTCATCACTTGAAGATCCTTCCTGCCCATATGTCTGCTTGCCCCTGTTCCCCCACCACCCCAGGACACACTGCCCATGATCCTCCCCTCTAGTCTCCATGCCTCAGCCCACATGTGGGTGGGATGAGGGCTGGGGGACACTGCTGTCCTCCCTGGTCACTGCTTGGCCTTGCACCCATCTCCAGCAGATGAGAAAGCAAAGAATCTCAGCCATCGCACCTCCCTCCTGCCACCTGGGGAGAGCCCCAGAGCCTTGCTCCTATCTCTGCTGCCATCAGTGCTTCCCAGACCCACCCTGGGAAGATGGTGACTGCCTCTGCCTTGCTCAGCACCCAAAATGGTGAAGAGTGGCAGCCCCCAGCCCAGCCAGTGAGGGCCCAGGCTCACAGAGCTGATGGGGAGCAAAGGCAGTGCCACCTCACAGCCTGCTGGCACCATCATCAGCCCAGACCAAGGAGGCTGGTGTGCATGGAGTCATTCCAAGTGTCTGGCACCTGCTCCAGCCACTGATAAGTGTTTCATATGATCCTATCTGCAGCCATGCTGCGTCAACAGCTCCTAAGCCTGGGATTTATGGCCACTGGGCACAGGGCAGGGATGAAAGCAGTGTTACAGGTGCTGGTCCAGTCCTCCCTGCCAGCAAAGAGGCTGATATGCTGGGCTGGGCATAGCTCTTGTGGAGGGAATCATGACTTATGAGATGTTCATTACTCCCCACAAGAGTAATCATGTTTAAAAGGAAAACCCATTTCTGCTCCCTTGGGGCAAAAAGGCCTGGTGGACAAAATCATAGAATCATAGCATCAACCAGGTTGGAAGAGACCTCCAAGATCATTCAGTCCAACCTAGCACCCAGCCCTGTCCAATCAACTACACCAAGGCACTAAGTGCCTCATCCTGTCTTGAACACCTCCAAGGATGGCGACTCCACCACCTTCCTGGGCAGCCCATTCCAATGCCAATCACTCTCTCTGGCAACAACTTCCTCCTAACATCCAGCCTAGACCTCCCCTGGCACAACTTAAGACTGTGTCCCCTTGTTCTGTTGCTGGTTGCCTAGAAGNGCTGCTGTCTCATGTTCATCTACTATCTACCAGTAACCCCAGGTCCCTTTCTGTCTGACTGTTCTCCAGCCACTCTGTCCCCAAGACTGTCAAAAATTGCCAATGCCAACTGTATTTCAAGTCATCACGGTGGAGTATTGGGAAAAGTTTTCAATCAGCAATACTTGTGCCTTGGATTAACCTCATTGGCTATGATATTGCCACTGCACAAAGCTTGTGTTGGAAGGACTGCACTCAGCTCCCTACCTTGCCACTGGCTGGCCCTAGTCTCTTTCCTGTGCCTTGGTTTCCCTGCAAGAACAAAGCCCTTAATCCATCTGTAATGTGCCCCACGGCAGGTAAAAGCAGCAGCTGAACACCCCCAACCTGCTTCTCCATGCAAAGCTGTGCCTAAGAATCTGAAGGAAGGGCAGGTTAAATACCCAGGGCTACTCAGGCCAGAGTGGGCTACCAGCCTGTACTCAGCCATGTGGCACAAAGAAAACCCATTGTGGGCTCTGCCCTGCATCTCCCACACATCAGAGCTAAAAAAAAATCTGTGAAATACATGTTTGTTTCCCAAGTCCCAAAGGCAGTAACTAGTGTGGGTAGCTATAACTCATTTCATAGAATCCTGGGTTGGAAGAGACAAGAATCATCTGGTCTGGCCTTTCTTGGCAAAAGCTCTGTTCAGACAAGATGACCCAGCACCCTGTCCAGTCAGATCTTGAAAGTATCACATGCTGGGGACCTCACTGCTTCCCTGGGGACCTCCAGAGGTCCCTTCCGGCCCAGACCATTCTATGATTCTATGATTATTCCAACAGCTGGTTGGTCGCATCATGAAAAACTGTCCTCTCGTGTGCAATCAGAATCTCCCCAGGAGTAACTTGTACCAAATTACCCCTCATCTTTTACACGTGCCTCCTTGTACAAAGAGACTTTCCATCTTTGTTACGGCTGCCCTTAAAATACCAGAACATGGTGATAAGGTCTCTCCTAAGATGCTTTTTCTCAAGGCCAACCAGTCCCAGTTCATTCACTTGGCCCCAGCCCTGCACCTCAAGGCCAGTGTTTAATGCTGTAGGCCTATTCATTCTGTTCCCCAGCTCAGCTCCTTTGTAGCCTGGCACAACATCCCAGCTGAGCACCTCTGTCACACATCACGGGGTAGCTGTGCTGATCTCCCTGTGTCAACCACCCAGCCATGCATCCCCTGAGGAGGAAAGGTGAGGAAAGGGTGCTCCATGCTCAGCAACCACCAGCATTTCAGACCAACCCTTGAACTCTTTGACAGCTTAGCAGCAAGGGGCAGTAAGAGACAAGAATCAATTAGTTGGCATTTGTGCATCAGGAGAGAAGTTTCTGGTAAGGTTGCCCAGTGGTAAATCTCCCTGCCAGCTTGCTGTCTGCTTTCCCTCAGCATGTTGCCCACAGCCTGTGGCATTGCTCTGCATCTCCTGGGGAAACTTCCAGGCCATTTCCACAGCAGGCAGTGAGGGATCTCACACCACAGGAGCCCAGGAGCAGTTAAAAAGTACCAGCAAACTCAATAGCCTGGCATGAGATCATCTCCCATCATGAATGCCCACACCCACTCTGAGGGACCCAAGCACAACAATACTGTCTGTGGTGGGACACTGCTGTGGTCTCATGCCTGGCTGCCCCACTTAGATATCAGTAATAGCACCTTTGCAAGACAAGAGTTTGTTTAGCTGCCTAAGGCAGTAGCTGAGATTGGTTTCAGTGATTGTGATCAACTGCTCTGAGCAGGCCTGAGCAGCGAGAAAGGACCAAAGGTGCAGAGGCAGTGAGGAAAGACTCACTGATCTGAAGGGCACAAGACAGGCAGAGGATCCACTCACCACCCCAGACAGAAAGCAGGCAGCTTCACCGAGGCGCCTCACAGGCCCTCAGAGATGAGAAGTCCAAACCACACACATCGCTCGGTCTTGCAGCGTTTTCCCCAAATTGCATGAAAGAATTCCCACCTTTCCCTCAGAGTCTGAGGCTAGGACAAACTTAAGTTCCAGTGAGATGGGATGAGCCTGGGGATGCAGCTGACAAGCAGAGCCCTGGCACAGGAGCTGTCTGCCTCTGCTCAGCTAATACATTCTCACAGCACTTCACGCGAGGCCGAGGCTAGCCAGAGGCTCTACAAAGCTGCAATTACATGTACTACATTCTATGGTTTGGTTTCAACGTGCCTGAGCAGGCAGCACAGTTTCTAAGCCAGAACACATGGTGCCAGCTCTGCTCCTCTGGGCAGCAGCAAATACCCCTTAGACATTTCTCCATCCTCCCAGATATTCAGCACCCTGGGGAGGGCTGTGCTTTGCAAAAGGTTTAGGCAGTTGGCACCTTGAAAACAAGGCTCCATCAGCTCTGGGAAACAAAGCAGAGATAGGACTAGTAGTACAATCAGTATGTTAGATCTCTGGGGTTTCAGGGGAGATCCACAGGGTGAGTCCTCTGCAGCTGCCTGTCCCCCATTCTAGCCCACACCACTGGCTTTCACCAGGAAGGAAACATTACACAGCCTCCTAAGCAGCCTGCACTGTTTACCTGCCAGAGGCCACAGGTAGTTAGCAGGTAGAGAGGTGCGCAGGATAGAGGTGTTACATCTTCCTCCTCCACAATCACTGCAAATACCCCCACCCCCCTCATGCTGCATCTGCTGCAAGAACAAAGAAGACAAAGAAAGTTGGTTTCAAATTTTATTTCTTTGTACTCTTTAAGCAGGAGTGACTGAAATAGAAACCATGGTGCATCCCATCAGGGGGAATAATTTGATAAAGACAGGGCAGGCACTTGCCCTTGCCCCATGCCAACCTGTACAAACATCAGCCATCAAGGTTTAGTAACTAGGTTTTCAAACAAGTCCATGAACAGTCATAGACTACATATAACAACATGCCAGTTCACAACAGGAAACAACTTATGTATACTTCTTGATCTCATCATACAGGACTAAGACAAAAGCACCACCCATCCCTCGGAGTACATTCGACCATGCACCTTTGAAAAACGCCTTGGAGCCCTCATCGCGGGCAATCTTCCGCCAGCAGTCAAGAGTGCCACTGTACATTATGTCAGCTGCAGGAGACAGACAGCATTAGAAATGAGATGTCTGTGACCCCCAACATCAGGTCAGAAACAGCTTAGCATTTGCCAGCTTCAGAACCTCAACTGTATCCTATTTCTTGACTGAATTTCTCCAATATCAGTGCATCACAGAGGACAAGACTGCCCAGGAGATACACTGCTGCATTACCCCCAGCAGGCACCTGAAGGACCGGTTCAAGCAGAAGACAGCTGCTGTTTGCTTTGACACCAACACTTCCAGACCAAAAGCTATTGTACGCCTAGCCAGGCCATGCCTGCTACTAGGGATATCTGTCCTTAGCCCAGACACTAGATTGCAACATCCGTGAGCAAGTTCTGCTTTCCCCACCTACAGACAGATGCCTCACTTGTGCATGACGCCTTACAGGTGTGCTGTGGAGACAAGCTCTTTCATGTCTCCCACCTGACAACCACATCTGCTGCCCTTCTCACGCCTCACTGTTCCCAAGAGGTGAGGATACAGAACCAGGTTGGTGAAAGCCAAGCCACTCTGCCCTCACCTCAGTTCCACCATCAGCTGTTGATTCAGAGATGCCCAATACTTCCTACACAAGGAGGTGGGCACTTACCTCCTTTGCGGCCAGACTGCATCATCATGCGACGACGAACAGTATCAAAAGGGTAGGAGACCAAACCAGCAACAGCAGTGACGGTCTGAGCAATCATCCAGCTGACAACAATGTGGGTGTTCTTTGGGTCCGGAAGCATACCTGCAGGAGAGGTTTAGATGAGAATGGCAGGTAAGCCATCAATGTCTGCTAAAACACATACGGGCTTGCTGCAGCCCAGCATCTCCCTTTCAGTATCATTTTGGTCAACCTACCCTTAGCGGTGTCGTAGATGCCAAAGTAAGCAGCTCTGTAGATGATGATGCCTTGGACAGAGACACTGAAGCCCTGGTACAGGCCCCTGAGGCCATCCGACCGGAAGATTTTGACCAGGCAGTCACCAAGCCCACTGAACTCACGGTCAGCCCCAGCTTTACCGACGTCCGCTGCCAGGCGGGTTCGGGCAAAGTCAAGGGGGTAGACAAAGCACAAGGAGGTAGCGCCGGCAGCACCCCCGGATGCCAGGTTACCAGCAAAGTACCGCCAGAACTGGGTTCGCTTGTCCACGCCACCCAGGAATATCTGCTTGTACTTGTCCTTGAAAGCGAAGTTGAGGGCCTGGGTGGGGAAGTACCGGATCACATTGGCCAGGTTGCCGCGCCAGAAGGAGAGGACGCCCTGCTCTCGGGGGATGCGCACCACGCAGTCGATGATGCCCTTGTACTGCTTGTCGGCGGCGATCTGCTTGCTGGCGTGCTGCACCTGCGGAGGCCGAGACATCCCCTCAGCGGCGCTCCCCTGCGACCCTCTGCCCCTAGCCCGCCGCGATCGTCGCCCTCCCCCCAACTCCTTGAGGCGACCTTGATGCGGCCATTGGCCCTGTCCCCGGCGCTCACCTGCAGCAGCAGCTTGACCCTCTCGATGGGGGCGACGGCGGTCTTGGAGATGGCGGCCGCCACTCCGCCGGCGAAGAAATCCTTGGCGAAGGATACAGCCGCATCGGTCATGGCGGGAGGCGGCAGCGGGCGAGGCAAGGCGACGAAACGCGAGGCGAGGCCCGGCGAGGCGCGGCAGGAGGCGGCGCTGCAGGCGGCGCGGGGCGGCTGAAATGGCCGCCTTATATAGGGACGGCCGCGCGCACGTGGGCGGGGCGCGCCGCGCCGCCGCGTCCCGCTAGCCCATTGGCTGCCGGAGGGGGGTGTGGCCGCCGCAGGGGGACGGGGCCGCCGCGGCGGCTGGCGGGGGGCACGTGGCCGAGGACTAGGGGGATCGGGATCGGCGGCGCTCCCGAGCGGCGCACACGCGGCCGAGCGTCCCCGTGGGGCACACGCGCCGTACCCCCGGTTCCATCCGGCAGTCCTGGGTGAGGGGCTCCCTGCCAGCCTCCCGCTGCGCCATCCGACTGCCATCATGAAGGCAACGCAGAAGGCAGTCGCAGCCGCGCTCTGTGCCCAGCTCAGGCAGGAACGCGGGAGTCTCGGCACCCGTTTTATCTTCAGACGTGACAGGACCAAGTCTGCCTGCCCACTCTCACAGAACCATAGAATCAGAGAATACCAGGTTGGATGCTACCTCAAAGATTATCTATTCCAACGTTTAAGCTGAGACCCTCCATTCACAGACTTCTCCCATTACGACCCCCCTTGCTAATATGATGCCCCAGGAGTCACAGTGACCTAAGTATCATCAGTCAACACTGCTGAGCTCAGCTGTGACGGGAGATACTCAGGCAGACATACACTCCATAACATACCACCTAGCACCTCTACTGCATCTAAGTGTCACCCGAGTCACAGTTTACCTACCTAGGAGCTGTCTCTGCAATTTAGCATTGCTCTTAACACATTCTTCATGATCACAAACCATTTCACATGTTAGTGATCCAACACTGAAGCATTTTGCTTCAGCATTGTCTTAAACATTTCAGTATAGCCTTTTGGGGGATCTCACACACAGATACAATTATGCAAAGCACAGACTTGGCTAATAGAAGGTTTGTGAGAAATTTATAGGTCGTAGGAGTATATTACAATACAAAATGTTATTAACATATCAGAAACAAGTTAGACTTTTTGACTCACTTGACTCTTACCAGTTTTGAAGAGCTCATCAGACCATATGCACCCATCACTCCATCTTTAAAGTGTACTTAGAAATACAACATTGGTAAAAAACAGACAGGTATGCTTGGACAATGTAAGGCCACTCCTTAGAAATTCTTTCCTTCCCAACACACTCACAAGTCACATCTCCTTATTCACATATCTCAGATAAATTTCAGTAGTTACCTGCACTGTGCAGACAGGGAAACTGAGGCATAGAGAAACAAGTTCATTAGGCAGGGTGGTTAGAGAGCAAAAGCACTTCAAGCCACAGTGTGACACACAAAGACCACATCTGTTCTCTCCAATCTTAAGTTTTGGTATCAAGCTTGTATTTCTTCTCTGAGAAGAAATCCAGTTTGAAGCACCACTGCAGCAAAAGTGAGCAAGCCCATTAAGAGACCTCAGCTGTAGGGTACATCTAGGTGCAACACAGGCCTTACAGTTACACCAAATCTTACTGCAAATTTCACTCCATAGTCAGACTGTTCCTGCATCAATCTGCCATTGCCTATATCCCACTGCTATCTGCCTAAACGAACTGTTTTTGAGATTTACTTACTTCCACACAGAAGAGACATAAATAGGACAAAAAGTTGTGTAAACCAGCAGACAAATCCTATGCTGAACCCAGGCTGCTGCAGTTGAAGTATGGCCAGCGTGCACACACCTTAATAAGCTGCTGAGATTCACACACTGCCACAGCCTGAGGCTGGTGGGACATGTTGCAGAGGACACAGCCACCTTTCCACACGAGCACAGGCTTTAGGGTTTTCTCTCAAAAGGAAGCAGGGTGGGGCTATTCCATAGCTGTGCTTCTACAAAGAAACTCAAGCAATAATGTAGCTCCTCAGGTGTAATATCAAGATGATCTTCTATCATCCAAAAGC
This sequence comes from Tricholaema leucomelas, assembly GCA_013400475.1. Classification (NCBI taxonomy): domain Eukaryota; kingdom Metazoa; phylum Chordata; class Aves; order Piciformes; family Lybiidae; genus Tricholaema lacrymosa; species Tricholaema leucomelas. The sequence continues at coordinate 359,422 of WAAF01007965.1, forward strand.
TCCTTAGACTGGTCTGAGGCCCATCAATTGCACTGACACCAGCAGTAGCCTCATGGTAGAGAGGTTCCTATCTACAGAAACTACCTGTGGCTTCTGAATCACAGCAGTAAATGTGGAAAAAACACAGGTTGTGTGCACAGTGCTGTTCTGCTGGCAAGTTCTGAGCAGCACTGTAGGCCTGGGTCTGCACAGAAAAAGTAGAAAAATAGTTTAATATAAAAATTAGAGCTTTAAGAATTCCTAAACAATGGGACTAGGCTCATGGCTCTGAAATCCTAACACACTCAAGAATTGCATTTTTTTCCACAAAGCTTTCAGTTAGACAACCTCAGGAAAAGTGTTTTTCAAAGCCTAAAACAAATTCAACAGTAATTTCAGTAGTAACAACACAGGAGAAAGGGAGGCAACGTTTTCTAGCATGCACTTAAGTTTGCAAGATTGTCATTCCAGTTTGGCTTGCACTTTACAGTTCTCTCTTAGCAAAAGCACAGTTGCAGCAGCAGCATATGTTAATTTTTAAGACTAAGTTTCATACAAAACTATTATTCTCAGGTAGATTTCAAAAATGGAAGAATGGGTTCTGGAGTGTGACTGAATTGAGATTAATTCTGCATCTGCATCTGCAGAATGGCACAACCAGGTTCTATCACTAAAAATAGAGACTTCAGTAGTAATTCTTGTGTGTTTATAATTTGAATTTTCTTAATATTTTAAAACATAGGAATTATAATTCCATCTCAGTTTTCCTGCCTTTCTCAAGGTAGTTTTATCTCAAAATGGCTATTCAGTATGGAAAAGCACCTAGAATAATGTAATTTCAAGTTCCAATACCACAGTGGTTTCAAACTAGTTGCATATTTCCTCTTCAGCATATGCTTGTTGATCATATTGTTTACATCCATCCACCAAATGAGATACAAAATATACTCATTCCTGACACTGGCATCTCAGTACCAAACCCAAACGAGCTGCCAGAACACTGGTACCTGTACTTTGGCATGCTTTTCTTGCAAAGGTCCTTAAGAAAGGCAGTGTGCAGGGACAATGGACACTCTGATGTCAGTTTTCAAGAGCTGATTTCCTTGGCTCAAAATTTTCCCTTCGGAGGAGTTTTAATTCTCGCAGTTCTTGTGGCTGTAAACTCTGGTCCACACCAGGAGTTAGCTTGTAATTTAAAGGAGATTCGATGTAACCGTTTCTGTACAGACAGACACGCTTGCAGAATTCAAAGGTGCTAAACATAACACCGAAGTATGGCACAATCTGATAAAATAACATTGAAAAGCAGTATAAGATAAAAAAAGCAATATTAAACTCACCAGCAGCATTCTTAGTCTTGATGTTTTCAAAAAAAGGAAACTTCTAGAACTTCAACCCTGATCTCACCTGCTAATAGAACTGTGCTGGTTTATATAAAACCAGTCTCATCTCAAACTAGGCTGGCACCTGCAGCATGCTAAAAGCAGGAGTTTATTATTGGTACATAACTAACTATAGCAATACTGTGAGTAACAAGGTCTACGATGCCCTACAGATTATCACAGCTTGTCAAATACCTAAGCAAAGCCTAGCCAACCTCAGCAAGTCCTAGGAGGAAGTGCTGGATTTATTCTACATAGAGCAGAGCAACTGAACAATATTCTTCTTTTGCCCCATGCAGAATCAGTAGCTCTAGTGCCATGTGGCTTTATACTAGCCAAGGCAGAGCTAGGCACAAGCAGACCATCACAACCACTCTTGTCACTCCATTACCGCTCATTAGCTGATCTCTAGTACTCCATGTAGGTAATCCCCACTGTAGAATGCATTTATGTAAACTAAATTACCTTCTGTTTAAGCTACTGTGTTTTATTGCAAGATTTCAACTCAGCAAGGCTGTAATAACTGACACAGATGCAATAAAAAGCTGATCCAACATTCTGCTTTTGACTTCTGGGGAAGTGGCTTACACAAGCACAGATCTCATTGCAGCCTGGAACAACATGTCAAATTACTGGAACTCAGCTGAGTAGAACCTGTTTAGATGATGCAAGTGGATCACTTGCAATCCCTCCTCCATACACTACTCTGCAGGTTAGCAGCACTCCCTTCTCTAAGGGAATTCAAACAAACTTGAAAGCAGTGACATCTAAAACACAAGCTTACATTAGGGAAAATATGACCAAGTTTCAAAGTTGGTTTATAAATCCCCAGAGGTCATACCTATTCTGTCACAAACCCTGTCATCCATAACATGCTGGTAAGTACAGAGGCATGTCATAAGCTTTATGACCCCAAGTGTCCAAAAGCATTTCTTGATTTCCTCAGGGTAGTCTTTGACTGGGATGAGAGCAAGGCCTCACCTTGAGCAGGCTAGGTGTGAGTCCATTCCAAAGTCCAAGCACACCTTTGTACTTCACGGTTTGCCGGAAGCAGTCAGTCATGCCAGTAAAATGGACGTCAACTCCTCCATAGTGGGGAAGCCAAGGACTCTGGGCCTATTAAAGAGACACCCAGGGGGGGATTTAGAACAAGCAAAGGAAAACCAAAGTCATTAAATATAATTATTTTCTCCATTCAGGTACATAAAGATCATTTAACAACAGGTTACAACAGACTGATCTGGGTTCTTCTATCAACCCAAAAGAATCATCTGTTTTGCCCTAAAATATAAACTAAAGAAGGATGGAATTCACTCTCTGACAGGTAGAAAAGAGAAAGAGAACCATCATTTCACACAGCACCACTTACTAGAAATGAAGCTCACCCTTGCGAAGACAAAACATCCAAATCAGAGCTGCACAATGCATCAATCCCACACTTGCCAGCTGCCCATGTCTGGGGGGAGGTTCCACTGGAGTAGGCTGCCCAGTGAGCTTGTGGGGTCTCCTTCTCTGAAGACATTCCTAACCCGCCTGGATGCATTCCTGTGCAACCTGACCTAGGTGTACCTGTCAGCAGGGGAGTCAGACTAGGTGATCTCCAGAGGTTCCTTCCAACCCCCACCATTTAGTGATTCTGTAAGAGTTATTTCATGTCACTGGCAGTGGAGCATCTACAAGAGGGAATTTTGGGGCTGGACCCAGATACCCCACTGCTTTCCTATAATTCGACCAAAACAGAGGAGCATGCTGACTTGACTCTGGCTGCTGAGGCTGTGCCCATACTGCAAAGATAAGGGTGAGTTATGCTATGGGTTCAGTAGGAACTACACAGCAGAAAGGGAAGAACAGTGATTTCAGCACAGGCTGCACAAGCCCACCAAGGGCTGCCGTTGAGCAGCTGGTGCCTGTGCTCCCATATCTTTGGTACACGGTCAGTTGATCCAGACCGGTTACAGAAAGCTTGGGAGTGCCCTGTGGGACAGCAACTACATTTCCTGCTGCAGCAGAGACAGTGTCTATTCACATGGAAGAAGTGTTCGGGGTCATTTTTAACAGCAAAATCCTTCCTTCATTAATCTCCTACTGTGTTAGCACAGACAGAATAACCTGACCTTGAATAATCTCATCCTCATCCATCTGTGCACATGCAGCCATGGGTTTATTTTGCACCAGTAAATCAGGGTTTCACTACAACACATGGCGAGTGACACTTCCCAGACAGGACTGGGAGGAAGGGCATGACACAGGCTGATGACTGGTGCCTGTGAGCTGATCACCACAGGGAAGAAGTTCCATAAAAATGAGACTTGTACCGTTACCCGACTGGTGAATGTGGAAATCGTTATCCCCTGGTTGACCTGAAACACCACGTGGTATAGCCCTTTTCCCCTCCTTGGCCAGACTAACCAACAGCTTCTCAGAGCTGCTAAGCCTATGACAAGCCTCTCATAAATCCACAAGTGGTTATGACATTTTTTATATGCCTCAGCTGTAACAGTTCAAGTACTTGTCAACTCAGATGCTGGAAATGGAAACAGATCAAAACTCATGCTCCAGGTATATAAGAGATGTTGCTAATCAAGTAGTTTTAATGCTGTTGCATCTCTGCATTATTGGCAAATTTACTGCTAAGACTCAGAAGCTAACAAGAGAAACTCTTCACCACCCCACAGACTAACTGTAGTCTTCTCTACCTACAAAAAAATCACGTCATGATTTTTTAATCACTTTTTTGTGCACGATTGAAATGTATGCAAAATACCTCTGATATCAGCTACCAGGTAAAACCATTGCTTCATTTTGACAGGGCTTTGGGAGGTGACTTGGGGAAAGCAGCTGTCTGTACTGAGAAAGGCAGCAACAGGCTTCCACCACATACTGACTTGTTATCTTCTGGATGCCTTTTATCACGTCCTGACTCCTTTACCCTAGATGAGGGTAAGTCTTCTACACTTCAAGGAGAAGAGAACAGAAGCATTTGCTTCTCTCTGAGCTTTCTCAACCATGTATCTGATTTGTAAGAGAGGGATTACGTTTGCAGGGGATAAAGCATTTCAACTGTTCTAATTGCTTGTCCCTTTTGTGTCAGTGTTTGCACTGCTAAAACTATGGGGCTAACAGCCATTTCCATAACTCCTAATTGTGGTACAAGCTTCCATAGCTTCCTGGTTGAGGACTCAGAGAGGCAGATGTTATGGGATTTAACTGCTGTGATTTTAGGTAGTTCAGTGTAACAGAGCTAGTCTGATAGCTAAGGCTCATGAACAAGTTCACTTACGTTCATTAGCTACAAAGAAGTTCATCTGTCTGCATTGCTCTGTTACTTAAGGAGTGTAAAGATCTAAAAAGAAATATCTAAATCCAACTGTGGGAAAAAAACCAACCTTTTCAAGCCTTAATTCACAGCACTTCACTTGAAGAACCCCTCACAACGACACTCATGACGTTACGGTATAAGATAATGAGTGCTGCAACTGAGACTTCAGGTACCAGTTCCACTATGAGCAGCAGGGGTGCTTATGAGAGCTCTCAAATGATGCAAGGATCCTTAAAAATTCAACAGCAGTCATAGGAGAGCTGGTTTCAAACCCCTGTTCTCCTTCCTGGACTTTCAGGCAGTTTCCATGCTCTTTTTTGGGCACAGGAAGATACAGGTAATGAAGCAGTGAAGAGGGACAGTTTACAACACCTCAGGAAAGCAGGGATGCTGTTAACATGTGATTCCCTTCTGCTTTAAGTCTTTTTGTGGTAGGCAGGGCATGACCTGCCAGAATTAGCTGCCTGAGTTAGATCTAATCCTCTTCCTTAGTGTATACATTGCAAAGGCACATATCAAAGGGGGTTGATCACAGTACTCCCGCCTGTGACACCAAAGCAGGCAACGAGCACACTGCAGGTTTCAGTAAGATTCTACAAGCAGTAAACACACCCAGAAGGCAGGTGTTAGAAAGGAACAGGTAAATCAAACCTCCAAGTTTCTATTTTGCCCACAGACACTGACCTCTTAAGAGATTTACTGGAAGATTATTCACCAGAGTCACAGCCATTTTCAAGATTTGGGTCTGTGGGATGAAGTATGCTATGCCAGCCTTTCTGCTTTACAGGAGCAGTGTGTTTCTACGACCCTGCACACCACATTTACACAATTGCCCACAGAATCTCAGAATCACCTACTGCAAAAGGAAAACTAAAAACTTTATCAGTGTGTAGTTAAAACTTCAGCGTTTTGGCAAATAACTGAGCAAAGTTCAAATGTATTGGTAGAAGAAAACAAAACAGGAAGGTGTTTTATGCAGCACTGGTTTTAGTGAAGGAAAAAAAAAAAGAAATCTGTGGGTTCTGAGTGGTTCTGCATCATCAATGCATGTCTGCAACACTTTAATCCTCACAACTGCCCTATGAAACCAGAGCCAGAAAGTGGAAGCAATCAAGCAAATCGAACCAGTACACTAATTGCTATCTATATATATATAATTTTGTCCCCCCACCCCGAAGTCTACTGTGACATACAAATCTAACAGCCAATCTCTTACCAAAAAGATTAGGTTTCTGGCAGAGGTATTTCCTGACATGAACCTCCAATCAGCTTGAATTCCTTTTTTTTTTGTACACTCCTTGATGCTATAGGCTGCTGCATGGAAACCTGTTTGTTACAAACATGGTTTACAACTTCCTTCTCCCCTTGTTATGGTTGTCTTATGCTGCAGAAGGCTGGAGACACAGTGCAGCTCACCACACTGATAACAGAGTGCCAAGTTGTTAGTCCTGGTAGTAGCAGGGCTAAGTTTTTACCTCTGATGGATGACGAGTTCTCTAAATGATTAAAGCGCATCAAACGCAAACCAGCTTCATCTGCTCTCTCACCGGTCTTTTAGTATCCAGAGCCTACCAAGTCGAAGTTACTATGACCAATCCCTGAAGTCAGCATTCTGCTGTGACAATTCAAACTCGAGAGATGTACAAAAAACCCAACCTACCTGTACTAACTTTTTGTATATAAACAAAACATTTAAATGGGGGTGAAAACTTGACACCATCTGCCCCAGTGTCTGCATCACCAGGTAACTGCCAGAAAAACACAGTCCCAAATTGAGAATTATCTCAAATCCTTACAAAAGACTTTCCCTTCAGTGATCTATCCCAAACCCTCTCTTCATTTTAGGACTGAAGGACAGATGTAGTTCATGGCAGCTGCAATGGGAACCACAGCCACCAAAATATCAATCACTTGAACCCTTCCAAGACTCACAGGGGACCAAGCAGAGACCACCAGGTCAGGAAATGGCAGATGTAGTGGTTAGGCCACATGAGCCTGAGTCCAGAACTGTGCAGATAAAAAATTCCCACTCCAGGACATTTTGGTTTGCAACTATTGCATTTCTATGTATCGCAGGCTCTTTGGAAATATTTCTCTCTCCACCCATGTACTTCCTGCCCCTGCCCCTCCATACAGTTTGTTGGTACGAAGATTTGTTATTTATTTATTGAGCACACAGCATCGTTGGCATAGAGTACAAAAGATCAGCTAACAGTGAATAGCTGCCACCTGTGGCACGCTACCCTGATGGCAGATAGAGTAAAACTGCTTCTTACTTATATTTTCAACAAATTCAGATGCCCTACACTTCTGATCTTTTTTTTTTTTCCCCAAGTACAGGAGTACACTTCACAACACAGCTCAGGAGTTCACAGTCTTAATCTGGCATCTAAAATAAGAAGTCTTTGCAGTCTGGGTTAATAAGGACACACGCAACAGGCAAGCATAACTAGTTCAAAAGAATCTGAAGGACAAAGATTGCATTTTCATCCAAGCTAATGCCACTGCAGTCAACAGAAATTTCTCTCAAGTGAAGGCTGCATACTTGAAAGAGTATTTCATTCCACTCCAATCAGAAAGAATTAAAATGTAAGTAAGTATTAATAGCAGAGAATGCATGCATGCCCTTGGGCTCATTAAGCCGTTCACCTGGAGAAGAGCTTTACCGGGAGTCATTGTCTTTTCTGTGTCAGTGGTTTGGTAATGCTGACTTACCTTTGGCTGAAGTCCATCAAAGGTATTCAGGCACGTAGGAAAGTTAAATGATGGCAAGCTCTCCGGAGGCAACCGCTTCCAGAGCAGCTGACCTCCAGCTTCTTGCACTCTAGGAACAAGTTGTCCTTTCCTCTGTAACCTAAACGGGGGCTAAGTAATGTCTGAGATCAGATCTGCAACGCAGCTCACAAGTTTGACTCTCAGCCTTAAAAACATTACTGCCAAGCCTGTTGTACCCTGAGGCTTCAGAGTTTAATGCAGAGTCCCTCATCTGCTATTGAGCCTAAGTTTTCCCTGCCTTTAACCAACCTGCCACATAAAGAAATCTTTGATGTGGAATACAGAGGTCTTTCTCCTCAAGACAATGCAAACCTCTTGCATCTATACCTCTGTGTGGGTTTTGAATGCCTTGTGACGATTCATTTCAATCCTTACAGACGGCTGCACCACTCTCATGCACATTAACACTAGTTCATTTATTGGTACAAACCCTGTGGCAGACTAGCTTGGTCCTACACTGCACACACTGGCGAATCTCCTGCTGCCTGTGTAGGAACTGAGAAGAAAATGAACATTTTACAGGACTGGAGCTATAGAGAGGACATATTTCTATTTGCCTTATGTAGATGACATAAAGAATCACACCAAGTCAAAATAAATCAGATATAAAAGTAAGCGTCCACAAAGTTGTAGTCCCTGTCTATGGCAGAGTTTGCTTAATTAATCACCTTACATGTCACAGGCAGATGATTCAAGGACAGACAAATGGATACAAGGCTTTCCTGTACAACCGATGCAGAAGTACTCATGTTAGGGGTAACACTGATAGCTGTCACTCTGGAGACACTGCTGTCCTCCCAGTGAAAATGAGGGCAGTAACAATGGTGTGCACACAGCAGCGTAACCTAACCTGTGTCAGATCACATCAGCTGGGTGAGCTTACAGAGTTCTTAAAAAATGGGCTGAGTTAACCCATCTAATTTACCTCAAAGCAGATTAAAGAGCTCTTGCTCACACCACACTGATCACAGAGCTGCAGAGACTGTAAGGGGCTGATGGCCATGCTTGGCTGGCTGTACCAAAACAAGGACTGGTAGCATGGTGGCCACTTCAGTACCTAGAAAAATCACTCAGGGATTTGCATTCTGCCCTGCCTCAGACCTCATGCATTTCAAATGGGTACAGTGTGTTTTCCTGCTTTTCTTCAGCAGGCACTGTGCTGCAGGGCTAAGCTGCTGCTGTAGTCCACCTCAGAGTGAGTATTACATAGTTATAACACCACAACCACTTAAATAAAAAGGGTTAGAGATCATTAGACATAGCATGAGTTGTCAGAACGAAGACCTGACTGTTACATCAGCCTGGTCTTGTTTCCAATTCTCAGTTTATGATTTTCCCTTCTTCAGTTTTTCTATTGACACCGTTTAGTGTTTCAACTTCACAGGCAGTTTTCATGATTCTCTGCTGTGGGAATCTGGTGATCTAAAATAAATGTTTCTGAGGCTCAGACACACAAAAGCTGGCTTAGGCTGTTATGGAAAGCAAAGCCCATGCTATGCTCAGTAGCTTTGTTCAGGCATTATCTCAACAATTTACTGGACCAAGTACTTCCCAAAGCAGTAGGGCACTGTTCTGTAACAGCCTCAGAGAAAGTAGTATAAAATATTGTCATAGCAGCATCAACAAAATAAAAAATGTTGGTAGCCCAAAGCATTTAAACATGGGGAGAAGACAAGCAAGGGGTTTTACCTAGCACAGAATCTGACATATATTATGTATTTGCTAACAATCAGAGGAGGCAGGCAGGCCTTAGGTTCAAGTACCACCCAGGGCATAGTATCCTAGTTGATGTTTGAACATCAGCAGCAAGAAAGGTAGCATGAGATCACAGGAAGAATGAAAAACAAGTAAAAACTCACACTGCAGCCTCCCCCTCAGGTGAAATATTTTTGCAGTTTCATCTCTATCTGTGCACTTGTTTTCCTAAAACTTGAAGGAAGTTAATATCTCTAAAACCTCTGTTCCTCTGTCAAGTTTAGCTGAAGCTGAACAGCATCATCAAAAGTTACTGGGAGCAAAGACAGATAGCTAGCAACCATGTAAGTCTTACTTCCACAGGAAATCAGCCTAAAAGTATTGCTCCTTATTTGCTGCCACACTATGGAATTTGTCACCTTGTGCTGTCAAAATCTCTGAAAAGGTTCAAGGCTCAGGCTCCAGTGCTGTTCACTATCAAAGGGCCTCCCTGCAGAGCCTCATAGCACGTATGCTGTTGAGATGTCGTGTGAACTGTATGACCCAAAAAGATTTCTTATTTTTAAACCAGGTCATGACTCCCATAACTTTCATATTCCCAGCTGACAAGAACACAGATCTCACAAACAGCTGGGACACCACAGATTGAGAGCTTTCACAGGCTGCCATGTCTGCGTCAGTAACTATCTCCAATGAAGAGCTCTCTTACTGAGTCACTCACATTTAAGCAACACAAGAGCACTGTCTCCTCATTTTAGCAGGGAAAAAGAGCCTTTCTAATGAACACTTATCATTTCCTTTAACAAGACTGCATGAACTTTAAACAGGCTAACACCTCGCAAAAGGAATGACTGCTTAGTTTTCTCCAGCTCAATAAGAACTCATAGTATTTACATCATTTACAACATTTCACACTTGCAGAGCATCTTGTAGCCCAAAGAACAACAACAAAAAAGAAACAACCAAATAAAAAACCCTCCAAAACACATTGAAGATTTGCAGGCAGATGAGGCCTAACTGCTTCACTTCTGGAAGTGAAAAAAGGCCACTTGTGGGATGATCTATGGCAACAGTCTACACTAGTGAGCCTGTTTGTTTACAGCAATAGGGGGAATTCAGTGCTTGAATTTTAAAGCAGAAAGATCACTACTGAACGTTTTCCTTGAAGAGATATCCTCAGAACTTAGGGATGTTGTGCAGACACCACCAAAACCATGCTAAATCTTACAGTGTACTGAAAGTGTGTTATTGTAGATAACAAGGGTTCGATGGTAGAGCTGTACCTGAGAAGTGTTCACTGGCAAAGACAAGTTTCAGACAAGTCACAGAAATTAAGACAAATTACACACCAAAAGGTGGGGGCAGGGCTGAGCTTCTGCAAAGCATGCAAAGTTTTTTCATGTAAGCAGATGAGGAGTAACTACAGTCGATGCAGGATCTGGTAAAACTTCAGGGTTCCCTCTGTACATTTTGCCAAAGAAACCCTATCAAAGTCACAGATCGGTTTGGCTGAGCAGTGCCAGCCAGGGGTATCTTATCCTACCTCCTGAGGGTCATGTGCACAGAAGGAAGTGCCAAACTTGGCTATTAGGTCTGCATTTGCATGTTTGCAGATTTTCAGTTCTCCATGCAGCCAGAGATCAGTGTCATTCTAATAATAATCTTCTGAACGGCATGTAACAGCTCTAAATTCATCTTCCCTTACTGAAATGCCAGAGCGCAGTCCAACATGCACTTATGAAGGTCATCACTAGCAAAAAAGATGATGTGGGAAAGTGGAAACTTATTACCAAGGCTTCTCCTAGACCCAAACTGAATCATAAGCAGATATTTCACTGCCTAAAGGAGGGGGGAAAAAAAGGCAAAGCAAAAGTGTTGTGTTCTTGTATGCAAGTCTGCAAGGTAAAAGTGCAGTACTTGAATATCACTTAGCTACTGGATTTAACATAGAACATGATTTTGTGAGGTAAGGAAGGAAAGTCAAGAACAGTCAGAAGATACAAAGATCAGTCAGTTTTTGTTCAGAAACTGATATAGCACAAGAGCGAGTCAGGAAAGCAATTGATATAGAACATCCCTTTGAATAACCCTCTCCTTCACTATTCCCCTTCTACAGATGCACAAGGAAAGCTGTATTTCCATGCCAAAACATGCATACAGTACCTCTTAATTCTCTAACATGCCAATCAGAAGCAAAGTGAAAAAAGGAAGACAAAGGAATAAAATTAGGATAAGCACAACACAGAGGAGTCGCATATTCAGTAAAACTCACACATATTAATTAACCTTTCTTTCAAGAAAGACATTCAAGCATATTTAGCAAACACAGCACCTTTGTTAAAACCAAAAAAACACCCAACCAAAAAAAGTAAACATCAAAAAGATAATTCCAATAGCAGAGGGGGAAGAAGCCATGGTTACAAAGAGAATCTGACATCATAAATCATCACAGAAACACAGAGGAAGAATTGTTCACTGACAGTCATCTCCTACTCCCACAGATGTCAGTGACAGAAGCTGTTGACGTCAGAAGTGTAGGATTCAGATACATAAAATGAGAAAGGATGAAACAAAATTATTTTTAATCTCAATTGTAACAGCACCTTATCCTTCCTCCCACAGCAGAATTAATTTTCTAGTCTGTCCAAACAATTTGAGCATTGTCTAGATGAGGCGGATGGAATTAACTCTTCTAAGACCGCTTATCATGTCAGGTAAAGATCTGAACCACAAGTTCAGGCCTCCATCCCAGAATCAGGGAAAACAGCCTTATGCCCTAGTTCCTCCATTTTTGAAGCTCCTGAAACTGCCCTACAACTCCCTGGTTCCCCACCACCTCCGGGTTCATTGGAAAAGTCTGCCTCCATCTGCCGGGTCAGTGAAACAGAAGGGAAGGAAGAGGAATCTGATGTTGACCTCTGCAGTGCACTGGGCTCTTTTTGTACACTAAACCACTGTTCACCGTTTCAACACAAAGCCAGCATTTCCCCACATGCACTGGAGAGCACCTGCCAGGCTCAGAAGTAGCTGAAGGCTTTCTTATCATCTTTCCATCAGCTAGAAAGATGAATCACTGAATGGAGGCTGATCAGAGTATGATATGCAAGAAAAAAATGATCAAAAGTATTTGCTCCCCTGTTTTCTACAGAACACTGAAATGTCCTGAAGGTCTTCTTTCCCTTTCTGGGTACCTTTTAGGGTGCTGTCCTAGACAATTCTCCCTTCTGACTACCATCTTGCAAACAGAACAGGCCTGCAAGTATGCACAAAGCAGAGCTGCTCCCTGCAAAGCTGGGCCATACCTTGGTGCTAAATGTGAAAACCAGTCTTCTTGGATGATCTTATATGAGTTCCACTGAACTCTTAGTATCAGCTCGAGTGTGATTTTCAACAGGTCTCTTTTCTGGACAAGCTTTCATGATTTCTGTAATTTCCAGTACCAAACACCTAGGCATGTCACACCCGGGCAGCTAGTTCTTGCTTTCTCTTGTGCCTTCAGAATAAATCACCAAACAGGAGATGTTTCTCTAAGCTTGGAAAAAATCACTACTTGGTTGTGGCAATGCATCTTAGAGGAAAAAAAACCTCTCTGTTGCTCAGCCTTTTTTTCTGTCCAAAATATTTTTAGCATATCCACTTCCTACATACTGAGGCAATAAATCCAGTTCCCTTATTTCTAGAAGTGCCAATCAGATGTTTTAAGCATCCGTCTAGAGAAAGAGTACAGCCTAGTGGCAGGAAAATGCAAAGTGGGCTTGTTCCACTTCCCTACTTGCCTGTCAAGACAAAGCTTGACACAGAACTTAACATCACACCAGTTACAGCTGAAAGTTAGTTTTGAACAGATTATGAAAACTGAATGTTCAAGTAACTGATGGATCGACAGAAAATGGGAAGCAGCACAGTGAATGCCTTTATTTTTTCAGATAGTATTACTGTGAGCTTGAGGATATAAAGAAAAAGAGGACTTGTGATGAGTAATTGCTTTTCTTAGACACATGATGTAGATGGAAAAAACTATCAAGTTTTCATGCTCAAAATCTCTTTCTTGCCCAAGACATTTTATGAGATACCTGATGAAAGAGCTCAGCCTGATGCCCAACTCCTGCACACATCAGCTATATGAGCTGGACTAACAGAACACATTATTTCTCCTGCTGAGGTTATGAGATGGAGAGATAGCAGTGAAGGCTGCAACGCCACTGAATCTGAAAAAGGGAACCTGGGGTGCAGGAGAGGGGAATTCACAGTTTCACTGATCTTTTGCTAGCGTGTGACTGACTTGCCAACCAGCCTACCACTTGATGAAGGGTATGAGGACTTGTCTAGCACTGCCACATCAAATGATGGACTTTTTTCCTTAAGATACCAAAAGCTTCCCATAAATCTGCAGTCCAATGAACTTAGGCTAAAAGAACAAACCTGGCCAGAGAGCCACCAAATGACAACAGCTGTTCACAGGGGAGAATGAATGCCTGTATTTGACTGAAGGTTTGCCAGTTTTGAACTGCAAGAGTTTGATAGAACTGATGAGAAAAAAAAAAGGCCAAAGACATCAGAAACTGAGAGTATACATATATCCCATGACAGTACTTGAATTACCTTTAAAGTGCAACAGCACACTTATAACAGTAATTTCCACAGAAACAACCCAACAAACAAACAAACAAAAAAATCCCACTCCAAACTAAATCAAAACCCAACCAAACTAAAGTCTCTGCATCCTCCTGATAAGAAACAGAAAGTGTCACGTGATCATCTGGCTAATCTCTTCCCAAGCTCCTGAAACAAGCAGCTACAACAAAGTACTAGTAATACAAGTGCTCTGTACCTGCATCTTCCTCTTGACAGTCTCAAAAGGGAAAGAAAGTGTCTGTGCCACAGCAGCCGCTACACAGCCATTGATGAAGTTCTGAAGAGGAGTGAAATGAACTATGGGTTCTCTCCAGATTCTGTCCAGATTGATGTAAACAAAGAACGAACCCGCAGAGAATGGGACAGCACCTAGAAAGCAAAGCAGACAGGTTTATATCAACACACTGTACACTAAGACCACAGAGCTGCTCATTGCATAGCCTAGAAAGATGCGGTGAGCCGCTTTACATCTCACATTGCTCACACCTGATCAGTACTCTGCAGAACTTTACTTTTTAGTTGTAGGTTTGCCACCAAACACCCATACTGTAGCATCCATATGTGCTGTCAGGGGCATACATTTACATATTAAAATATGCACATTGTGAGAATTATTAACTGCTTTAGACTCCACAACAGGTCAGCTTTCTTCAGGTTACCTCTTTTGTGACAAGCTGTTCCTCCAGGCCAACTCAACTCTAGCAGTTGTACAGGTAAACAGATTTGCTTCTTCAGTTGAGCTGATGAAGGATGCTTCTGTTCTCTTTTGCTTGTCTCATGCTCTCATCAATTTTATAGTAGGATTACATATATTTATTGTTATTGTTTTTGTTATTATTGATGTTAGTGTTTATTTATAATGTCATATCGTGAAAAGATGGACTCATTTAAATGGCGTTTTTAAAAGCTATGGAGAGTAATACATAATTTAAAGGATATTTAATGTAAAGAGAGAATATCACAAATCTTCACTTTTCACATCAGTTATACATTACTGCTCATACTGGTTTCACTGAACAGCTCAGGGAGATGCTTTCACACCTAGGTAAGAATCAGGAACATATGTGTATGGATATTTTTACAGTTAATTTTTTAAGAGTTAAATGGTGAAAATCTTGTATCCGAGCACAGATAGATCATCTATAAAAGAAGGAAAAGAGTATTTCATTGAATGTTTAACCACACAATAAAGCTGTAGCAGAGGTAATCAGTATTATCAGGCCTTGTAAATCTACACATCTGCTACAGAAGAACATTACTATTTGCTTTTGAAATGAAGGGAGCAAATGAACACATTACATAGCTGCAACAATCAACATGCAATGAGGCAATTTCTCTCCATTATTATTTTACCTAATATAGCTGGTGAAACACCCCGGTAGAGTGCAAGGAATCCTTCTTGACGGTAAATTTTGTAAAAAGCATGAAGAATTCCTTCATAAGATGGTTCCAGCCGGTTCTGCACAATGAGACGTGTTTTAATTACATCAGTGGGGTAAGTCACGATGGTTGCAACCATGCCAGCCAGACTTCCTGCCATGATGGCTCTCCAGTGGGAAATATGACCCAATTCATCCGTGAAAAGTATAATAAGTCTACAGCAAACACACAAAAGAGCTGCTATCAACGACAGTATGAAAAAGACTCATTAAAGCTAAGGCATATGCTCAATGCGATCATTCTTCTGCCCACAGGCCCCTTATAATGGGTGCTTAATTAAGATTTTACTGCATACAATACCACACAAGTAATATAACCTCTGTGAAACAGAACACACAAACAGGCAAAACAACCAGAGTCCTATAGGCCCAAAGAGATTTGGGGTAAATCCACACTACAAGGAAGTACAGAAAGGCAAACGTTAACAGCAAAATCAGGGACTGGACTACGCAACTCATCTGTGGTTGCAAGAAATTCTCTGATCATCATCAGGGAGAGACACTGATTCAACTCCCCCAGTCAAAGTTACTGCATAAGAAGAAATACAGAGATAATGTCATCACAGACCTTCTGAGAACAAGCAAACCTTCCTCTCTTGCTTATGTAGGGACAGAAAGGTCCATGGAGATACTTCTCTGGAGAAGACATGTCCAGGCATTATTATACTCAGTAGGTTTAAATTTGAAATTTTGAAAATGAGGGACAGAGTTTTAGAGGGTAACCTATAACTCATGTATTTGTGGCACACAAAAGGACTTTCCCGGGCACACAGGATACTCCTGCATCAGGGAAAGGTGTCATGGAAGCAGTAAAAAAAAGACTTGAGAATCTTAGCTGGAGGTAAAGAAACTTATTAATCTGTTTTGCAAGTATGAACTAAACCCCATAAACAGCAGATATACTCTTAAACTACACTGTGTTACCATGTCTGGAACAAAATAACTTGCAAATATTTGCACAGAACTGTTTTCTCAGTTGATTTTTGTCATGTGTGCATTTCCTATTGCATGACAGATCCCTGCATCTACTTGCCTCATGCCCTGCAGACAGCCCAGAGTGAAGATTAGCCAAGTAGAAGCAAAACGGCATACACTTTCCCCCCTTTGTGTCTTGTGCTTGTTAAAGCAACACAACCTGGTTTTCCTTGTGTGTGCACGAACGCAGGGGGAGGGTGTCTGGGTGCCTCGTAATTGCCACGGAAAGCCAGAATCATTGCACAGTATGGTAACCGCAGACAGGGTGCCCTGTCTGTGGTTACTGTGTCAGGATTTCCCCCCCATTCCCCTGACAGCTGTCCTACGATGCCCTTGCTCAGGCTGCAGACTGCACCAGCCCCCAGCCCCTGTGCAACTGGGGGTCACTAAATGCAATTATCTCTCAGAAGAAAATGCATTTAAAATTCCCAAAGAATGTATCAGGAACTACATGCCTTAACGTCCTAAAAGCCACTACGCAGCTTTCAATGTCCTGGTAGCCTACTCCCACTGCTAAGTCAAAAGAACGCCCTGTGCAAAGTAGAGACAAACTATAGCCTCGCAAAGGGAATAATACTCTGTTTCAAGCTGAACAATGAAGTTAGTTATTTTGCTCAAAATCGACTGGTTTATACTGGTGGAGCACATTGACTCTTCTGGAAACTGTCAATGGCATTTAAAGTAGCTGTTTCTGCCTTCCCGCTATCCTTGCCTGACTACAAGCTGAAGGACACAACAACGCTGCCCAGTTTCAGGGTTGCTACAGGGATCTCAGCCGAAAGGCACAGGCAGAGCCGGGATGGCTCTTGCTCATCCCGACGGGTGACAGCTCGGCACGTCCCGCGGCCTCAGCTTGGGCCAGAACGGCAGCGGGCCGGGATGGGCGGGCGAGCTGAGCACGGCTTCCCCCAGCGCTGCACGAACTGGAATAACCTATCGCCCAGCTGGGCGGCAATGTCAAGTGCATACCATGCGCACAGCTGACCTGACAAAACAGACAAGGCAGAAACCCAACCTCCGAAGAGGCAAAGCATGTTGGTGCGTGCGGAGGGTCAGGCGCTGCTTCCCAAGGCTAAAAGACGCCGGCAGCAAGAGGGAATCCCAGGACACAGCTCCGCCGTAGCTGCTCCGTGTTGATCCCCGCAGTCCTCCCAGTGTTTACCTTAATTTTACGTCTGCCTACTATCGAAAACAAGATCTTAAAGCAAATAATGTCACCTATCGACTTCAAGCCCGCTCAAATTTGCATAGCAACCGTTGTATAATTGGGTAAAAGATATGAATCATGATTTTGTTAGTTCCTTTGAGCTAATGTAAACACGTTGGGAACGTGTACGTGAACAAAACAAGCTGGCTGCAGAGAACAGACGCCGCAGCCACAGCTGTTGGTAGCACCGTAACTTCATTTCTAAAGCAATCTCGCTGTGCAGAAAAGGTTCAACAAACTGTCGAACCTTCATCTACTGAGGAGCACCTATGGCTTGGTAAAGCAACTGCTGGCACATTACCACGCCCTAGGAGTTGCCCCGCGCTAAATAAACTCGCTAATTAAGTTATTAGCCAGGATATGCATCTTTAGGGAGAGGGGCACGCAACCAGCTGAGATAGAGAACCGAACGTGCCCCGACGGACTAAGCCTTCGACTCTCCGTGTCCTCTTTTGTAGCAGACACGGAAGGTCGGAGCAGGAGCGTAGCCCTCCTCGCGAAGCCCTGTCCTGTCCGGGTCGGGTCACTTACCGACGGGATGCGGCGATCTGCATCGCGCTGTAGGGGAAGAGGCGCAAGCAGGCAGTGAGGTTTCCCTTCCATAGGGCCCGCAAGCCCTCGGTCTGGCACAGGCAGTGCCCGGCGGCGCGCAGACCCCTCCGGCTATGCCAGGTGCCCACCTGCGCCAGCACCGTCAGCAGCTCCAGTGGCGCCGTCAGGCTGAGGCTCAGCGTTCCCGCCAGCCCGGCGCAGCCCAGCCGCTGCACGGCGGTTACCCGGCCGTCCCGGCGCCAGGTTGCCATGGCTCGGCGCGGCCCCGAAGCCGAGCAGAGCCCAGCGGCTCGGCAGCGCTGCGAGGGCTTGGCTCGATCCGATCCGACCCGACCCGGCCCGGCAGGGCGCGGCTAGCGCGGGGGCGGCGCCGCCAGCCTCGTCCGCCAGAGGGTGCTGTGGCGCGGGCTCCTCCTCCTGGCACCTTCCAAACTCCATCCCTCGTTAGAAAATAGAATTAAAAAATATGGCGGTCACCGGCGGCGTCCGAGATTGCTGGAATGAACATTCTACATCGTGCCTTTTTTCATCCCCTCTGACAACCCAGGCCAGTTTACACTGTTTATGTCCTGCCTAGTACCTCACACAGCTATCACTGCAAACACAAGCAGAGCAAGTGAACTCTCTAAGAGAGACGGTTTTCTCTTCTCTCGTTATTCATGCAAAAGTACATTTTTATTACACTTGGAGACAGAATTTCACTGAATATACATTTTATGCAGTTGAATCCTTTGTAAGAACTACTCTGAACGTAACTTCTATTTCCTAGAAGATCACTGTGTATGTATACATTGTCTTACTGGAGTTAATAAAGAACAACGTACACGGTCTTTATGGTATCTACTAGCTAATGCTTTAATCTTTCCGACACTGATATCATCCTGCACTACTACACCCCTTTTCATCAATCATACCATTCTTGAAGTTTGCCTCAGACACCCCTCTGGATTGGTTTTGGTGTTTTGTTTGTTTGTATTTTCTTTTCATTTGTAACTCTGCAAATAGTTTGCTTGCTATTGATGAACTGCTTCAGAACAATACAGTTGTGGCTAACCTCGGAATCAGGCATAGCAATGACATCTGTCATACACTGATTTTCTTAGTAAATGTGTCATTTCCTAAACAACATTCCATTCTACTCTAACATGGGCATGTCAATACCTAATGAGAATATGTTTAAAGTCTCACAGGAAACTTCTGTGATCAGGGAAGGAGAATGTGCCAAGCTGTCAACCCACTTTTCTGCTGGTGCCATCCACACATACGAGTTAGAAAAGCTCTAAATTTAGCACTGCTCTGAGGTGTTAAGTCATTACTGATTTCCAAGGCATTTGCTGGAGACTACTACAGAACAAGACACTCTTGGTCAATCCTTTTACTGGTGGTGTGAGGAGAAGCCACTCCAGTAAACAGTTGTGTTGTCCATTTGATCAATAGTGAAAGTTAGCAAATTTCCTGTCATAAGCCAGGAGGTCCCTGACCGAGCCAGAAATAGAACCTTGCACTCCCACTCCTGTGACTTGATCACAAGCCTGACTTTCTGTACCAAGATCAATTCACAGTGCCAGCTGGCTTCACCAGTTGTAAAGCAGACTTCAGAAATAGGGATAAACTTCTTCAATCTCTCAGTTTATAGCCAAAATCTCATACTAGAATTACTGCCATTGATAACCACTGTAAGCATAGCTCAGAAATGTTATAAACCAGAATTATATAAAGGATTATATATGCAAGACTTTGTGTATAAATTATTATATTTCCTCTAGCTGGACAGCTTATGCTCTGAAAACCTAATTCTCTTTATAGCCAAAACTGATTTGTTGGACTAAGAACTATTTTTTTTTTAATGTTTGTTTTTGTTATTGGACTCTAAACAAAACCACTAGTTTATTTACAAAGTATTTCTGAGGTAACCTTGTTGTAGATAATCTCATCATCATGCAGGCTGACTAGAAAGTCCTGACAGGGAAGTTAAATATGTGGGAAAAAAAAAACCAAACCAAAACACCACCAGGAACTCTTTAATATTACCTAAGTTCAGCAAGCTTTCTGTGCAGACAGACAGTGGATGGCAGTATTCAACCCATACAAGCTAGTTCTAAAACCAGGGGATAATGTCTGTATAGGTGATCTGCTTCTCTCAGTATCTACAGAAAGAATATTTCATCAGTACACAAATTAGTTTCATAAATCAAACCTGCAATGACAACCATCTGCAACAAGCAAAGTTGTATCATTGTTATTTCTGACGTAAGACTGAAGTTTCCTACTGTCCTTCAGGTCTTGGTGTTCTATTTAAAAATTAAATACAAGACAGAGGTTTGTTTTTTTCCTAGAGAATGTAAGTAGGGAGGTGTATATATATGTATGTTTAGTCTCAGTAGAGAAATTTATCTTAGCTTTTAAATTACTTCAGCAGTAATTTGTTTCATCCAGACAATTCTTGGAATGACACTACCAAGCTACAAAGCAGAACCATAGCCAAAATTCTTATTTGCACATACTTACACGTGCTTCACACCCAAAGCTTCTTCCAGTCATCTTCCACCTCAGCTTGTTCCTGAATGTCCCAGAGATAGATCATCTACATGCACTGGTTGCCAGGCTTTAAATCAAAGCCATTTTAAATGTAGTAGGTTGTGATGTTGCAGTCTCTTTGTGAATGTTCCTGTGTGTTAGAGATTTATTTCAAATCCACTGTAGCTCGATGAATATAAAGCCAGGATAAACACAAGAGGTGGCTCTACACAGTCCTTTGTACCAGTTTTGCCTACATTGATTTTCACACATATGACGTGACTTGTGCAGGCAGGGCTTCACCCTTCCTTGCTGTCATTTTAAGAAGAAGGTTTTTGTAAGAGTAGAGCATGCAGACCTCTGCCATGTCCTCTGGAGTAAAAAGCAGGGTGGGAGTCATGGAATGTTAGGGGCTGGAAAGGACCTCTGGAGATCATCTAATCCAGCCCTGTTACTTATGCAGGTTTGTCTAGATCAGGTTGCACAGAAACATGGCCAGGCACCTTTTGTAAGTCTCTAGAGAAGATTCCATAACCTTTCTTAGCAGCCTGTCCCAGTGCTCCATCAACCTCAAAATAAAGAAGTTTCTCTGTAAGTTCGAGTGAAACCTCCTGTGTTCTGTTTGGTACCCATTGCCTCTTGTCCTATCACTAGCCACCACTGAAGAGAGCTCAGCCTCATATTCATGACCTCTGCTCTTCAGATATTTATATGCATTTAAAAGATCCTCTCTCAGTCTTCTCTTTTCTAGACTAAAGAGCACCAGGTCTCTCAACTGCTCCTCATAAGTGAGATGTTCCATCCCCTCAGCATCCTTAGGCCCTCCACTGGACTCTCTCCAGTGGTTCTTTGTCTCTCTTGAATAGAGGAGCCCAGAAAGGGGCACAGTGCTCCAGATGAGGCCTCACCAAGACAGACTAGAAGGAGAGGAGAACTTCCCATGACCTGCTGGCCACACTTCTTAATACACCCCAGAATACCATTAGCCTTCTTGGCCACGAGGGCTTATTGCTGGCTCATGGTGAACTTCCTGTCCACCAGCACTCCCAGGTCCTTCACCACATTGCTGCTTTCCAGCATGTCAACTCCTGTACTGATGCATGGGGTTATTCTTCTCCACATGCAGGACTCCACACTTGCCCTTGTTGACTTTCATGATGTTCACCTCTGCCTGACTCTCCAGTCTGTCCAGATCTCACTGAAAGACAGCACAGCCTTCTGGTGTGTCTGCCACTCCTCCCAGTTTTGTATCATCATTAAACTTACTGAGAGTACACTTTGTTCCTTCATCCAGGTTGCTGATGAAGATGCTGAACAAGACTGGACCCAGTACTGGCCCCTGAGGAACATCACTAGCCACAGGCCTCCAACTAGACCCTACACCGTTGGTCACGACCATCTGTGCCCTGTCATTCATCCAGTTCTCAATCCATTTTACTGTCCACTCATCTAACATACTTCCTAAGCTTACCTACGAGGATGTTATGGTAGTCAGTGTCAAAAGCTTTCCCAAAGTAAGAGTACACAACATCCACTGCTCATCTACCTAGCTGGTCACACTATCACAGAAGGCCATCATATTGATCATATATGATTTCCTCTTTGTGAATCCATGCTGACTACTCCACATAATTTTCTTTTCCTCCACATGCTTAGAGATGACCTCCAGAATGAGCTTGTTCCGTCACCTTTTTAGGGATGGAGGTGAGACTGTGTAATTTCCTGGGTCCTCTTTCTTGTCATTTTTGAAGACTAGAGTGACATCCAGTGCTCACGCAGCTCCCTTGTTCTCCAGGACCTTTCCAAAGTGGTGGAGCGTGGCTAAGCAATAACCTTAGTCTGCCCCGCTCCGGGAGGCGGGAGGAGAGGGTGGTACCGGGCCGCGCCCCCGAGGCGGGTTCCTCCGCCGCTGCTCAGCGTGCGCCGCGCTCCGCCCCGGGGTGGTGGCGGGGAGGGCTGTCGGCGGCTGCAGCGGTGGCCGGAGGGGTAAGAGGAGCCGACCCGCTGCGGCCTGTGGCAGCGGGGTGCTGCCGGCGGAGGGCGTTCGCTGTTTTCGGAGGCGCGCCCGGGGCGGGGCGGGCGGCTTGGCTCGGTGCCTCGCACAGGCACCCTGCCGGGGGAGGGCGCTGGAGGCTCTGGCGCCGGTGAGCGGCCGCGGCTCGGCCCGGCCCGGCCCGTGTAGGGAAGGGTCTGCGGCCGGAGGGCTGCTGCCTCACTTAGTACCAGACAGGCCTGGTCCGTGCACGCCGGAGCAGTGG
This sequence comes from Tricholaema leucomelas, assembly GCA_013400475.1. Lineage (NCBI taxonomy): Eukaryota > Metazoa > Chordata > Aves > Piciformes > Lybiidae > Tricholaema lacrymosa > Tricholaema leucomelas. The sequence continues at coordinate 382,155 of WAAF01007965.1, forward strand.
GGAGTGGAGCAGTTCCCGGCAGCTGTAGCGAAGCTGAGCGAACCCCGCGGCCCAGCCGGTGCGGGTTGGCGAGTGTTGGGCTCGGCTCGGGTGTCGGCCGTGCTTCGGGCCGGGGTGGGCCGGTCCTATCCTTCGGCTACCGGGGCAGTGACGGGCTCGGCCGGAGCAGTGTCGCCGCCTCGCCTTCTCCCCCGGCCCGCCCGCTGGGCGCTATGGGCCGCTCGACCCGGCAATTTCCTGGCGTGAGGCCGCAGGGGCGCTCCGCAGCCTAGAACCTGTCCCGGCGGGGAAAGGAGGCTGCTTCCCCGCACCCGCACTGTGGCAGAAGAGCGGGCTGGGCCCTGCCGCTGTCGCTGTCTTTCAGTGCCCGCTAGAAACACCCCTCTGGAGGGCGCTGGTCGGGCCCTATCCGCTAGTAACCTGGGTTGCAGTGCCTGCTGATCGCGCTGGGGCTCTGGCACCTTCCGGCCGAGCGGAGGAACCGCGGCCTTTCGGTAGTTGTATCCATGGACAGGGGGCTGGATTGCGGTTTTCTTTATCCCCACCTCAGAACACGCAGCTCGAGGAAGTGACGCTAAGAACGTTGGCTTCAAACTGCCCCTTTACTGCGATATTTGTGTTAGCAGCAGCATCTCTGCTCTTCACTTAATTTTGTGCAGAACAAGATGAATAGTGTTAAAAACCGGTGTAAAGTTCTGGTTTAAACTTCTCTAAATGACTCTGGTAAATGCTTTTTCCCTGCATGATAGACTCTTCCTGTTACTATGGATCAATACATACACTTGCCATGTCCCCATTTGCTCTTAGGTGCTCTGCATGCGCAACTCTGGAGTTAAGATGTTTTATCTGCCTTCAGCTCATGTGGTGGAACTGTTTGGGGCCTGTGCAATGCACGAGGGTAGGGAAACACAGTTGTCTGAAAAGCAGAAAAGTGACCTGGCAAAAGACAACTTTTATATTTTTTTTTTTCTTTAAGCTAGATTTCTTTCCTGACCTGATGGATGCTATGGTCTCAGAAACAGTTGTGATGGCCCAGGGCCTGGCATGAGTGACGTGGGAAAGAGGATGGTAAGAGTTAGTGGTACCATGAGCGCATGTGAGGTGAACTTTTGGACTAAATTATTCTCTCTTCTTGCATTTTGCACATACAGGCTATATGGGTATTTCAGGTTAGATATTGCCAGGCTGTTAATACTTCCCTAAAGTCTAACTTTGTTTTAAAGTCTGAACTTGGGTGACACATTTTAGGATGTCCTGAAATAGTTTAGGCAATGTAAAAAGGATTGTGCAGATATTAAAAAAAATAAATTAGAATTTCTGTTTTTTCCTCATTATTTCCTTTAAGGCTCTGAAAAGGTTGTTATAGTACCTAAGTGCCATCTTAGGTTTCCATTGCAGTATTGCGGGGAGTATGTTTTAAGTGATGATAGAGAGCAGGCTTAAAGGTTTACTGTATATGGCACTGACCAAAGCAGAGCTCCATTACATGTAATGGTGACTTGAGAAGACAAATGGCATCACTCTAGATGTCTCCAGCGTCATGTTGCTGAGCATGACGTCATATATGAGATGTCCCTTTGGTCAGTTGAGGTTAGCAGACCTAGTGTGACCCAGCAGTGGGGTGAGGAGCAGAAAAGACCTTGCTTCTGTGTAAGCACTACTTGGCAGTAATGAAAACATCTCCGTATTAATCTTGTAATATCTCTTAAATGCTCATGCTTGTCTCTAGGGGAGATTTGTTAACTGATGAATTGGAGCCAAATAAGTAATTTCCAGTTGTGGCCTTGGAGACAAATGGTATTGTGTCTCTGTTGTCTTGGCAGTGCTTATTAAGATAACCCTAGAATATCAACCATTTAAAGAGACAAAGAACTTTGTAATGTGTGTCTCAGTTGGATGTATGTCATCCATGTTAAGGATGCATTAACATCATCATGCTAAATAAACTGCTATGTATTTTTAAGCATGCTATTCTAACAGGATTTCTTGTTAACTACATGCTGACTCTTGTCTACTGGTTGCTTATTATTAGCACTTCAAAGGCTTGCATCCAATTCTCCAGGACTCAAGATGTAAAACAAGTGTCACCTAAAGTGTCCCATGTTGATAATTGCCTAGAAACAGACGTGGTGATGAAAAGGAGGTCAAGAGAGAAAAAACAAAGCTAAGCTCAAGAGAAGAGAGGCAGATAGATGGAGATGAGAAACATCCCCCACAGCAGCAGAAGGTACCAGCTGAAGAACAGCAGTGGCCAGAGAATATGCCTGAGTGGGAAGAAAGGAAATCCCTGCTAGCTCAGAGAAGAGTGGAGTCTGTCAGACTGCTTACAGTGCTGTTAAACCGTGTGAAAGTAAGACTATTTTAAAACATATTTTAAGTTTTGAAGGGTATTTATTAGAGCTTGAATTGTTCACTAGACCTCAAGTGTCTTGGTGTCATTCAGAAGAATGCCCTGAAACTGTGAGAAGGCCTGAGGTCTAACTGTTGTGATGGCCTACTCTCAGTTTTGCCCTGTGAGCAAAGATAGTGTTTTTAGACTCAGAAACTTTGATACTTGTTCAAGTCCTTGCCATTACTGAGTAAAAACAGGACTGGAAGGGCTGTATTTGGTCTATTAGTCTTGACCCAGCATTGCAGGCAAGGAGTTAGGGATTGGGACACAAATTATTTGTTTGTCTTTGTCACAAGTCTGCAAGTGACAGAATTAAATTGAACGGGATTTTGTCAGTTGCATTTCTCACAGCCTCACTTTTGCGGCCAGTGCTAAGCTGTTGTTTTTATTTCATTTTGATTCAGCTAACATGTTGGGAAAGAGAAGTGATAAAAATTTGTGTTTTCACACAGTTTAATGTTTGGAGGTTTATTTTAGTGCTTTGGGCTTAAAAAGGTTTTACATGAGAATAGAGGTTTTAATTTCTCAGGGGTGCTAACATGGCTGTGTCGTCACTGTTTCCTAAGTAAAAATTTCCTTGCAGTTGCTCTTAACAAGTGTGTGTTTTCTCCAATCCTCGATGCTAAAGATTTCTAAAAGGACTGTAACTTACCAAGAGTTGAAGTGGAAACTATCCTTGATATTCTGCCTGACTTTTTAGTGCCCCATAACACCTGACACTGACCACCTTTTGTTATGGAGGTGATGTGTTCTCTTTTTGTAACTTCGTCATTTGGGAAGTGTTAAATTGTTTTAAATGGCTCCAAATACAGCCAGAGCAATTTATTCTGAATAAAATACTTGATCTGTGAAAGTGTAATAGTGCAGGTACAGTTGCCTGTAGTGATGTTGTGACTGAACAAAGAATAACTTGTTGTTAATGCAGTTACAGTGAGATATATGAGTTGGTTCCAAGGACTACTTTCTTACTGAATTGAGAATGCAGCTTTCTGAGATTATGAAATGTCTGTAGTGCTACTTTAGGAATATTGAGATTGTATGACCAAGCTCTAAACTAAGCCAAACTTATCCCTCACCTGTATAATTCTTCTCACTGTAGGACCACTTGCTTATGAGTTATCAGTTTAGCAGTCTATAGCATTCAGTAAATGTACATAATAATTTTCCTGACTTTTTGTTTGAAGGATTTTGCACAGTTGGCCAGTCAGAAAGTGGATCCTTCATTGGGTGTAAGGAAGGATGATTCCTTTTCTGAAACAGCATTGAAAGACTTGCATCAGGAACTGATTCACTCCCGTTACCATGCGCACAAAGAGCTGAAACATAAGGAGGAGTTTAAGTGCCTGTTACCCAAAAAAAGTGGCAGCTTGTGTAGTGAGGAAGGAGATGTGAGTAACTTCCATGCATCTACTTGTCATATAGTCAGGACAATTTTAAATGATCCCTCTAGAGCCCTGAGTTCTGACAGACTGCTTGGCAAAGATGTGGACTACTCCCTTGGCTGTGGATCTTTACTCATTACAGTTACGCAAGACTGCAGGGTCATCAAATCTGTCGATGGAAAGGACTACTCAGCATTGAATGTAGCTCACACACAGACAGCATCTGACAATGACTGCTGCAAAAAGCGAAAGGTTTATGAGACTGATGAATTCATCCATTATTTACTAAACTACTACCAGACACCAGGCTATGCACGCGTTTGCTTAGAGCCAAAGAAGACTGCAGACAAGACCTGGTGGAAGAGAGTGGTGTCTGCTGATGATAGTGGTGTTGACATCAGCTTGAGTAACAAACATGGTCAGCACTTCAGAGAAGTGAGTCCCGTACAAAATCGCAACGACAGAAATTATGGTAATGATAATGATAGGCTGGTGATCACTGTTGGGGAGCTTGAATCAAGAGACACAGCATTAGAAAGCAAGGCCTCTGGGGGTAGGCTTACAAAAAAGTTGCAAGTGCAGAAGAATGACTCGCTCACTGTTGGTAATTTACCACATGCTGGACTGAATCATTCTGTGGATTGCACTGCTGTTAGTCATGATAAGGAATTCAAGCAAGATGGTAGCAGTGAAGGTACTGTACCGTACAACACATGTAGATCTTGCAGATTGAAGGATTTGTTGGAAGAGATCAGTGATTCTGAGTACTTTAGAGAGGCACATAGTAGTTCAATGAAGAGAATGGAAAGAAGATGTGAAGAAATGTACAGCAATTGTAATAAAGGGTGCTTGCCTGCAGGAGCTGAGGAGAGAAAATTACTGGTTTACCTTAAAAATGTAACTCTGGAAGGTCAAGAGAAAGAAAGCAGCAAATGTTGCTTCTGTTGTAATTCTGTCCGAGAGGGCTTGGTGAGGAAGTGTGAACATGAGCTTAAAAAGTCATGCAAGAGGCCTAGCAGTAAATTAAGATGTGAAGGACAGAAAAGTGAGAGAAAATCCAGGGGAGATGAGAGAAATGCTCATAAAATCAAGAAGAAGCGAAAAGAACTTTCTTCTAATCTTTTATCTGATGAATGTGGCTTTTCAGAAATGGACAGTTGCATGCAGCTGGAGTCGTTCAGAAAGATGCAAAGAAAATATAAGAGAATGTTCCACAAAAAAGTGAAATTCGAGACACTTCACACTGCCATAGCAGCACCAGATGTTACCCCTCATGATGGCTTACCACATCAGGAAACCCTCCAGAGGACAGGTGAGAAAGAGGGACACCAGAACTAAGATGAATAAATTTGACAGGTCTCTGGCAGATGAGGTCAGTTGCCACAGTTCTTACAGTAATGAATGGTAGGTTTAAAAAGTATAAATGTGGTGTAAAAAAAGTTTGACGTCTCTGCAGTTAAAGGTTTGCTCAGATAAGGTCAGAAGCACTACCTGCAGCTGCAGATGAAGAGTAGTGTTTGCTTAATTGGATACCAAAGTATCTGTCATGGGCATTAGCAAAAAAGTGTTACTCTGTTAATAACAACATGCATGCTAAAAACTGAACATCCTTTAGAGAGCCAAAATGTTGTTCAGCAACTCAATATATGGTACATGCATCTGGAGCAGGAGCTGCTCTCTGGAGTTTGAATTTGTGTGTAGGTGGTCATCTGATCTCCATACGGGATTGACACGTTTCTGGCTGTCGTTACTCACAGCCCTTTCACAATTTACAGTGTTTTCAGGTTGCTGATGGATACCTTACTGCTACTTCCCTACACCCCTTCTCTCTCTGCTCCCTGACAAACTCATCTAAAGTAACTTTTTCGTATACTTGCCTACAGGAGATGATGGGAAATTAATGTTGAGAAGAGAGATGGATGTAGATGTCAGAGGATGCCCTCTATTTCCTCTCGAGATAATTCAGACAAACCCCTGCTCAGATACTTTCTGTGGAGCAGAGCCCAGAAGAGGATGTTGAACAGCAGCTACATAATAGCTCTTTTTATATGGAAGTGGGAGAAGAAAGCCCTTTGACCAATAAAAGGTATATGAAATACTGCAGTATTTAGCTTAGGTAATTCTTTTGGCTACAATTTTTAACTGGTGTAGTGAGCCACAAAACCGGAATCAGTGTTTACCTTTTGGATAACAAAGGACCAAAGCTTACCCCAGGGCCAGACAAACTTTCATGGACCAGTTGGTAAAATTGGAAAGGATACAGATTGAGGTCTCAGAGCATTATGCTCTAATTATACATGCACAGAGCCATGTAAATAGCAGTTACAGTATTTAGTAGTAAACAATCATTGGAAAAAACATAGCTATGTAAATCCTACAGCAAGCACATGAAGTGCCTCCTCAATGAGGTTGTTAATATGATGGGACTGGAAAGTTTGGGGAGGACATACTGAATTGTGGGAAGTAAGAGATTTCCAAATGTGAAAAAAAAATCTCATTTTCTGTATAAAAACCACACTGGAAAAATGCTTGTTTTCTATTTACAATTCTAGAGATATTTCTGGAAGCTCACTGGTGTTTGAGAGGAAGGATTTCACTGCACTTGTGCTAGATGCAGTGCTTCCAGAAATTTGACTGACTGTGTAAGTGAAGCTCTGAACGTTAGCCAGTGACAGGGCAATGTTTGTCAGCGTGCTGGCAGTCCCCATGTACATGCAGGTTGAAAATTTGTTGGCACTTCTGAAGGCACTTGTAGTCAGGTAGGTATTTAGTATGAATTTGCTTACAAATAATTCCAGAGGAATTGTCAAATGTTGTCAGACATGCTGCCTGTAGGTAAAAATGTGAAAATGCAATCTAGGCATTTGAATTATATTCATATCTGTTTAGCTGGCTGGATTTAGAAGACAGCCACAATTGCTTGTGGACAAAGTCCCTTTGCAAGATAGAGAAGACCAGTCCCAAGTCCAATACATGATTTTCATTTTAGTATTACATGTCAGTATACTAAGTTAATGTGATAATGTTGCCTTTATTACATACAGTCTTGCCTATGTTTGTAACTTCTGCTCTAAGAAATAGGAATGTTTAAAAAAGTAATTGTAATTGTTGGTGGTAGATAGATTTTTCCCCTGGTGTTGAGTACTGATGATTCCTACAGGTTTCTAAGCCAGGCTTTGGCAGTCTTCTCTGTTCAGATGTTGAGTGCCTTTTCAGGGTCATGAATGACAAATGGTTGCTACTCAAAGTACTGTTATCTATTGCTTTTATCTAAAAAGTTCTTATTTTCTTGACAGAAATATTTTCTGACTATTTTGGAAAACATTCATGCCCCTCTTAAGTCTCCTTTTTAGTATTTTATAGAGTTATAATGAAGATCAGCTGTTGTATTTGTTGATCATGTGAAATGTTTCAGTTGCACTGATGTGACATAACTAAGAGTGTTTTTTTTCTATGCAATATTTGCAGGTATAAGATGACAAAACTTCCCCCTCTGTCAATCTGTAGACAGTTCTGTGTCTTCAAGTGCCCATTTCCCGTGAGACAGGCCTTTCAGTGACAGGTGAGAAAGGAGTATTTGTTCTGGTTAGTCTGAGGGACCAGAAGCTAAGGATTTCCATTGGTGTAAATTTCCAGTGTTTTATTAACATGTCACAATATTCAGTAGCAAATAAGTACACCACTTTGTAATTGCTTCTTGCCTTCACCTGTATTGATCAAAAACAACAAAGCAAATTCTGTCTCCAGTTCCTCATTCTGTGTAAAACATTGTTAGTAAATAAAACGTGCCTGCACTTTAAATGTGAGACATCATTGCAATCTTCATACTGAAACAGAACTCTTGGGTTTCCTATTTGTTTACAGGTGACATTATTGAGAACCTGTTTTCATCTGGTTTAATGTTGATTATTTTTCATGACTGACTTTTCCTATCCACACACTTCATTTAAGCCAAATACTTTCATACGCTGGCTTGTTCAGTATAATTTTATTCTCCTGAAGACTAATCTTTAAAGACAGATATAAACAGCTTGAAAACTGTAACTGTTAAAATACATTGCTTTGTTGATTATATTCCTGTAGCTACATAAGTAAATGTCATATCTTTAGTATGAAAGTTATATAATGTTTAGACAAGTAGAACATTTAATAGGTGGCAAGATGCATAAAAAGCAGCATTGGTATAGTTCATCAGTAGAGATGCAGAACATTGCTGGCACAGTTTCACACCTTTCAGTGTGTGCCTGGTGTGTGCTGTTGTACTCGGCAGCTTGAGAGGTGGGTTTAATGGAAACACTTTTCACTCTGACAAGTATGAAGTAGGGCCTTGGACTGCAGCTCTGCAATCAAATCTGACTTTTTGTACCAAATACTTGCAATGGAGCTGGTGAGAACAGGGAAGCTGTCAGAACTAGGCTTTGTTGTCAGAAATGCATGGCCTGTTGGCTGTGCTGAATGATGACTGAAGTAAAAATCTACAGGTTCTTTTTAAAGCAGAAATAGACAATGCCCACTATTACATCAGTCTGTCTGCTTGGAATGCGAGACAACAGTGATTATGATACAAAGACTCTTCTTAATCCAGAGATTGCAGGCAATGCATAAACAACTCACCTTTTCTGAAGATCCTTTACATAATGCTTGACATAAGCATTCACAAACTTCTTTTTGTTAAACTGCAGCAGCTTAAAGAGCTAATAAAGATTATAAAGAGCAGGTAGAGTCTAGATGACTATCTGGATTTTACAAATATCTGACTATAGCAGAGCTGGTTGGAAATTAGACGCTAATCAATGATTTTGGTTTGTCCTAGAGCTCCTCAGGTGTGCTTTTGTGACACACAAATAACAGGTGTTCAGAGGTCACTTCCAACCCCTATCACTCTATGATTTTCATGACACTTCAGATGTTGCTTATGGTTTCTGCTCTCAGTTGATCATTGTGTCCTACTTGGTTAATGTACAATCTATAAGCTACCTGGCAGTTTTCTGCTTAGTCACTGCAGCCAGCTCCTTACTGGTGAAGGAAAGGATCAAGTTGTAATGAACAGAGAGTAAGAAAGAAACTAAACACCATCTGTTTTCTTAAATGCTTTACAAGAAAACAAACCCCACACCTGCTGCTTACATTAAACCACTTTTTTTTTTATTTGCTTCATCCCTTTTCTCTATAAATTGTTTTCTCTGTGAAAGTAGTGGTCTCAGCAAGGTGTAGTAGTATTTCCTTCCCAAGAGGCACAGATGCTTGACATTAAGCTTTGTCTTGTGTTACTGCCAGTTTTGTGTGTTTATTATTATTCCTTATGATGCATCATGTACTAGTACTTAGAATAATAGCATAGAGTTCCTCAGTATACAAGAGTGCCTCAGTATACTTTATGGACTAACTTTAGAGTCAGATGGTTGAGTCCATTGATGAGTAGGTTATAGCCCAAACTTGTTCCACCATCTGACAGTCTTCCAAAGCTCTGGCTCTTGCTCTATGTTAACAATTACTTGGACTTTTTTGTTCCTGACTCTGGTTTTGCAACAGCAAAGCGTATTATGCAACATGAATGTATTCTACATTTAATATCCTGTTGAAGTTAACACTACAGAACTGCATTTACAGGCAATGTTACATTCTATGTGTTGGATAATCTAAGGCACTAAAGAAAGACAATATAAAACTTGAAACCTTTTAGTATCCCATTTAGTTGCAGTAAATAAAAGCAAACACCACCATTATGCAAGAGTATTTTATTTTCTGCCTTAAACAAATAAAAGCACATTTCTGATTTGAGGTAAACCATCATTAGTAGTTTGCAAAGAGTATAAACGTCTCTAAAAATAAAACAGCAACACAAAGGTCACAACAAGGTTTACATTTGTCTCTAGACCTTCCTTAGGTAGTTCATACAGTAGCACTTTACACAAGCTATCTGGCTCCAAAATCCATACTACTCATTTGAAGGCCCAGGTAACCAAAAGAAAATGCTGACAGTGTTAGGACTGAGGGAACGTCGCTTGTTCTTACCACAGATGGTGTCAGGCACTTGAGTATGTTAACTTGTTTTTGAAAACTCTCGTTGTGCAATGCACTCTTCTCAGCAGTTTTCCTAGCTTACAGTTGGACTCAGTTCAGAGTTTTGGTCTTGTTGCCAAATTGAAACAGCGGGGCTGGACACCCCAACCAGAGCAACTAAACAGGCAGAACTGTGCCAGGCAGGTGCCCAGGCAGAATCACCTGACAGAAGACATCTTTATGAGATAGTTATCTTCTTGGAATTTCTGAGAAAGTATGCCAAGTATTTTGGATGATGAAGTAAGCACATTTATGTTTTCCTTTGGTCAAATCCACTTAACCCAGCCCCACCCAACCCCTGCAGGAGACTAGGCTACATAGTTAGAAAAAACTCCAGTCACTGCGCATAGATGTGAGCTAAGAGAACAAATCAGTAAAAGGCAATTCAAAAGTCTCTCAGTTGTAGCAGTGGTGGTTTTGCACAAGATTGTGCCTTGTCTTCTAATGGCTACATTCCAAAGCAACAAGGGCCTCAACGTGGAAACAGCTTACACCATGACGGTTTATTTTGTGCAGGAAACTCACCTATGTTATGTTGGTAATGCTTTTCTGCTAGTTAAAGCTGGATGTCCAGGAGCACTTGTGTACCAACAAGTTTTCTTGTTTAGGCCTAGGAATCAATAGCAGCTGAACTTCCCTGTTCAATACTATTTCACTAAAATTCACAGAAAAACCTTACCAATAGTGAATGACTAGTAGTGCAGTCAAGTCACACTTCATGGTGTACCTGTTCATAGGGATGCCAAGTTATGCTCAGTATCTAAACCTCTGTAACACATCAGATGTGCTTTAAAAGTAAACAAATATTAATCCATGCATAATTATGCATGACTGAATACATCAAGTATTCACCAGTCCTTATTAATTTTGTTAGGTATGTAAAAGTAATTTAACCTCTCAAAAATTCTTTCTAAAGCAGTTAAAAGACACTATGTAACTCCCTAAAAGCAAATCACCTTACCTAATATTGAATTACTCTGCACCACAAATAAGCATGATGCTTCATGGACAAATAAAATACAATCCTTTTTCTAAAGGATTACAACCCAAGGCCCAGGTCTTGCAGAAGCTAACACAAAATAAGACTTAGTGGAACTCGTGTTACATATGTGAAGTTACTTCTGTGCTTGTGTCGACAGTGCTAGGCTGTTAATGAAAAACTGGATGTCAACCTGTTCTGCACTAAATAGTGTAGGAGAAAAAACAGTAAGTCTTCTATTGCCAAAACTCCATTTTACTTTTGCACAGACATTGTTTTGTGCATACTTTAGCAGGTTTGAAGACAGATCTTAGATATCTGGTAGTTTACCACTAAATTCAAAAAGGAAACCTTTGAAAAGAGACAAACTATCTCTGGACCTTTTGTAAGCATTGCTGCTGTTGGCAATTTGTAAAACAGAAGTGGAATGTTACAAATGATCCTTTATGATTAAAAAAAGATTGTTCCTCAGTGCACCCTCTACTCTTTCTTTGCTTCCTGGGCATCCTTTTCTTCATCATCAGAGTATACAGTGGGTTGCTCCCCTTCCTTCAGCAGCTTACCAACATGGTGATACTTAACTGGGAAGAAAAAAAAAAGGAATCCAAGTCATTATTTTGTCCTAGATATGTACCTTTTGTAACTCCTATTTCTGTTTCCTGGCTTAACAAACTGCTTTCATTATAATAAAACATTCCCCAGCAGCTTGTTCCAAACACTGGAGAAGAAAAAAGCCAAAATAAACCACCTGATGTTTTATTAAGTGTAAGAAACAGGCAACACGAATGCAACTGAAATCCTTCTATTGCCCAAGTCAAAGGATGAGTGAACATAAAGGCACATGTAAACGGAGGGACTGGTCTAGCTAAGGGAACAGAATCCTGGATTAGATTCTCTCACCCTTGGTTTTCAACCAATGGCACTATTTGAGTATTTACGTTATGTATTATACACACAGACACATACGTGCACACATGTACAGAACTTTCAAGGCCTTTTCTTTTTTTGTAATATATGTTGACAATATCCAATAGGACAGAGGAGAGACCCTATCTCCCAAAGATAAAGGCAAATCTGACTATGCAGCTAAACCTCTGCCTTATTTTATCTCTTTTGAACATGTAAAACCACCAGTATCGTATACAGAGAGAATAGCGAACTCTGCTATGCTGCCCATCTGCCAACCTCAACAAAGCAAAGGACACCTCTGTCTTAAATATTAGCATTGTTCTTATAGTTAATGAGAATTTAGAACAGCTAATTGCCAAATTTACTGAAAACATAGTCATAAACAGAGCGCAGTTCACTGTGAACTGTGAAGTTCTCCTTTTTTGAGAAGTTCAGGCACATGACATAAATTGGAATTACCTTTTGAGAACTTTTAATATTAAGCACAGAAGAGCAAGGTAACTATGAAAGTGACTCCTTTCTGTTCATTCTAGAACAAACATCACAAGTGTACGAGTTGCCTTTTTTCCTCTGCCACTCTGGATGTTACTGGTAATGATGTTACTTACAAGCAGAGGTGGCAGTTGCCCATTTCTGATCACCTTCTGGGGAAGAAGGTCACATGGATGCAGTTGTCCATGAATCCGAGAAAGCCACCAGTAAGGCCACAGAGAATAAGTTATTTAGAGTAAAAAAATAAGCTTCATTTCTCAGAGCGTTAAAATCTAATGTAGACTCTGTAGGTGGAGGTCTTCCCTGTATCAAAAACATGCTGTTTACTTCCAATCCTGTTATCTTTTTGGGTGAATACAGAAGGAAAACCTAACATTTCTGTTAATTATTCTGAATAACAGTAATTCTAGTAATTCTTAGTAAACTGAGGTAGTAACCCAAAGTAAGGCTCCACGCTGATGCTTCCAGCTGCTAACAGCCTTTTAACTGTTGCTTCCCTTATTACATGCTAGCAAGCTACCTCTTTGTTAACAGGTGTAAAATTGCTTACAAGTAAATTGTGATTCCCAGTCCTTCAAGGTCTCTTGCTGTGTAGCATTGAGATCAGAGAGGTCATCATAGTCATCCTTCAGAGCCTCCTTATCCAGGCAGAACGTGGCAAGACCTCGGGATGCATCTCTTCCAGCAAAAATCCCATACGGACCCTCTTTAAAATAAAACGAGAGGTGTTATTAGAGAGATAATGGATGCTGTATGACCTTCATAGAGGCCCCAGGTTGAAACTGATGATGAGTTCCTGATCTGTTGTTCAAAGGTGCCCTAAACTTCTGAAATGCTTTTAAGTTATTCTACCTAGTAATAAGGGAAGACTGAGGAAAAGGGCAAGAAACAAAGCCATGGGAAGAGAAACTGAGTTTCTTGAAACATCAAGACAATGAACCACACAATAGTGCATGGCACGTACAAATGGTAAGAATTAAGGATGTAAATTGGGAAGCAGAGGGTCTTAACTGGAGTAGAAGTTTTCTGGGATGCACCTGACTTAAAGATCTAAAAGAATGACTTGACAAAAAATGTGGTGGAGATTCCCAAGTTGGAAGAAACATTGATTAAAGCTTTCAAAAGGCAAGATGAACTCAAATGACCAAAATATGCAACTCACAGTACATCAGAGATATCTTATCAAGAACACTCTTGCTAAACTTCACTAATAGTTAACTTGTTGGCATGACAAGCTGAAAATGGAGATATCACATGTTGCAACTGGACACTGAAAGTTCTTAGGGGAGCTAAGAGAAGTTAGATGTGAACTCTGGAAGAAAGCATGCCATATTCCATACCTCCCACAATGATTTTTTTCCTAAATTCATCAAAAGAATCCTCCTTCTCAATTAAAATGAAACCCAAACTACCAGACCATTCAGCCATTACCAAATTAGATACAATAAGCAGCTTTTACTGCTGCCAAGGAAGTCAGCATCCAAAGCAAAGTCCTTATGTCCAGTGTTTTTTAGTGTGCACAAATGCGAAACTGCACATATAAGTCATCTGTACATGTCATCTTGACTGCTGCAGAGTGCAAAGTTACAATCAAGTATCATTCAGCAACAGTCTCCAGTCTATATTTGGACCAAAAATAATAATCTCATTATCTTTCCAAATATGTGGTGTCTCCTGCACTGTTATCCTTGTCTCTAATTATCACTGGCAGCAAAATGCTACAGCTACCTGCTCAAAACTGGTTATGCCCCACAGATCCTAGTACAACTTAGCAAGCATCTGCGAGACCTTTTTAACAGCAGGACTCTGTTAAAAATAAAAACCCACGGAGATGATTAAACTCTTACACCTGGGTGCACATACTCACACCCACCTCACCACTAGCTGCATCATAAACCTCTGCATAGCTTAGTAAGTCTTTGCATATTTGAACTGCCTAACTACTGATAGAAGGGTGGATCATTTTAAACTGCAAGCTGTTTGGTCGAAATATTATGTAACAGCGTGATGTCTACTAAAAACTGGGTACGGAATGTAAGCACTGAGAGAACATTATACTTCTGCTGTCTAGCATCAGGCAAAGACACCCGGGGCCAGGGAAGCTGCCAACCCCTTATGGTACTTGTGGTAAGTGTAACCTCCCCTGGGAAAATAAAAACTATGAAGCAACGCAGGCTGGCAAAGCCGGAGTTTTTGCAACACCTAGAGCCAGGCAGGAGTAATCCTGCCCTCCGCCTTACCCGGGGAGGCAGGTCTCCAAGCGCTGCTGGCTGAGCGATCTTGACACACCCCTCCCAGCTTTAAGCAAGCCGAATCCGTTCCAGATCTCCGGATCGTGAGCCGGGGCGAGAGGGCAGGGGCAGCTTAGCCGAGCCGTTATCCCGCAGGCTGGGAGGCAGGTTAGGCATTAGCGCGGAGCAGCACGCTGATGCCCGCGCAGCAGGGAGCAAACTACGCCGACCAGTCCCAGCCCTGCACCGGAGCGCTGCCGGGCCTGACCCTCCCGGTGCCCGCGCAGGGGCTGAGCCGAGCAGCAGGGGGCCCAGGCCGCCCTACTCGCGGGGTCCGAGTGACCGTCAAGCCGCCGAGGCTCCCGCGATCCCTCCGGCCAGTGGTCCCAGCCGCATCTCAGTCACAAAAAGCGAGAAACTCCCGAGTTGGGCCCTTCCCGCCCCCCCCGGGCTTGCCGTTCCGCCACCCAGAGCCCGCCCTGGCCCTCACCGGGCCCGTAGAACTTCCTGGCACGGGTCACGTCGAAGACTTTGCCGTTGACGGCCATAAGGATACGGGGATCGCGCACCCCGTCGTAGGGCCGCAACTCCGCCAGCGTGAAATCACGACGCTTCATCTTGGGCAGCGGCGGTGGGTCCGTCTCGCCTTCCGGCGCCGCGGGCCGCTCGCCCCGCAGGATTTGATAGAGCAGGAAGAGGCAGAGGCCCAGCAGGCTCAGGTTGAGCGGGGAGCCCACAATGTCCAGCAGGAAGCCGCCCCCCTCGGCCACCGCCGCCTCCTCACTAGCCACTGCCACCTCCTCGCGGGCCATCGCGCTCAGCTGTGCCCTGGCACCGCCAGCTCTCGGCCAAGATACGAAGGCAAGGAGGAGGAGCCGGCCCGGCGGCGTAGGGCGGGCGGCGGCGAGAGGAAGGGAGGGGCTAAGGGCGGGAGGAAGCTGAGGCGCGGCTGCCACCCTCCGTCCAACAGCGGTTCGGCGTCGAGTGGCTCTTTACCCGGTTCGACAGTAGGTGGTAGTGTGAGACGGGGTAGTAGCGAAAGCCGCCTCCGGAGCCAGGGGCCCGGCGAAGGACCCCCTGAGGCGGGGTGAAGGCGGCTCCGTATGAGTGTGCCGGCGGCCGCCATTCGTCGCCGGGGTGGCTGCGGGTCAGGCCGTGGCAGGGGCTGCGTGGCACCCTGTTTGACAGAAATTTTGGTGAAAACAACCACGGTGTTCCGTTAGACCCATGTGAGAGCTGCCGCCCTGAGCTGCTGCGAGCCAGCTGGTCCCATTCCGGCACTCGCTCCTCCTGTGCCAGGACACATCTTCGCTCTTCTAATAGGCAGCAGTCGTGCCAGGCTCAAAATGCGGAGAAAATGCGGCAGTTACCAGACTTCTGGGGTTTTCCCATTCAGGTAATAGACCCCACGCCTCTCCCATCTCCCCAGAACCTCAGTGGTGGCAACCACAACGTACTACTATAACATGAAAAAGCAAAGTTCCAGTTGTGGACGTCATTATTTAGGCTTCTTTTCAATGGAAATTTTGGTGAAATATGATGAAGTATTAATGTAACCAATCGATAAGGTGTTCACACAGAGGAACTGGAGCCCTAATACAGCTAAGTACTGCTGGTGTCACCTGCTCTTTGGCATCAGGTGTGAGAAAGCAGAAGTGATATTTTGGGTCTGAGAAGTTATCTCTGCAAATTGTGTCCTCAAAAAAGAACACAAAACAATGCCCAGTCAGAAACATCATTGTTCCCTGTACAAGAGCCGGGGTGTGCAAGGAGAAGAAACTGTTTCAGCCATGGTCTTGCACTGTAGTCTGGCATAGGCTGAGATCGTTGCATCAGTGAGACTTCTTTTACTGAACCTATGATTAGGATGATTAGTTACATAAAATTGAAAACCGTGCAGTGCATTTACTTCCTAATCTTCACTGTTAGAAAGCTTTTAATTCTCTGGCCCAGTGATAAAAGAGTTTTGCCTTTTGGGACACACTCAAAACTTCTTATTACTAAGGTGATGAAATATATTGTCTCTTGATAGGATGTTTGGTTCCACCTGCTGTCTGATTTGGGAAGCTCCTTCTTTTATTGATCAGCACTTGGACCTTCATCATGTCCACTGACTTTGCTTCCATCTGCTGTGTAAGTTGAAACTTTCATTGTTTCATTAATCTGATGATTGAGACTTGTATTTGGTAATAAAGTAAGTGTATTTGGTAATAAAGTAAGTCTGTGCTTAACCCTACTTAGGATACTAGATAAATCTCTAAAACTTTAACATTGTTCAAACTAGGAGCTGTTTTACCTAGATGGGAGTTAATGCTGCTCAGTGTTGATGTGGCACCATTACACTGCATTGTGTTCATACTACATGTTATAGGAATAGATGTAGAAAAACAGAAATTTGGAGGGAGATTTTTCTTTCATTTTTGTTACAACATATTTTGTTCCAGATAGAGAACCAAACCAAACAAAAAAAACCCACCCAAAACCAACCCAACAACCCACCCAAAACCAGACCAAAAAAATCCAAAAACAACCACCCCAAGACTCTGAAACAAGCCCAACTCTGAATTTGACCATTAACCAGACACTGAAGGGAGGAAAAAAGCAACTCTCTTTATGCTGAGTATCCTAGAGAAACCATCCAAGAACAGTGCATTCTTAGATAAAGAAGGGCCAGAAACCATTGCCAAGATTGATGGAATCTCGAGTTATTTGCTACATGCACACAGATACTGTATGTTGCAGCTGCCCAACTTCAAGCTCCTATTTTAACTTGCAGCCTGTAAACAAAATAATGTGCCTGAGAGTGCACATCACTTAAGAGAAAAATAAGAACAGATGTATAGAAATACAGGGACATAACTAAAATAATGACATACCAGACAGAATTACTTAAATTAATGAACCATTTGTTATAGGTTTCTTGCTAGCAAAGTTTGTGTGGCAATTCCTTTAAAAGGAACTGGGGTTCTAGTCAGAACAGAGCTGGTCTCAGTTCCAGTTAAATACTATTAAACAGCATTAGCTACGCTCCCAAACAGGTTTTCCTCTCCATTCTAGAAACAATTTTACTCCCTGAAACCATTCTGTTAACAACACGTGTGATATAGGTTGATAAAGTAGTTCTAAGCTAATGCTCTCTTCTTATTACTTGAAGAAAACATTGTGATTCAGCTAACTTTCATAGCCCTGCAAATCAGAGTAGTTTAAATAGTTTGAGTTTTGTGGTTTGTTTGTTTGTTTAATAACCAGTGTAAATGTGTTAGAGGTGAAGCAAAATCAGCTCTAATACATGTCAGCATTCTTACTGCCCTGTTTCCAGTAAGCTCTGAAACAAAGTGTACCTTTCCTAGATTCCCCATGATGTGTTCTTCCTCAGCTGAATACATGGGGACTGTTGCTGCTAAGCTGATTTTGGTCCTCAAATTCTCTCAGTGTTCATTTGGAAGCATTCCACAGGAATTCTTTTCTCTAACTTACCTGCTTGACAATTTATATTCAAACTATGACTGCATGAAAGTTTTCAGAAGCTTGCAAAGATGCCAATGCCTAATTGACATTATTTGTGAGCAAATTCCCAAAGCTGCTGACCTGTGGAACTGTTGCTGGCTTTTGTTTGACCTGCAAGGACTGAGTGTTTCTGAAGTAGAATAGAATAGAGATTAGGTATTTTAGACTTACAGTTTACTGAGAAGTGGTGTTAAATAAGTAAAACCACTGGCAAGTTGGATCTTTCCTTTAAAATCTGATTTCTAACTCCCATGTGAGAATTTGAGAGACTGCAGTAACCTACTATAGGATTGCATGACAAACAGCTTATAACAACAGTAGCAGACATACAAGTTTTTCCCTTCTGGTCCAATGACCTTTTGGAATTTGTAGATTTCTCTAAGTAAAGAAACTAAAAGGCAAGATTAAGTGTGCCTTATGAAGACACAAGGAATTCAAGCCTTCTGGAAAGAGACTATATATATAAGAGACTATCATGTGCCCTTTACACAGGCAAGCTCTATCATACCTGCCTTTTTCTCACAGCTGGTATAACTGCTCCCTCTTTTTTTTTTCTTACCTGCTCCCACCTCCTCCCCCAAATAGTATTTTAATTTACCTTCAAGGACAAAGAAACGAACGATGAAATGCTGTAATCTCACTCCTTTTACTGACTAGTGCTTACCTTTGCCAAGAAAACACAACCCCTCCATAAACTGTAGAGGTCAAATAGGTCAAACATAGTCTTAAAGCTGGCAGCAGGTGTTCTATTAAGCCTTTGTTAGGGTGAATCTGTTTGGAGTACAAAGAGAGTACCTGACCTGGGAATGTCCAGAATTACCTCTGGTCCTCTGATTTAAAGCACAGAAGTCCATCAGAAAGACAGGCTTTTAAAAAATCTTTTTATTTCTACCTCTGTTGTATTTCTGTTTATTCTTCAGTGGCATATTCTGACTTTCTGGATGTGCATCTTCATCCATCTAAGTGTGATGAGAAAGAAGTTTGCATCAGCTATTTTATTAATGTTCCTAGGGAAACAGTGGGGTTCCCAACATTGGGCACTTTCAATATCAGGCTGGGCAGGCTGCTGAGCCATCTTGTCTAAATTGTACTGCCAGAAAAGGTTGTACTAGACGGCATTTGAGGTCTCTTCCACCCTGATTCTGTGACATAGTGATGATGCCTTGCACTGTGCCCCAAATCCTCCAAACAATGTGTTTAATGGAGACTTTCTAGGCCAAGTTTCAAGTTTTCCCAAGCAGTTGTGCCTAAGGGGCTAGGCTTCAGAACTGTCCACTGCCTTCACACCGTAAGCTGAACTGCAGGAATCCCAGGACTGAGCCTGTGAGATGCCATGGGCACCGGACCACCGAGAAGCCCAGGAAGTCTTGGAGGTCCCAGCCCAGCAAAGGGAAGAGACCGAGCCAGAATCCCTGTGGTGTCGAACCCCTCCGTTTTACTCGTCGCGGCTTCCCGGCCAGGCGCCGCGGTCTGACAGCGGCCCCGCTGCCCGCCTTGCTGAGCCGGCGCGGCGCGGTGCTGACGCGTCTCGGCGTGGGGCAGCCCGGCCGAGAGACCTCGTTCCCGGCCCCCGCCGTTGCCAGCCGGTGCGCGGGAGGTGGGGCTCGCGACCGGCTGCACGAGACCCGGAGCCTCGGGCGAGTGGCGCTGGGCGGGGCGCGAGGCGGGGCCGCGGCTGTGGAGCGGCGCGTGGTGCCCGGGCGGCGGAGGGTGAGTGGCGTGAGGCTGAGGGTCATTGAGACGGGCAGACGGTAGCTGGGGAGGGCCACGGCACCGGTCCGGATACCTCCGTACGCGCTGCCGCGGCGTGGGGAGCACTTCTGCCCGTTGCATCTCGGGGCCGTGCCGGTGGGAGCTCCGAGAGTCGGGCTTGCGTACGCGGAGCCCTCGGTGCTCGGCACTGGCGGGATGACGGTAACGGGTGTTTGGCAGCGTACACGAGCGGCGTGTGCTCTTTGTTCAGGTGCTTTATTCACCGGCCGCCGGTAACGTCTCCTGCGAACTGAGGGTCGGCCGGGCTAAGCTGACATCCTCATCCTTGGCTTTCAGACTGGCAGTCCTGCAGTGCCAGAGTGCTCTACATTTTGTGCCCTAACACAAAAATGTAAGCGATGTTAGTTAGCTGGCTATGGATAGGAGCTGGGTTTTGTCTCTTGCACGGTTGGTAGAATTGCTGCAGTCTCCTAGGTGCCGAGTCTTAATTGGTGCTGGGACCGTGAGAATCCATGCGATACTAGAGTGAGTACGCAGTGGTGATGCGAGTCTTGTAAAAGCAGCAAATCGGATCCACAGCCTGTAGAAGAAAGAAAAGACACCCACTGTGTTATTTCTTCCATTGCTGCTTTGCTGATACACCCCACATCTTAAGAGCTCGGTCTTACAAACAGCTGTCTGCAGGAGTAAGGCTTAATGACTGAATGACTTCCATGGATTTCCAATGATACTTATCCTGGTGCAAGTGGGAGTGGCTCATGTAAGGGCAGGTGTTTTCTTCAAGGTAGCAAGCTGCAGTTCGGGTGTGAGCACAGAGTATCCAGGAGCCCCAGCAAGTCACCTCCAGTTGTTTCCATGGTCTAGTCCAACTGCTTTCTTGGAAATGTTATTCAAAATATCCCCTTCCCCTTCCAGCCATTGTACTGTGTCTTTGCACCACATCCTACAGAGATCTCTCTGTGAGTGGACTCTTTGCCTAAACCCACACAATCATCAGAGCTTGTCTGATGGAGCTTTGCATTTTATTAATTTCAGACCTGGTGCAGCAGATTAGAAAACGGGAAGGAAATAGCATGGCACACGTGTTCTGAACCACTTGGGATTACAATCACTGTAGATCTTTTACGCTTCATGTTGTCATTCTGGTATTTGATGGGAATTGAAGGAGATTACAAGTAACTTGAAGTATAATGTTAGGATCCTTTAACACAGAAAGGCAACTTTGGTGGCATTATCCTCTATGAACAGCTTCAGGGATGTGAGTTTTCTATTTCTTTTTCTTTCATACAATATCATAAATTATAATTAGGACTCCAGTACCTTTATAGATACATTATAAGATGGACATGGAATCACTTTTTGCACTGTTTGGTTGCGTTGTTTCTAGTTTGGACTTACGCTATATAATGTACAGACCAGTACATTGTTAGTGCCTCAGGCCAGTTCCTAAAGAGCTGCTTCTGTTTCCAAAGAATGCTGGTAGATGATCCACACAGTTAGACTTCTCCAGTCTGAGCTCCTACATAGTCATAAAAAAATGCAGCCCTGTTGCATAGGTGAGTGTGAGGTTTGCAAGGACTTCAGAACTGTCCAGCCCAACAGATAATTTGTCCATATATGCAAAATTCAAGGTTGGCTTAGTTCTTACTCACTGTAATATAAGAAAGTACAAAGCGCTTCTTCTTACCTTGGACTTCATGACTGACTCAAGTATAATGTGTGTATATGTGCAGTTCTGTGTGCATATAAGTGCTTTTCCTGCTGTGTGAAACTAAGCTACTTGGATGTTACATGAAGCAAAAGCAAGCTCTTCCAATTTTTTAGATTGTTGTGTTTCCATCAAAGATTTGATGGAAGTTTTCTGAAAATGAAATATCACAGATTCCTGTGACCACAAAGATGGAGATACGCCTGGTACATATTTGATGGCTAAAAACTCTTTGTCCTTTGGAACCCACAGCATAGGTATTTGGCTGTATTCAGACATTTGGGAAGTAGATGTCCTTTTAGACCTCATTTTAGTCTTTCCAGGAGCCAATAAGTACAGACTTAACCAGAAAAGATATTTTACAAATTAGGAAATTTTACTGGCATTGGCTTCTGTTTCAAAGTTAGTATCTGTCTCCACTTGAAATGGGTCTTAAATTTACAAGTCAGAGAATTTGCTGCAGACATATACACAGCTATGACTTCTTTCACCAAAGATGTAGGACAGCCAAAGAAGAAATGAGAGGATGTACTTGGTCCAAAGACCTGCTCTTAATATAGACCCATTTATTTAGATTCTAAAAAAAACTATTTAGAGATCCATGATTACTTAGACTATTTCACAAGAAGGTACTAGCAGCAAGTGCAGATACTGGCATCAGGTATAAACATTACAAAAAGGGTTAAGATGTTATTCAGTCTTGAACAGCTGTGAAAATGGGCACTCAGTGAACAATACCTTGTGTATCTGAGAGTCTAGTGCTTTTGATACCAACAAAACCATCTTTAATCATTACTGCTTAATCTCTGCTTAAAATTCACTGCAACTCTAACCAAAATGCTTATTGTATCTGATACTCTTGAAGTGTGTTAGAGATTCATTATTTCTTATTTATGCATTTATATGAACTCTACATAAATATGAAAAGAAAGCACCTATTTGTTTAGCAATCTGAGGAGTTGATCTTTTGTTTTATTTTGTTGTTGTTTGCTGTTTTTTTTTTTCCTGAGGATTTTCAGTAATCCTTGTGTGGACAGTGCGTGGTGTGGTTGATCTCAGTATCTTTAGTTATGTAATGTAAACATCAAGCTGTGCAGTAAGTCAAACAGGGGACAGAGCTGTGTGACTGCGGTCCCTGTTGTACATCAGGCTGCAAGCCTCGGCTGTGATAGGAAGTGCTGAATTTAGTGGAAAGACTGTCATTGATTTGAATGAACTTTGGATATGGCCCAAACTCAAGAACTGGTGGTTTGACTTGATTGGAATGCCACTAGCACTATGTTGAATTGTGTACACAGATACATACACATCCTCTTAAAGTTTAAAGTAGCTTTCAAAGGAATGCCAGCCCCACAAGCATAGATGTTATTTGAATTTCATCAGTTTCTTCTAAATAAATTCAAATACACTGTATGAGATTTTGTTGTTTGATGTTTGGTTTAGTGGAAATGAAGTCCTGTCCCCTCATCAATCCTTCAAATGAGTTTCTGTGCCAATCTGTCTGTCTGATTAAAGTCAATATATTGTGTAGTTTGAGCATAAAGATGGATTTCCCTCCATCGGGGAGGTTTATCTTCTATCTGTGGTTGACAGCTTACATGTGCAATGGAAGGAGTGCTGCAGGTTGAAACTTGAAACCAGTTCTTTGGCGAGCAGCAGACACAGAGATTTGCAGCTGATGTTATTAACAAGGATTGTTTTAACTGCCGTTCCTCCCTCACTCCTGCTGACTGTTGCAGTGTCCCGTCCCCCTGCCCGCCCCCCATAAATCTCATGAGATCTTGTCAGGTCATAGCTCACACAGCCAAGCACTGTGCAAGACAACATTCTTATGACAAACCCAAACCAGGCAAATCTTCCGAGATACATACTCAGCCACCAAGCTTAAAAGTAGGATCTTTAATGATTCAGAAACTGAAAATAAAGAGAGGACCGAATCTTATTTGCAATATACCCACTTGTTTAAACCATCAGATAGTTTTGCTGACTTAGGAATGCTGAATTTGGTGTGGCTGCACTACTCTAAGCTTTTAAAACTCTCGGAAGTAATGAAGATCTTGTTTCACAGCTTCCTTTTTAAATTGCTGCTTAAAAACCTCGGGGGGAAAATGGAAGTTAGTGCACAGACCTATTTTGCTTACAACTTTGACGCCCTCTTTAGAGCTAATTCAGCAGAATGGTATGTCAAGGAGTTACACAGCCTGTCCTGCTTTCACTGCTGTTCTTTGACTTTTCATCTGCTGTTCCAGCCTTTTATTCTTTCTGCTGAACATACATTTCTTAAATTTAACTGATATTTACTAGTAAGAAGAGACTGCCACCATTCATGCTATTGCTATAATTCTCTAGAAAATATTTCAGTAGCTTACAATAAAGTGTGATCTTTCTCCTAGTTTACACTTTACAAGACATTGTTCTACTCCACTGGGTTACCTGGGAAGGATACCTGCCAGCCCATAAGGGGTTAATGTTGCTGTAGATTGTCAGGTTCTTTCCCAGTCTTTGTTTTTTAGAATGCCAAGACTATACCATGCTATCTGGGGACGTTTGTCTCACCATGGATCAAACCAACACCTTTTCTCAGATCTGGTGTTGAGTTGCTGCAGGTAACAGGGATCTAAGGTTTGTCAGGATAAATATTAGTCCCTGTAGTTGAAGAAGCCGTTCATAGAATCATAGAATGGTTTGAGTTGGAAAGGACCTTTAAAAGACATCTAGTCTAACCTCCTTGCAATGAGCAGGGACATATTTACCTAGATAAGGTTGCTCAGGGCCCTGTCCAACCTGGCCTTCAATTCTAGGGATATGGAATCCACCACCTTTCTAGGTAGGCCGTGCCAGTGCTTCACCACCCGCATTGTAAAATACATCTTCCTTGTATATAGTCTAAGTCACTCCTCTTTTAGTTTAAAACCATAACCTCTTGTCCTGGTGCAAAAGGCCCTGATAAAAATCCTGTCTCTGTCTTTTTATAGACTCCTTTGAAGTACTGGAAGGCCACAATAAGGTCTCCCTGAAGCCTTCTCTTCTCCAGGCTGAACACCCGCAACTTCATCAGCCCGTATTTGTAGGAGACATGTGACAGCCCTCTGATCATTTTTGTGGCCTCCTCTGAGCCCATCCCAGCAGGTTCCTGTCCTTCTTGTATTCCTAAGCACTGGTAATGGTAGGTGGGGGAAAGTTTAGGGACAATGCCTTCTCTCCTCTTTACCTTCTGGTGTTTCATATGATACGTTTCATTATCTCAGCAGGGGGAAGTGAAAGGGTGAGGGGAAGAAAGTAGGAGAGGTAGGCTGCATGGTTTACTTGACACTTGAAAAATGGCCCAAGAGTTTCTCTATAAATTTAAACTATAGACCTGTGATGTAATTAACACAGGAACATGCTACAGGCAGGGAGCGTGTATGAATGATGCTTGTTTGTTTTGTTGCTTTTTCAGTCTGTATATGTTCAAGTCTGCCAGCAATGATTTAACATTTCATTGGAAGCCTGTGGATTTATATAATTGACTCTTTAAATCCTAGCTTATTAAAAGAAAGAAATAGGGAGATGGCAACACAATGTTAGAAAATGTGGCATAGAAAACCTCCTGTGCATTAAGAGATGAAACTTATCTGGAGATGCTGTTTCGAAATTGCCTTGTGTACAATACTAAGGAGAGTTCTTTCCAAAATCCTTTGTTTCTTCTTTGCAGATATATTAAGGAAGACTTTATTTACAGTTGCATAAAGCTTTACTTTTTCAAAGATTTTGATGCTTTTGAAGAGGTGTAGCATGCAGCTATTCCACATTGGAGTAGATTTCAAACCCACAATGCAATGTATTTATGTGCTCTTAGAGCAGAAGAGTGTTACACCGATTGTTAACTACCAGCATG
Source organism: Tricholaema leucomelas (assembly GCA_013400475.1). Lineage (NCBI taxonomy): Eukaryota > Metazoa > Chordata > Aves > Piciformes > Lybiidae > Tricholaema lacrymosa > Tricholaema leucomelas. The sequence continues at coordinate 407,408 of WAAF01007965.1, forward strand.
TACTTTAACCAAGTTTTAAAAAAGGCTTATTTTCTTTGTTTGTATCTGTCTTTCATACATTATTGCTTTGTTGCTGCTGTGCTGACTGAAGAATGGATTTAATTACAGTTAAACTCCTAAAGCAGTGGGTTCTGCAATAATTTAAACTTATTTCTTATTGCACAAGAAAATACACTGAAACATTAAGATTCTTACAATCAGCTTAAAGCAAGAAATCTGAGTCATGGAAAGACTATCAGTTATCTCAGAAATTCTTGCTTTAGTTGATTCATTAAGATGTAGGCTATACAGAAGATTTTATATTGTCTTTATAATGTGAAATAGGGTAAAATCATGTTAAAAAGAGGAAAGAAAACGGATCAAAGTAGCCATTATTGTTATGATGAGTCTGAGGAAGACATTTTATAAACAATACCACCAGAGCTTTTGTCGCTTTGGTTAGAAGGGGAAATAGAATGCAGCAATTTATGTGTTCTGATTCTGATTATCATTTTTCTTCTGCTCTACTGGCCCTCAAACTATGGCCATTCCCAATGCTCATAATTTTGCAGTTATAGGAGGGATAAAACCACTCACTGAATATGACTTAGTTTTTTATTCTACTGTACATTAAACAGCATCAGCACACTTATGTACTCTCATTTCCCCCAAAGGAAAACATCTCAGATTTTGAACAAGTTTTCATTTTGGTGCTGTATGGCTGGACTGTAGTGTCATTTGGTAGTGTGTATGGAACTCCCAATGACTTTTCATTTGAATCCTATTTGTTATCATAGCATTATATTTAACAGTTATGTGTGAATTCATGGTGAGAGAACTTTGCACAAACTGGGGGAAAAAATCCGAAAGTCTTATTAAGGTTTAACGTTTGTGCTTTATTGCAGCTGCCTTTGTGAAGTATTAAATCTCATTTGCTCTAAAAAAATATTATGATATAGGTGTTGTGTAATCAAGAAAACAGTGCAAATCCATCTTGTAACTTAGCTCACAAACCTTCAGTTGCTTTTAAATACTATCTTATACACATTACATATAAATAGTCCTCAGTACACAAAGGACTTGCTTAGTATTTTCATGACCAAAGGGAGGTCTCTGAATGCAGAACAAGTGTAGCTCATCTGTAGACTTCACACTGGTTTATCTCCAGGCAATATATTGAGTTCCGTGAAGACTAAGTTAGTACCATGCCAGACAGTGTCAGTTATATTATCCTCTATGTTATAGCCAAAGGAGCTGTTTCAGGAGAGGATCCAAGTTTGTGTTCTTGCATAGGTGCTGATAAAACGTGCAGAAGGGGTAGGTGACTTTTCAGCTGCATGGCACATTGTGGTAACTGCTGCTTTTCCTGTTTGGATCTGCAGTGTTGGCTGGCATTTCACTGCATGGAAACAACCTAGATGGAAGCAACCACTAAGTAACAAAGATTCTATACACAAAGCCAATACCAGTAGACCTCAATTATATTATGTAAAAGGCTAGCAGTAGGGGATGATGTGATGAGGGATGGTAGACAGACCCAACAGCTCAATGCATTACTTAAGTGCATGTCCAGCTCTGTGGCTGCACTGTTTCAAATAGGAAGGACTAAGAGATCCAGTTTAAGCATGTGATTATATGACTTAGTGACACAGAACTGTAATTTATTCAATGGTTTTAGGTAAAATTCTTCTGCAATTAGCTTATTTCCTGCCTCTGGATATTTATTAGATATTTTCCCTTCCCATTATGATGGGAACAGCTCCAACATACTTAAGAGACAATTGGGAACACACTGGAATATTTAAAAATTCCTAGAACTGGAGTCTGAGTAATGCATTGGGCTGCCCTGTAAGGACTCTGCTGTGCTAGGGGTCTGTTCTGGTGAAATTAGCTCAGTATGAGGTATTTTTCATTATGTGGTGATTTTAAAACTGTGGACAGGCTGGGCCAAATCATGCAGTGTGGTCACTGATTTATAATTTAACTCAGTGTTTTCATGCTAGTGATCCTGTAGGAGTTCCCATGGCTGAAGGCTGGTTAGTAAACTTTAAAGTTATCTTGGATATTTATAGGGTGCCTATTCTTGTAGGGTCTTTCTGGCTGTTCTTATTGAGAGAAGGAGGATGGGGAAAGACTCCAAAACATTTACACTTCCAGACACCAGGGATTTTGGGTTCATTTGCAACTTACTGATTCTTGAATAGTCATGGCATTACTCTGCCTCAGTCCTCCCAGCTGTATCTGCAGTAGGGAGTCATACTATATTCTGTGCAGGACAGAGATGTGGTGTCTGTGATTAGCCTTGTGGATATCAAGTGGTTGAAGTAAATTTATTATTATTTAACACTTTCTACTTATTTTGCAGTTTGTGGAACAAACCAGGTGCTGTATTTTTGCTTTTAAACAGAGGAAAGCTAGCAAAGAAAGAACAATGTTACCATTGCCTACAAATTTGAGTTAAATGTCAAGACTACACACTTTTGAGTTATTTTTCTGATCATTTCCCCTTGGAACAATAAAGCCTGCAGGCAGGACATTCTGGGACCTCACTGCCCTTCTCTGAAGGTTAATGGTCACTTTATCTTTAGTCTTGTGTTTGCAGGCACTGGAGTCAGAAAGCCTTTTCCCCAGAGCGGCGCTTCTGTGATTTCCCGTATTATTACTTCAGCCAACAGTCAGTCAGATGGTATCAGAGACGACCTTCACTTTTGAATTTTTATTTCAGTCACAGTTGAAATTCAGGATGTTGATGGTTTTAGAAATATTATTCCAGACGTGCAAGTCCCTGGTTCTCCTCTTGCTTGTACCTGTACAAACAAATCAGGAGTCATTCTGTTGAAGAGGTGGGCCTACAGAGTGCAGAACTAATATACACGGGAAGTCATTAAACTTGATTGCTAGTGGCAATTAGTCATTAGTGGCAATGTTGGTCTCATCTGTCTCCAAGGGAGCCCGTTGAGAGTGTTGCAAGGACATCGACTGAATCTGTCCCTAGAGGGGAATTTGTGAAGCATGGGGTGTAGAAAACTCAATTCATTATTCTCATCATCTCAGGGTATTTGTTTAGACTCAGTAACTGTTACCTCTGCTGTTTGACATCTAGACTAGGCATTGGTCCATGTGCTTGTAGCTACATACTGTGTTCTCACATTTCTCTCCGGATAGTTTTGTATATCAGTGCCTTCCTGGACAGCAAGAAGGAAAAGTTGTGTTGTTGGAACTTAGTATTTTTAAACATGGCATTTTCTTAAGTCAGAATGTGTAGAAATAGAGCTCCTTTGTTCAGCTTCTGCACTAGCCCCCTTTAGACAAAAGGACCACAGTTTCCCAGTATATAAAATACTGACCATGCTAGTATTTTCGCAGGAAATACCGAGCTCTTCCACTGTGTCAAAAATAATCTGCTTTTCATTCAGACTCATTAAAATCTTAGGTTTTGGATTTATGGTCTTGGGTTAAAAAACAGATACGTGAGAAGGCAGCACATCATGGCTAGTATTGTCTGTGTATAGAGGGCTGCTGTCACTTTATAAATAAGTGACATTTATTTGCAAATCGATTCTTACAGATTTGTAAAATATTAAACACTTCCATCTGTTTCTCTGTGATATTTGTTTGGCAATTGATGTTTTCTGACACTGATATCTGAGGTTACATCTATGATCATACTGCAAATCTAAGGGAAGTTACCTTTGGAATGACACATGGCCTGACCTTCGTCTCCAGATGATTTGGAAAGCATTCACCTTAGACTGTAGGGACACGAAGGACAGATTTAGCGTGACAGTATCTTTTGGGCCATATTTTACAATTCAGTGATGCAGTGGATACCCCACACTGAAATTTATCTCACTTCCTCTGAGGTGAAGGTAGTGTGGGCTTGGTAAACTTCAAAAAACAATTCAGACTCAGGATTACTAAACAGTGGAATCAAAGAGATTATATGTATTGCTGCTTTCTTTGAAATAGCCCTTTTATTGAAGGAGCTTGCAGGAAGTTTTCTTAACAGTGAGTAATAAGAACAAAAATCCCCCAAATCCCACACATTGTACACAAAGTGTAAAATCAGACGTAATTAGAGCTACATACAGCAATTGGACTCCAGAGCAAGTACCATGGCAAATTCTTTGGGCTTATATGCATGATTAAAAAGCTGATATAGTGCATATTTAGAGGCTTCTGGCTACACTCTCTACTTTCAGTTTCCGAGATAGGCTCTAACCTGCATTTTGCTCCTAATATTAATCACAGATGGATGGATGAACTCCACAAGGCAGAAATCCTCTTATCTCCATTTCTTTGTTTTCTGCAGAGCACTGTTTGTTTCCAGCCCTGCTTTTTTAAAGCTCTGATACTGCAGCTTTTGAAAGTAATGCATGTTTAGCTGTTTCTTTAGTATTAAAGAGCCTGGCTTGGAAATCTTTAGTGAAAACTAATGTACCAGCCTAAAAAATCACTTTTGTAAGAAAGCTGAATCCAATTTTGCTTCCGGAAGGTGATTCCTAAGAGTCACATTTATGTTTGCACCCAGATAAATATCCACATGCCAAATGCTGAGAAAATTGTGGTATGGGAAGAGGGACTTGCAATGCTATGGTTAGATTTCTGTATGGGATTTATTCCAAATTGTAATGGAAGGAGTGCTTTACATGCAGTCCAGTGGGAACAGCACTTTTTTATAAACACTTGAGCAAGATGAAGTGCAGCATAAAATCTAATCTGAATATTATCAATTAACCTAGGTTTCTTTGCTCAACGATAATGACGACCAGAACAGGAAGCTGGACTTGGATTCTGCAGGATTTGTCCCATGTACCTCATTTCATGTCCAGGCACTGACAGGGTTACTTTATCAGAGTTAAAGAAATGGATAGAAAATGTCAGTTGCTTGAGGGTAGGCAGCCCTGCCCTAAAAGGAGAGGAGGGTCTATGCAGCTGCAGAACTTCAGTTGTGCTGTGGCCCATGGTACTGCAGGAGGGCACATCATGCTCAGGCTGACAGTCACTGGGAAAAGTGGAGAGAAGCAGAATGTCCAAAACGTGAAAAGCGTTGCTAGGGGTACAAATGCAACACATATGCAAGAAATGCACAGAATCTTCATTGTGTACAATCCAAGTGTGGATAGATCAGTACATGACAGCTCACCCCATTGCAGTGGCGACAGAGCAGCTGCAAACTGCATTTGAGGCTGTGTTTTTCGCAACAGCAAAACTTAGCGGAGGAATGCAGTCCACATGTGACTTTGTTAGAGTGGCTAGGAGAGAGGGAAGTAGATTAGATTTTGAGATTTTGATAGAGGCTGAAGGCTAAAACTGAAGACCAAAGTCTGCCTTGTTAACAAGAGGTCAGTTCAGAAACACCAAAATACACAGGGAATCAGAAATGCTATATTCTGTCAGTTTGCTGTAGGATTTCTACTCATACTCCAACAATTTTTTTATAGAAACAGTTTCTGAACTGTCTGACATCTGATCCCTGCTGCTTTGTACTGTGTATGTGTCCTGGCTGCATCCAAGCCAGTTTGGGATGGACATTTTTTGAGGTGTGAAGTGTCGGAGAGCTGGGGAGGCAAGGACATGGTTAACCCTTACAGATCTAGTTGCAAGAAGCTGCCAGAAAAGCAACACGTTGCACATGAAATGTATTTGGAGTTGCTGGTTGTATGTACCTCCCAACACCTCTGCTGGGTTGCTGGCATATACCCCATGTCTGTCTGTGTGCATAGGAAGTGAGTGCGGAAATGTGCCAGTGTGTTTTAGTTCTTTCAGTTTCCCCCATTAGATTATTGTTTGGTTACATTGAAGAGGCCTTTTTTGCAGTGACACACATGGAAGTGCCTGTGAAACAAATAACTTGCTGGTTTTAGGAGCTGTATTTTGCTGCAAGCATTTCTCAGTGATTGGTTTGCTGGGCCCTGCTCAGACTTGCCTCACATTCCTTTAGCAGAAATTAAGAAACTTAGCAGGCGCTGGGAGCTCTGCTGTCAGTATGGCTGCGGGAGGGCAGCTAGCCACCTGGGCTGCTTGTTCTGCCTGCAGACTCAGAAGATGAAGAGAGATGGATTTGGATGTGTAAGTGATCACAGAGGAGTGGTGCAGTGTTGGGCTGCTGAGGGAAAGCAGTGAGTTGAAGAAATCACCAGGGAAGGCCATACTTTTCAAATGAATGTGGGCCTCAACTGGGCTGTTTCAGCCAAGCCGCAAACTTTAGAGGAAATCCAGATCTGATACAACTTCCAGGTGTTTAGACTTACTGTCTTCCCTATCTTTAAAGAACTGTCTTTATTTTGTCAAAGTCTGTATTATGTGGTTATTTGGTGTTCATCTGCTTTCCAAGCTTAAAAGAGCTGTGATTAATTAACTGGCAGTAGAACAGCATATTCACTTAACAAGTGAAGAGCTAATGTCAGCACTGCGAGTGTTTGACTGTCAGACCTGGGGCACAGAACATAACTGCTTACTTGCAGTGATATACCTGTGGATATAGAGTTATGATGAAAGGGTCTGTTTGCAAAGGCCTGTAGTGATAAGGTGAGGGGCAATGGTTTTAGAATAAAGAAGAGTAGGTCTAGATTGGACGTTAGGAGGAAGTTTTTTGCCATGAAGGTGGTGGAACACTGGAACAGGTTATTCAGGGAGGTATTGCGGCCCTGTCATTGGAGATATTCGAGGTCAGGCTCAAAAGGGCTCTGGGCAACCTGATCTAATAGAGGATGTCCCTGGTCACTGCAGGGGGGTGTTAGACTAAATGACCTTTGGAGGTCCCTTCCAACCTCTTCTGTGATTTCAGATTTGTAACTAAAAAGCTCAATGTGTAGCCATTTGGAGCTGTGCTAGTCACAAAGATGCAGAATGCTGAATAATAAATGCTACCATGAAGTGGCTTGAAGACTGATATGAAGATAGAGGTTGAAAAAAGATTAAATCCTGGCTTGAGGTAATTATTTTTAATGACTGTTTACTAGTCTGTGCTTCTTGGAAAGTAAAGGGGTTTCTGGATGGTGCAATGTGTGTTGCTAAACTGCCTGTTCCTGGGAACGGAGCTATGGTTGACCTAAATGGAACCCAACAGATGAAGAGTTACATGTTCAAATAAGCAACTTTAAGACCAAAAATACATGAAAGGGAAGAAAATAATTGAGGGAAAAATATTCTGAAGGCAAACCATCTGAGGAGGTTAGGAGACAGGGAATCTGCTTCATGTTAGCAAAAAATCTGATCTTTTGAAGCTTGTAGGCTGTATTCTACACCAGTTGAAGTCATTAAATTCTTTCAAAGCCATTCAAGATTGCACCCTTCCACTGGATTTAGGGATTGGACCTTCCTGCTAGAAGGCCATATAATCTTGCTTTAAGATACAAAAGTGAATTTCTGATGAGGTCTTCTTCATTTCTTACTTTAAATGTTACTGTTGGCAGCATTTTCTGAACTAAATGCCAGGCAGATTTCAGATGCGATTCTGCATCCAGGGTTTTGTACATTAAGCCTGTCAGAAAGTTTCTCCAGTCATGTATAGAAGTTCTTTCTTGGTGGTTGTTACCCAGTAGCCGGAGCATTGATTTTGATCCCCCCCTCCCCCTGCCCTGTGTGTTTTCTCTGATGGGTGGAGACTGGTGCTCTCTAGTTAGCATTTTTCTGTTAGAATTAGGAGTTCAGCACAAAGTCCCTGTGACAAATGCAGTAATTCAGGACAACGCTGAAACTCGCTTGGTTAAAACTTCAGCTAGTGTTGCTGTATTTTTGCTTCTTTGCAAGGGGAGAGAAAGTGTATCTGCGTGAGGTCAGGTTTGATTTGAAATTCTGCAGATGGCATTGAAGTTGGCATCTTGTAGAGGCCTTCTCTTTCCAGCTAAGTGGGAAACTAGACTAAAATGTGGTTTGGTACCCGTTTGTGATGACCCTCGCACTTGCTGTTATTTATTGTTTCTGTCATGGTTTTACTTTGTGTAGGGAGTTTTATGGAAAACAGAGCAATGAAGTTGTCTGTCTGTAGATTTCAAAGTTCTGCATATTATAAAACTGGGACTCCTCACCAGAGGGACACTTCTCAAATTTCATGTCTGTCTTATGAAGAAGATGCTACAATAAAGTCTTTTCCCCCTAGTATTCCAGAAGAACTGCTCCACCTTAGATCTTGTCTTGTTACTCAATGCCTTTAAATGAAACTCATATAGGAATACTTAGAAGAGCCTCCTTTTACTGGCTTAGCAGGCCCAAGTATTCAAATATTATGTACTAAGTGAGAAATACAAATAAACGTGGTTTTATTCTGACCTTTTAGCCATGAATGTAAATCTTTCCTTTGCAAATATAAAAGTTATGAACTTACTGCATTTAAATATGCATTTTTTAAGGCAGGAGCTGAGATTCTTACGGGAACAGGCTAACACTTTGTTGTGTGCAGGCAACACAAGCAATGTCTCACCTTGTCTCTGCTTTTACCTCAGCAGAGGTCATTAGCAGCCACAATTCAGATTCATTTTCATGACTTTAATTCAGTATATCAGAAATGTCTGCAGCTATGTTGTCCCCAGGGCTTGTGTTACCTCTGTGACTGAAACTGGTCGAGGTTATTCCCCTTAATACTGGGGAATACAATTTTCCTCCTCCCACATCCAGTTAGGATTTCCTTAGTTGTGGTAGAGAGCAGCAACTGTTGGTGTATTGTCAGAGGGCATCCCCAGGCAGTGCTTTTCTCATATGAGTGGGCTGGCTACTTTCAAACTCTAGCTTTTTGCCTGACCTTGCAATATTGCAGGGGTGTATTATTTTTTTCTGTTAATATGTTAGAATAGATTGTGATTTACAGTCAGATAGAATAATGCCTGTTCTGGAAGGTCCTGTGCACCCTTTATGTGCTGGAGAATGACTGCAGTTTTTAGTGTTTGTTTCAAAGATGCTGCAAGTATTTTTTAAGCCATTTTCTGTCTTAAAAATAACAATAACAATCTCCTCAGGGCTTCTTCACATCATAATTATATCCAAGCCTCTCATTAGTCTTGTAGGGAGACAGAATCAAATGCCATATGGTATTTTACACTTCGGATGCTGTGCTTACTAAGAGCTGGAAGGAGACAGGAAAAGGGGGAGTTAACAATTCATAACCATTTATGGAGCAGGCACAGCCCTCCTTGGACCCAGTTCAGCAGAGTCTGAGGGCCTCAGATCAGGAACTTTATCTGGCTAGTAATTGCATCGGCATGCTGGCTTTCTTGTGTGCGTGTGTGGGCACTTGGTGAGCAGGATACAAAGCTGCAGAATCTTTGTGCTGGCATCCACGCACAAGGATGAATTAAATGCACACACGCCTCCCAGGAAGGACTATGGCTGGATTCTACGGTTGCCTGAAAAGTAAAACGTAAGTGCCACGCTGAGCCCTCCCCTCCACCTTCCTAAAGTGAGCTAAGTCTGGTGGGTATTTTGAAATTCTGTCTTTGTTGTGTTTAAGCAGCAGCACTAAACAAAATGCTTATGCCTTGAGGTGCCATGCTGACTACAAAAGTGCAGATAATCAGTGCTGTGTGAAATACCAAATCAGTGAAAATTGGTCTTTTTCTTCCTTTAGAAGTGTATAAACATGAAATATTGAAAAATGAATTAAGAAACTTTTCCTATCTAATTACAGCAAGAGGAAAAATGCCTCCTTCCTTATTGATTGGATGTATTGTTCATATATTAACACATAAAAATGAGAAATCCAGAAAGAGGACACTGGCTTTTAAAAAATGTTTAGCTAGTAAATGCTCTTTGAGAGCTTGGTGTGCTCAGTTTTTACATAAGCAACCTGAATTTTGTTTCTGTAATTGCTCCCTGTGGAGAGATTTTATTGTATTGAAAGTAAATACATTTTATTGCTTCACTGACATATTCTGTTGGAACAGATTATAAAGGGAGAATAGGACAATACATGTTAGTATTTATGCTTTAAACACCATGAAGATACATTCTGCTTTTCCTTTGACACTATTCTTGCTAAGGAGTGAAACAAAATTTTCTGCTGCCAAAACTGAGCAGTGGGTTTTGAGAATGTTTTGCATCAGCAGACTGTAGAGGGCTCTATTCTTGCATACAGTGTGGAATTACAGAACGTGAAAATGAACAGTGAAAGGCAAGCAATCTTGTATCTTGAGGTTTAAGATGTAAATGTTGGTAGATGCATGAGTAAGTCCTGGCTAGCAAAGCAGGTAAAGTAGTTCACAAGAAAAACTGGTGATTCACTCTTTCTCCTTTCACTCTCCTAAAGGTTGTATCCCCCTTACCAACTGTTTGTCTCACATTACTTTGGTGGAAATGTGCATTTTCAAAGGTACACAATTCCTATTAGATTTCAGTTAGCATTTCTGACCCACATTGAGTCTTTTTGTACTTTGACATTTTTAAGTGTCTATGAGAGGGAATTAATATTTGCAACATAACTCTGCCTTAGCTAAAGGGGGAGGAGGATGTGATTGAAGCTAGCAAAAGGGCTGAGAGTGGGTCTCGATGAAGGCAAGAGGACTGGCACTTGAACTGACAAAAAAAACCCCAGTTTACATTATTTGCTTTATGCTGAATTATTTCCCCCCCAAACCTGCATCATCTAATGCAGTTAAACTTGGAAGCCAGAAAGAGTCCATAAAGGCTGGGCAGATGAAGCTTCTTTCCTGTGACATATGATCTCTTCTTTCTTGTTGGATCTCCATCTGACTTGTGAGGAACAGGTTGTTGTTTTTTTTTTTTCTTTAAGAACTTCTTTCTTGTCACTCTTCAGTTAGGTCTCTACACTTGATATATGTACAGATTATATTTGTCAGACATTATTTCAGCCCTGTGAAGTTTTCCAAGTGGATTAGTGCAACTATTAATACTCTGCAGTCTTTAGAAATTTTATGCACTGCTTTAGCTGTGATTATTGGCAGTTACAATGAGTCTAAGACACTGACTACAGTAACAATGATGTTTTTAGCCAGAGATTAATTTTGAATGAAGTTTGTTTCAATTTTGACATGAAGTGTTTGTCTTTTTGGACAAACAGGTCATTGAAACAGCTTCCCCAAATCCTCATGTGGTCACTCAACCTGTAGGAGTTAGTTTGCTTTCTGAATGAAAGCTATTTTGGAATGAAATGAATTTTATGTTTTAAACAATTGGTTTGGATACCAGTAAGGATTTAGACAAGCAGCATAAAGCTCAGTTCAGGGCTTGAAACCTGCTGCTGCCACTTGGAGAGAGGTCCAGCCAAGCCTCTGAGCGCTGCATCCAGCTTAAAGCACTTGGGCTTTTTTGAAGGCTGCTTTGTGTGGTGCTCTCATGTACTGCTGTCACGTCTACCTTCAGTGCCTCACATTTTGCAAGGGGAAGTAAAAGCTCTGCCTTGGTACACTGTAGTAATGTGTGGCTGAAGCTGATCTTTGGGCAGAATCCTGTTCCTGTGCTTTATTAATGTTGTTTTATGAGAAGTCACACAAAAACCACCACCCAAATCCTAATCCAGGTAATTCTTGATTGCACCCCCAATCTTGGCTGCTGTTTCACTGAAATAAATGTTATAGGTTGCTTTCATATTTCTCTAACTAGAGTCTGCAAAATGAATAATCTAAAATTGTTCATCCAGTAAGGTTATAGCTCTTTTTCTTGGTGCAAAGTTTTGTTGGTCCTAGTATGGTGTCAGACAAAATATTAGACTTGGACAGTTATAATGAAGGTTTTTGAAGCCTGTAGAGGAATTTTTTCATACGTTCCTCAGTTTTTGGTACTAGCCAAATATGTAGTTATGAACTGAAAATGTGGTTGCTTGAATAATAAGGTTCACTGATGGTCAATGCAAACTGGCAATTTCCAAAGACAAATATCATGTTAGAAACTATATCAAATATTTGGCTGTAGGCTTTGCATTCCAGCTCAAGACTATTTTTTATAATAGGCTCTAAGAAAATGTATTTAACTGGTCTGTGCTTAATGTGGTCACTCAGCATTTCATTGTGCTTTTAACAAGCAATCCCAGAATTATGGACATATTTCAGTTCAAATGTCTTCTGCAATGCCAAGCTCTGCACTTCCAGTGGGATACTGTGTTCTTTCATTACAGCCTGAAGTTATCAAAAAATGCTGATGTACATTGTTGTCCTGCAAAGAAGTTCTGCATTTTGGTAAAGCAAGTTGATCAGAAGATGCATCAGTACAAGTTTGTTTTTTTTTTTTTTTAAGATTGTTTGAGGTGAAAGCCATTGCAAATATAGAATGAAATCAAGTAAAATGTGTTTTCTGGATTAGGTGCTCTTGCTCTAATACTCCAGCTTCTGTTGCTGTCTGTTCAGATCAGTGTCAGGAAGAGATTTTGGTGTTCACTGGGATTATTGCGAAGATGGTTTAGAGCTGTCCACCCGATGGATCACCAGCTAAGTTGAGGTGTCTGTTCACTGCCTCCTGCACCTTCGCCTCAAGCCCTCTTGTTGGAGAGGCTTATAGGGGTCAGTGGAAGGAGTGCCACAAGTCCCTTTGTCCTTGGTGTGAAATACACTGTTACAGCTTTTATGTGTGTGGGCTCCTTAGAGCCTTTGGTTTCCCATCCACAGCAGCTGCTGTTTTAGCTCAGACACCAGCAAGTGAATTGGAAGTGGTTTAAAGCTCCACCAACTGCTACTGAAGTAGCAACTTGGCACTGTGAGGAAAGGGGCAGTTTAAAACTGTTGGTTCTTTTCTTTCAGCAGCTCATTCACCTCCTGTGGCCTCTCACTTTTTGGAGGCATATAGTTGCCATGAGTTCTAAGTAGCTGTGTTTGCTGGCTGTACACAGTTCGTGATGCTTTGCTGTTTGCTACACTTTTAGACATGGAACATCTCTCCAAGACTCACAGGCTGATTAAAGTGACACATTGTGTTCCCTGGCCATCTATGTCCTGTGGCATCCCCCAGCACACCAGGGCTCGGCTTAGCAGTAGTCTGTAGGCTCAGTGGGGCTGGTAGTTGTCAGAAGGCCAAATAGCTTTGGAGTCCCTGCTGCCTAGGAGCTGTGGTAGAGCTAGTGCCATGGTCCTGTGATAGATCTGTCTCTGACTGCTGGACTGTGGTGAGGCAAAATGCTTCCCATGAGCAGCAGGTGACCTGAAATATATTTGTTTACTTGTTCTTTCTTGTACACCCTTGTACATAACGAGGGCAAGAATCACACATTAACAGTTTTCCAGTAATCTGTTTGAGATGAAAAGATCTGAGGATGAAAGGTAGCTTCTGCCCAGCAAAGCAAGCTCACTAATGCAGAGACCATCCCTGGATCCACATAGAGATGGCAATATGGAGTTTCAAGAAGCAGTTTGCAGAGCATGCAAGAGGCAAAGCGTGGAACAAGAGAAGGGTCGTGCATTTGTGGTAAGTGGAGAGCTCTCCTAGCTGGGGCCATGTCAGAGAGAGTGAGCTGAGGTGGAAAGACTCCCTAGGCATCATGAGTCTCTGGGGAATCTTTCAAAACACATTCCTGTACATGGCAATTATACAGAGTGTTTGGGTGGATGTTGAGCTAGATGAAATCTCTTTTTGTCTGTCTGAAAAATCTGTTAGCCACAGGATTTTCCCTGTGCCATTGTAACTAATTTATGTGTTTGTGTTCCTTGGAGAAAATAGGAAATACACATTGCATATTGAAAACAGTAGAGCAGTGTGTGTAAGAATGAGCTTGTATGGGCTGAATTGCTACCAGCTTTTTTTTACCTGTAGAGCAGCTTCATCTTACTCCTGAAAGCATGTTGACAGACAGTCCAATTAAAATACTGTGCAAGTAGTGACATGGCAGTAGAAAGTTATATTTGAGGCAAACTTAATATCAATGCAGTAACATAATGGATATTGCTCAAAAGTGAGCTAAGCAAACACTACCTAGGGTATTGCATAGTACAAACAGGCCACTTTTTAAAATATTTTTTTTCAACTAGATCTGGTTCTTCTGGTTGCTGTGCTCTTACTGTCAAAAATTGGCTGTCTTTTATGTCAGCAGTGTATATTCTGATAATACCTCGAGAGCCATCTACTTCTTAATGTTGATTGACACTTTGAGACATGGTTTAATAGCCTTTGTGGTGTGAGGTCAACAGTTGGCCTTGATGATCTTAGAGGTCTTTTCCAACCAAAACAATTCTGTGATTCTATGGCATTTGTGAGCATTGTTTCTCACAGTGCTTACAAAGGGATCATTCAGTGCTATGCCTGGTATTAAATATGTGGGGGCTTAAGTGCTGTTTTCTTACTGCAGAATAGTAGAAAGGGTGAACAAATGCAGTCAGGAGGTGGCAGAGCCATGGCACTGCAGGCAGTTGAGCACAATTAGTACAATGGTGCTGTATTATTAACAAAAAGATCAACTATTTATCTTTGTTAATTCATTATTCCATTTGACTCATCTCTCTGCAAGGAGTTCAGTTCTGGCTTAATACACCAGTGAGTCACTCCACATCTCCCAGTCCTCCTTGTTATGTTAGTGCTTCTTTTTGAATACTGTTTGTTTTAGGAGCCACGGTGATGTGGTGTGCTTGCTGGCCGTAGGCAGAGGAATTCCAAGCAGGCATGCCCGTTTGTTTGGTTTCAGCAGAACAGCCCTTTCCTTATCACCAAGGTGCTGAGCATTTGACAGATGTGTACTTCTAATCCTGCCTTCCTCATTCCCTTGCACTGGAGCAGAAGCTTATTGGATTGGGACAATCTGAGTGTGATTCTTGCCCTTCTGCATCATTCGGGTGCCAGGTTTTTTGGTTTCCATTATTTTGCCAGACTGAGCCATGAAAACATCTTCTCATAATTTTGCCTCTTCCTATACAGAAACTTCTACTGATCCAAATGTCAGCCAACTGGGAAGATTAATCTGTTATTTCCTCCTGGTACTGAAGTCTAGAAGGTTTAATAGCTGTGTTCTGAAGGTCTAGGCTTTAGAAACTGAAATCTGGCTATAGCCATGTAGGACAAAAATGTAGTAGTCCAAGTTGTACTTCCAGTAGATAACCTACCTTAGCTGGTGTGGGGTGGCTAGAGCTGATTACCAGCCAGGGAAAATCTGAGACAAGCCTGTCTGTGGGGAAATAGGAAAAAAACTCAGGGTAATTCCAAGATTTATATCCTACCTCCTCCAGATTTTTCCTAAGGGTTGCAGCTGTAATGAGTAGAGAACAAGGTGCTCTAATGTGATGCAAGGCTGGTAAAACTATTATGGATCAAGGAGTTTTAAGCAGTGTTTTGAATACAGAAAATATAACTCCTCACTTTTTGGAGTTGTTTCTTTTATTCTTCTTTTTATTATTCATGATTATTTGTGTGAGGATAGCAAGTGGCCTTCCAAGGCTCCATTGTGGGAGTCACTGTTTAAACAACATCAGCAAAAGCCTTTTTGATATGATTTGATATCCTGTCTGATTTTGCTTGCTGTCACCGTTCATCAGTGCGATAACAGTCAGGGTTATGCTAACAGCTCAGCTTTTCCAACGCAGTGTCCGTAAAAAGCTGAGACCTGGGCCACACAGGTTATTTTTCAGCTGTACCATAATATCAGTATGTGCTGCTGCATTCACATGGGTGTACAGGTGCCAGGGTATCCTGTGGTCTATTGTATCCTGTCACCACGTGTTAGTGACTTTGTGATGGTTGTGGAGGGGCTTGTAGCACTCTGACAGAGCAGGGTAACTTGGCTGTGCAGACAAAGCCACCTGGTTTTGCTTTTTAACCATCGAGCCAGAGCTAAGATGGCATTCCAGCTTCACATTTTTGTGGTGGTTGTTTCTTTTGGCCTCCAAGTTTCAAAGATCTGGTGCTAATAATTAAACTAAATGTTTGACTTTTATTCATGATGAATTAATTTAGGCACATTCTCAGAAATATGTCACTGTGCTTTTTTGCCAGTAAAGTAAGTACTGCTCCGCTCACATCACAGTCCTGACCCACACAGTAGGTTGAATGCAAATGGGATGTGTTTGACTGCTCTAGCTCAGAATAATGATGCAGAAGACATGGTGTTAATCACCAAACTATCTGTGCATGGGCAAAAATGCACTTCTGACAGAGGTGCAGAGGAATTGTTTCCTGGTTCATTCTAGCAGTCAAACTGTTTTCTGTTCTCTCAGTTTACTGAAAATGATGTTCCAGAAGTGGAATTATCTTTGCATTTTTTCAGAAAATGCAAATTGTTTTATTACTTCTTTTCCTGCAGCTTTGGGCTATGAAGCCCTTATGGAATGTCTGTCTCCATCTGGTTCCCTCCCTGTTCCCCATCACTGCTTACTTGTCAGTACCCCATCTTGCAGTCCTTGTTGTCTTTGGTGTCAACCTCCTGGGTTTCACTATTGTCCTGTGCCACCCCTGCTCTCTGATGCTTCTGTCCTGACTTCTGCAATGCACACATTTATGCAGCTTGATGCTCCACTGGTGCAAAATGCTAGCTCACATAGTCTTATTTTAGATGATCCTGTTCTAGAGAAATAAATATTTGTGTCTGGAATCCCAGAGAACTGGGAACCTTTTTTAGTGATTGCTTATACTAAAAAAAAATTCAGTAGATACTCGGGGGACAGAAATGGCTCTGGGACTGCTTTAAACAAATGCTTGACTGCCCTTGGCTCTAAGTTCAAAAGTGTGGTTCAAATGCACTCCATAAGCTGCTAACTTGAGACTCCAGAGAGAGGAGGGCAGGGACAACAGGAGGTTTTCTTTAGGACAAAAAAAGGGAGACCCTCAAATTTCACATACAGCTCCAGAAGAGCTTCTTCTGCAAGCATGGAAGGTGCCCCAGGCCTTCTTTGATCAGGAGCCAAAATGGGGTCTGAATTCCAGAAATACCCATGGACAGTGGGAGCTCAGGAGCTTTAGCCAGACAGACACAGTATGTTTCAACATAGGAAGGAGCTGGCTTTGTTTTTATTTTTGTATGTGTACAGGCAGTATGTTGCCTCAACTGGGTTTGGGGACTTCACATGAAGAGAGATTTCCTGAGCTTCCTGCCAAAGGGAGCCTCTGAGACCACAAAGCCTGCATTTTATTTGCTCTCTTACAATCAAAAGATGGCTGACTGGTTTTATGACAGTTTGATCTTCAGAGTGAAGATCTTTAACGCATTTCTTGCTGGAGATTTCTGTTAGCCTTTCTTTTTTGACACTGCACTTCGAATTCTTGGCATTAATTATCTATAGTATCTCCACTTGGAAGAAATATGTCTTGGGAAGTTTGATCTATCTGAAGATATTTTAATCCCCTCCCCATCTTTAAGCTGCTCTTTAACCCACAAATTGAGAGATAAGTGACTTTTTTTGGAAAACCTTTAAAACCAGAAAGCTTTAGACACAGCCTAAAGTCCCACATTTCAGTTCTGGCATTTAGTTAGCTATTGTTTCAGCCTCATTTCCCCTGCAGTATTCAGACAGCTGAATTTGGTAAAAATGTCCCCAGACTATTTCTTTTGTGCCCAAGTTGTAATGATTCTTCATATTTTGTGATTTTGGAAATTGGTGTGAGACACAAGAGCATGGCAGGTTTCTCTGGGGAGATTTTGGGGGTTATGTTATTTATATTTTGTATATTGGTAACACTTGCCTACAATGTCAGTTGGTATAGTTCCAGATTGGTCTCCCATAGTGGTAGTGCTTAGCTCCTCTGTAGGGCTCATTAAGCTTTCCATAGACTCAGTGTGACCATGTCAATTCCCGGGGTAAAGAAGCTCAAGGTTGAGTGGTAACTACCTTAACTACTGTCAGCAGTCCATTAACTTGTCCTGTTATCCAGTGTCAGAGCCAGGAGAATCAGCCAGTTCTCTCAGGCCCTAGCACGGTAGTTTCCATCTGCTAGGATATGTTTAAAAGATGAGCTCTGTCTCTCAGAGATGTTACTGTCTAAACTAATAATTGTCACCTCTGCAGTTTGCGACTATTGGCAATTTCCATAGAGTTGTCTCAGACAGTTTTTCAAGCCCCTGTAGAATGTGGTGAAACCAGCTGATGGTAAACTCATTTCCTTAGCTACCTCTTGCTGGTCCCTGCGAAGCAGCCTCTGCACGCTACAGGTCGGTCATCTTTATACTGGGAGGCCACAGATGGAACTAAGTTAATGAGGAGTTTAGGGGGTGGGCAAAAAACACACAAACAAGCTAGAAAAGAGTGGCCAGATATGCCTACTACCCATGTCTGGGACGGAAGGTTACAGGTACTTGTTGAATTTGCCGCACGAAGAGGCAAAGACTGTAAGCTTTACTTTTATTCCCACACTTGACTGACATCTTGACGCTGCTAACATGTCTGCTGTTTAGTGATAGTGACTTGACATTTCCTGTTGCTTTGCTCTTGAAGTTGTTTCCAAAGGCAGTAATTTTTAAACGTTCCCCCCTCCCTCCCAGCTACCTCCAGTGTATCCATGTCAAATAGATCTGGGACTGTTGTCTACTTCTGGCAATATACTAGCTCTTTTGAACAGTTGCTGGATGACTCTGCTGCTTCTTTTACTTCTTCTTAGGAAGAGTGGAAGAAGATCCTCATTCCAGCTGTTTCCTGAAATTTCCCCAGTGTGTCTGTGTGAAGAAAAAGAATTACTACACGGGAAAAGCACAGACTTAATTCTATGCTAATGCCAAGTGGTGCAACTCAACTGGGTCATTTAATGTACATTCCTTTAGAATGGAAGCAATCTGGGCCCAAAATATTGGCTGAGCTCTTGTGTGTGATAAGATGATGACTGTGCACCAGTTTTGAGTGAAATCCTGTCCTGTTTCTCCTGATTGATGCAGATCAGAAAATGCACTGGAATAACATGATAAGTTATTGTCGGGTGTGGGCTATCCAGAAACATTTTACTTACCTTTTGGCAAAGAGGTGGGTAGTTGCTCTGTTGTCTGAGCAAATACTGACATGCAGTGAAGATTCTCACACTGACAGCAACTGCACAAGGTAGTTGCACAAAGTCATGCTAATGAGCACTTTGGAGTAATTAGATGCATGAAGGTAGCTTGAAGTGACATGTCCAAAGCAGGTTAGTTGTCCAGCATGGATGCCAAGTGTTTCAGAGCTGTGGTAGCTTCTATTCAGTCTACCCTCTTGAGCCAAGTACAAACTAACATCTTCTCTGCTGCTGGTGCCTGCTTCAGGTTTAAAATAACACAGGTCTGTGTAGGTAAGCTGCAGTTATGTCCCCTTGTTCAGGGAGATCATTCTGCAGTGATTTAGCAAATGGCATGAGTGAGACAGTCTGTGGAGATGGGGCAGCAGGTGGGAGACAGAGGCATTTAGTCTCACAATTCCTGAACTAGTAAGAGTGCATTTCCACTGTTTTCTGTGGTAGTTTGTGAATGCTTTTGTCTCATTTTCCCTTCCCCCTTCTTATCCTTTTGGCTTCTCACACAATTACAGACTGAGCCTGTGTGACTGTATGAAAGGCATTTCCTCCTGTTACTTTTTTTTTTAAGTCAGCTTCAGCCCACCAGCTGCTTTCCATTAGTGTTACACACTCACTAAGAGGGCAGCACATAATGCTTCAGGCTCTGCTGAATAGCAGAAATCCTTTGGAATCACTGTCAGGCAGAGATTTCTCAAGTAGATTGTAGGCAAAAAGAATTCAGCACACTGGGACCAGTCTTCTGTCTTCTTAGAGAAGTCAAGATGTGACGAGGAGCTGTTGTCTGAATGCAAAGCGTGAAAGCTGTGACTAGGTCTCTTCAAGTGAATTGCTCTGGTCATCTTATCAAGGGTAGAAGCTGAATGTTTTTGTTGCTATAGGGAATTATGATTCCCTCCTTGATTCTGAGAGAGCACTTTACTGATAGTATCTAGTTGTTTATCCAGACTTCCAGACAGGTATTATTGCTGTATTTTTTGTGATTATCAGAAGAGGACCTTAAACTTCCTTAAACCTTTCTTTCTTCCATGAAAATTACAAGAGCAATATTCATTACCTTTGTCAACTCCTCCCCTCACTGTTATCAGTGGAGTCAGTAGCAAGAGTCTAATGTAAACTGCTGTTGTGCTGTTCTCTTATGCCTGTCTAAAGCAGCCACGGTGTGGCTGCAGACATGCCAGCTATGGGCTGGCAAAAAACTCTGGGAATTTCATCCAAGAAGTGGTAGAAGTTAAGTCTAGACTTTTGTGTCTGGAGTAGTACGAGCACTGCTCTAGAAGAGCACAGTGAAATCAGCTGTGCAAGTTTAGATCCCAGTTCCTGCTGTCATGTTGGGTCACACTCTGGTTCAGCAAAGTTTCTTATGGAATCCCACAGTATTCATCATGTTTCAAGAGTGTGGACCTGCAAGTGCAGTCACTCAGCTCATTGTGTGAAGACCAAAGGGAGTTTCTGATATGCTCAATGAATGTGAAAATTGAATTGAAGTCTTGTTTTATGATTGACTTTGAAATCCTTTTCCTTGGACTTGCGGAGAGTAAACTTCGTTTAGTGGTTGTTGGATTAATGAGTTCATTGATAGCCTGTTCACAAAGAAGAAAGCAATCAACCACTTTTTGTCAAAGTCCCCTATTGTGCTGTAATAAAACAGAGTAAAAAATTAATCTGTCAGTCACCTTTCACTGCAGAATGTAATCTGAATACTATCCTGCATTCTGTATTTGTATGAAACTCAGTGCTCAGGAGAAGCAGAGGGACTTTCTCTGATGTCCTGCAGCTGCTTCAAGTGTATTTTGCAGGGAGGCTGGTTGCAGGAGGCTGGTTGCCTAGAGGACCAGATGAGGGGCCTTCGGTTCCCTATGCTGACCTATCTGGCTGAGCAGAGTGTGTGCTCTGAAATCTGGAACATAAGCTTGATTTCAGATAATTTTTGTAGCATGAACAAAGAAAGTCTGCCTTCACAAGCTCCAGGCAAAAATTTCACTTCTTTGGCTGTTTGCCATTGTCTGTCTTCTATAGGCTATGAAGATGCTAACTGAGTACAGTGCCTCCTATTATTGAGCCTTTATTTCCTCAAACATTTATTTGATAGGAAGAAGACTGTTCAAGGTTCACTGTCTTCTTTAGTTTCTCTCTCATAAAGCCTTCCAGAATGCTTATACAGAAGCACTGGACTGAAGCTGAAGAAACACTGAAAATGGGGTAGGAGCTTGCTTGCTGTGCAGTCTCCAAGTCTTCTGCTCCACTACAAAGCCAGCCAGGAGGCTGTGTCTCTTTTCTGAGGCTGAGCAGAAAGCATTTGTGTTTGTCTTGGTCCTTTGTTAAATGCTGAAAACTTGAGTTCTGTGCAATGTTAACTTCTCAGGAGTCCTTAAATACATAAACCAAGCAACAAAAGGGATTTGTCCTTTCTTCTTGTAGCATTTCCCCAATGATATAGGTATTCACTAATGTACTCAGCTGGGAACAGGAAATGGTTAGAACACCACTCTGAGTCTTTAGTTTCCATTGCTCTCTCATAGAGCACTCCCAAGTATCTGTCCAGTCATCCCAGTTTGTGAAAGGGAGGCAAGGATGTTTCTCCAGTTTTGGGAGATTACTTTTTTCTCTTAAGACTCATTAGTTCCTTGCAGAGCTCCAAGTGAATGCACGCAGTGGGGCTAATGGAAGTTTGTATGGGTAGCAGAGAGCCTAAATCTAAACCAGCAAAACAGGTGAGCATAGAGTTTTATTGTTTTAAAACACTTTGTGGCAGAGTTGGTTTGGGAGAGGATTAAGAACATTATTAGAAAATTGTAGTCTGAGTAAATGTGTTCACTCTTCCACTTCTAGTGAGATGCAAACACCATCTGAGACTTATCAACTCAAACTGCTTTGCCTGGCAGCTATCAATCTGTCATTGCTCTGCCTGGACTGCTCCTCCATCGAGGAGATACAGTCTCCTCCATCCTCTGCTAGCTCCTCCCAGCTGTCCTCTGGCATCTCCTAGCCTGAGGAGTATCAGAAATACTGCTCTAAAAGGCCATTTATTTGCCCTGATTTTCTCACTAAAAATCCATATGTACACAGTATTTGTTTGAAACTTTGTTTCTAATGGCACAGTGCTCTGGGGCACACATGGTTAGTACAGCTGATTGGACTGGACCTACACGATATCGGTACATCCCGACACTGTCAGCTGTCATTAAGGCCTGGAAGTGGTGAATGTCTGAAAGTTCGATCAGTTAATGCCTGTGCACTCAGATGGATTTGTATTGATGGGATTTTGTCCTCTTCTCCTCTGTAATAATCATCCTCAGGCTAGGGTTTGTTGCTCAGAACATTTGTTAGCTGTTCTCTGTAAAGTACAGCTCATTGCCACCAGAATTTGAAGTTCTAAGTGTCATCTAATTGCCATCTTTCCTTCATGTATGCCACGGAGCTTCTAACAATGGAGCTTACACTTTGTTGTAAATAGGTTTTGAGGTTTTTTTGCCACTTAAATGCTTAAAGCTTGGAAGACTGTAGTGATTTCCCTCACCACAAGTCACTGTTCAGTTCACTGGAAAAAGATGATGAAGTATACAAAGCACCAAAGCGTTAGGTCCTAAATGGGGCACATTTGCAAACAAGGGATGCAGCCCTGCAATTGACACTTGATCTCTGTATGCCCCAGAGAACTCAGCTATAAAATCCAGTTAATGCAGGAGCTGATTTGACTGCAAAGAGATTGCCTCGGAGCGTAACTATAATTGCAACTGCTTTGCAGTTATAGTTCTACTTGTATAAAAGATACAGCAATTGGAAAGAAATACTTGCACTTATAGTAAACACAGCAGTCAAAATATCTCCAAAATCTTGAAGGATTCTGAGTGAGCAGCTGAGATGATTGCAGAAGCAGCAGTTTCTCTTGCTTTTATTTTATAGAATAAGGGTAAAGCAGAAGTTAGAGATCTAGAAGAGGCCACACACATTCTGGGAAAATAAGTCTGGGGACTTGCATTTGTGCTTAAGAATTTGCTAAGTGTTTTATTTCAAATGCATTTCCTTTCCATCAAGAAAAATCTAACATAATCAATATGCATGGTGTATAAAGTTGAAGGGGGGAAATTGGAACCAATTTTCTTTTTCATACAAAGAAAGAGTCTATGAGAAAGTGCTGATGGCCACTTTAAAATATGCAGGAAATGCAGACATTTTCATAGATAATTGGTGAGACATGGGGAAAAAAGGAGAGAAGAGTTGAAGGATTGTGATTATCCAAAAGGGGAAATCTTAAAAGTCTTATTTTTTGTTGTTTCTGAATACTGTCTAATAATTATTTCAAAAACATCCTCAGTGCATCTTGTTTAGAAAAGTTATAATCAGCTCTGGTCACTGCAATGACTTTTTTGCTGATTTTAGCAAGCTGAGATGAGATTGTTTGAAACTACAATGTGCTAATGCACTCCTGTGTTCACTGCTCAGATGATCTGCTACAAACCAGAAGAAAACTGGAGTGTGTCTCCTTCATTTTTGCCTGCAGTGCAGCAGTGTGGCAGTTTGCATATCTTTGCTGGCATAGGGAGACCTCAGTCTGTGATCTGTTTCTGGCAGGAGCTCTGCTTCTACCTCCTTGGTCTGCTCCCTTTTTTTTTTCTTTGTTGGGGGGGGGAGGGCAGCCCTATTTTTTAAGGTTATCTGGGGATGTGGGCTCATGGGAAAGTCCTGGTGTTTTGAGACATGACAGAGTATAGAATGTGTGGGTGATACAGAAGAAATAGTTTAGTGATTGACAAAGTTAGTATAGAATCGTAATCTTTGTTGTTGTTAAGATTCATAACTTCACACTGTTGTTAGACCACTTTGAAGTGAAAAATTATTAGATGAGGTCTATGTTTGTAAAGATTTCTTCCTCTTTATGTCCTCACACAAGGTACTGGAACTGCTAACTGTGAATATATCACCTAGATATCTTCCATAACAAAAGATAGTTTTTTTGAACTGCCCTAGCAAGCTGTCACGTTTCCATTGTTGCTCGACAGTTGTGCAGTAGCTCTCCTGGTCTGCTGCTGAATTCCTTTGTTTCTGACAGACACCCATTTAGAAATCTTGGAAAATACAAATTGGAGCCAGTTAACATTGAATGATCTTAAAACTAGGCTGAACTTCTGTTTTCATCGGGGAGGAAGATGATGCCATCAGCTAATTTGGTTGATCAATAGCCCTGCTTGCTATAAGGTTTCAAAGCTTGTGGCTAAAAGCTGATTGCATTGGATCCAAAATAAATTTGATCTATTGGTTTCCACAAATGTAGCACAGCCCAGGATGATGCTTCAGTGCTGATGCTTAACTAATTTTAACAATGCTGACAGACTAGCCTGATGCCTGCTGTGAGGACACTGTAACACATGAACCCTCAGCAGCAGAACACTAATTTAAGATGTTTTATACATTAGCATGGAGCTGTCACTCTCTAACAAAGAGCAATCATAGAGGTTCATGATTCTGAGACCAGGAAGCATTACACTCTTTGCTGAACAAGTTTAATGATGTCTTTCCTAAAAAGAGAGAGGTACTGGCAACTAGTTTGTTAGTTTTGGGTGGAGAAATAAGCATTACTGGAACATGAGGAAAAGTTCTGTGGCTGGAGTACAAAAAAGTGCACAAGCCATGTCTGCCCATAGCATTTGAGTATACAGTTTGAGAGAGGACCTAGCCATGTTCTTCTGCATGCTAGTTTGGGAAGGTGGACTGAAATGTAACTGTTGCTTTCATCTCTATTTCAGCGACTATATAATGGCTACAGGCCCAACAGAGGTCATACGACCTGAAACAGGCGAGAGGGTGGAAGAGTGCTCAGGTAAGCAGTTGTTCTCCAAAGGCATTGCTGATTTGGAAGGCAGAGACTTATTCTCTTCAGATCAGGGGGTTTGTGGTGACTTGTTTTTCAATGTTATTTTGGGCTTTGTAGTGTGAAAAAAAAATCTGTGTGACTTTGTCAGCGGGTGGTATTAAGGGAAGGATCTTTTAATGTGCAGTACTGGAGGGCTGTAACGTGGTGGAGGATATTCTTTTTGATGCTGGCTTGGATTTTCAAACCCAGCACGTTAAGGCTTGAAGGAGATTGTTGTGCCTGCTTTGATGGATCCTATGAAGTTGAGAGCTGAGTCTGTCTGTGGGAGCTGTATCAGTACAGCCTCATTGTGCTTCTAACCACAGACAAACATTTGTTACTTATTCTTTAATCTAGTGTCACGAGATAATGCAAACAGTCATGAGAGATTGAAATAATTAGAAAGAATGGAAAATGTCTTAGTTATAGTGAAGAGTTCTCTTAATTAAAGAAAATCCTCTTTGCTAGCGTTCAGACTCTTTTTGAGGAGGTAGGGCAATAGGAGGAATAGCATCACGGCTGAGACGTTTCAGAAGAAGTGACTGTCATAGTACTTTTAAAAAAATCATTTTATTTGATTATGACTCCAAACCATCTGAAATGTGTTTCAGAGGTCATTTTGCTTTACCCTTGAGAAATATATTTTCCACCATCAGAATATTGGTAGAAGAGAGAAGCAAACAGCAAAGTAACTGTTGGTTGAACTTGGCGTGGCAGATAAATAGGGGTGAGGAAGGTGTCATGATGGATGTTCAGCAGATGCTGGTTTCCAAAATTTATCGTTTAGTTTATCACATCGTCCAAGGCTATCCATGGTGAACTTGTGTGAAAGCTGTGCATGCAAGTCTTGTACTTGGGTTGACTAGAAGATTCAGAAAGTGGATCAAATTCTAACCTGGGTGATGGGGAAGGCAGAAGATGGCTTGTGGTCTTAAGTGTTGGCTCTAAACCCACCAAAAATAGTTTTGTCTCTAGCTGAAGGAAAATTTGGAAGTTAAAGAGTGCTGTGCTGTTGCTGATGCATTCAAAAGACACTTAATTGAACCTAGATTAAGCATTTTTAGGATCTTACTCTACTTCCCATGTAATGTAGGATTGCCTCACCTCTTCCTCTTCAGAGCTTAAATTGGCATGTGATATAAAGCCTCTAAGAGGCTAAAATTCACAGCATTCACAGTTTAGACAGTTAGATTAATTTCTTGCTTTATTGTCTGATTAGAGGCTTCCAGACCATAGTGCTCCTTCGTGATGGCAGTGATGAGGACACTGTCCAAAACATGTCAGCACTAGTGTTAGCCTTACTAAATTCCATGACTTAGTTGTCTTTCTGGCAGCATTAGGTGTTTTTTGTGAAGCTATAATAATGTTATTTTCTGTGAGTCTTGCGTGTGTGGGTTTTTGGGGGTTGGGTTTGGTTTGGTTTTGTTGTGGTTTTGTATTGGTGAAAGTATTTAGTTCTTGGATTTGAGAAAAAGAATAGAAGATGTGTCCTGAACCATCCTTAGGAAGGAAATCAGAGAGCATAGACGATCCCAAAATTACCTGTTTAATTTAAATATGATAATTGAGCTCCTAGAGCAGTTGTTCCCTTTGCTTTTTACAGTCTCAGTCTGGCACTGGAAAAAAAATGTTTTTTCTCTCTTCTATCTTGTAACTGGGAAGAACCATGCAAAGAGCAGAAACACATGTATTTATTCTGTGTGCACAGGAGAAACACCGAAATAAGCAATACACAAACAGTAAAAGACATAGAATAAACAAACATTGCAGAGAAAGCAAAATGCTTGTTCCTGCTCCTTTTGTGTTAAGAGTGGACTAAGTCATAGCATAAGCAGCTAATTTATGGGAAGGCTTTTGCTTTTTAGGGCAGTAGCCTTTAAATTTGTTATTTTATGTTTAATGCTGTTAAAATGAAGATTGGTAACCATAAATATTCAAACATCATGAATCATTATTCATCATGGGAAAGGGGAAATAGGCATATTTATCTGAGCTCGGATTTTCTCTCCTTGCTCTGACAGGATTTTTGCTATGCAATGGATTTTTTCCATTATGAGTAATAAGATCCTCTTACATATTATTAGTTTGGGTATATAGAGCACTTTACCAGCTCAGTGATGCCTTGGGCTGGTTCACAGTGCACTGAACTGTAGGCATCTTTGAATGACTTGGTGTGTGAAACCAGTGCACAACCGTTGGCAGCAGGAAGCAAGCAGGAACATTGTTTTTCCATGCCATGCCTTTATGGCCAGATGCTCTCACCTGGAGCAAACCCACAGTGTTCATCTCCAGTTTAAGAGGGACAGGGATCTGCTGGAGAGGGTCCAGTGGAGGCCTACAAGGATGATTAGGGAGTTGGAGCACTGCCTTATTAGGAGAGGTTGAGGGACCTGGGGCTTTTTAGTCTGGAGAAGAGAAGACTGAGAGGGGATTTAATGTTTATCAATATCTGAGGGCTGGGGGTCAGGAAGTGGGGGGACAGGCTCTGCGCACTTACTCCCTGGGATAGGACAAGGAGCAATGGATGTAAGATGCAGCACAGGAGGTTCCAGCTCAACAGAAGGAGAAGCTTCTTTACTGTAAGGGTCACAAAGCACTGGAACAGGCTCCCCAGAATGGTTGTGAGTCTCCTACTCTGGAGACTTTCAAGGCCTGTCTGGATGCATTCGTCTGTGACCTGAGCTAGATTGTAAGGTTCTGCTTTGGCAGGGGGGTTGGACTTGATGATCACTTTGGGTCCCTTCCAACTCCTGACATCCTGTGATCTGCATGCAGCACTAAGTGTCTAATAGTGATCGTATCTTTTTGTATAGTAATGTGTCAGGTGCCTATCTTCTGGAGCTGCAGGGAAGCTTAATGTTTTCTCAGACATCTGGAAGGGCTGACAGAATGCATCCGAGAGAGCGTGGCTGAGAGGAATTACTGCTGGAGGGGGTGTGCACCATGCATCAGTAATAATTTAGAGGCTAGAGAAAGCACTGAAGTAACTCATGTATCTGCAACAATACCCAAGCATTGCCCTGTGACAGATGAGGTTTACTCATTGCCAGTGTTTGCAAATCTGTGGGCTCCATTCTGAAGTTGGCACCACTTCTGATCTTAAAAAGTATAACAAGTATTTGGAGTCTGACCTTGGCAATGTTACTCTTTGTGGTAGGACTTATGTCTGTTTCTCTTAAATGTCCTTATGATTACTTCTCTTTTTTTTTGTTGCTATTGTGATGTGATTTTGGTTTCTTTTACACATCCCTTTGGTTTTTCTGGAAATACTAGCATCTGATCAAACTCATCAGTAATATTTGCACTGGAATTGAACTTGCTTTCTGTCTGCATCACTGTCAGCTGATCAGTCTACATGACAGTGTCCTGTCCTTTGCATGTAGGAGTTTTCCATTTTGTTCTTTGAATCATCAAACTGTTAGCAGACATTGCTGAATTGATAATTTTGGATGCTGCTTTCATGACACTTTTTAATCTTTTGTTTTTCTCATCTAAAATAAACCAACTCAGCTTTGACAGATTTCCTGAGAATGCCGTGTGAGTTGTCTAGTTGCTGATATGAAGGGCAGTGACGGTACTATGTTCTTCTGGTCCCTGGTGACTTGTCTTCTCTTACTGGTTCTTTCTGTGGGTGTAGTATGAAACTCATTGATCCCTGTGAGAGTCTTAACAACTCCCAAACCTTTGGAGTCAACTCCAGGCAGTATAACCTGTGTGTTTTCTGTGACTATCTCATTCACCTACTGCCTGATAAGCAGCAATGTAAGATACAAAGGTCTTCCACTGATAAACCTGCCACTGAAGCACCCTTATTATTGAGGTGAGCGGGACTCTGTTGAAAGTTCTGCTCTACATGTTTTGGAAGATAATTTGGCTTCAGTGACAGCCCAAGTCAGTTGAAAAGCAGTGTGCAGGCCTTCCCTGGCTGCTGCTGCTCTCAGAGATGTTGCATCCATCCGTGCTGGATGGTGTAGCAGAGTCTTTGTATATCCTGCCACACGGTGCTGGCACTGGTCTGGAGAGAAGGGAGGAGACAGGGTGAGTAGATCTCAGTATCATTGTTTGCTTCTCACAGTGGCTACTGTCTGATGCAGCTGTGTGGTGGCACAGTTTCAACCTAGATAAGGCCCTCTGGCAGAGATCCCTACACGTACAGGGCACATGTTGAGACAGAGCATCACCAACTAAATCATTAGTGGGAGAGGACAATAATTGCGTTGAAATAATGCCTTTCTTATAAAGGAGTCATCCAGCTGTGGGCATTTATTATGCTAACTGCTGTAAAGTATTAATTGAACAATGAATATGGCTCAGATGTGCAGTGATGTTATTGCTCTGCATGTGTATTCAAGTCAGTCACAGGGGTCTTAGTACAATAGTTTGGCCCAAACCACTCCAAGCTGACCCCTCAATGACAAAATGAAGTGTTTGTGTGATGAATGACAATAGAAATAAGAATATTAAAGTACCTTAGGTTATTAAAAATGAAGGAAGCCAATGATGTTTCACATGGTTTGTTTTATTATTTTTGTGTTTTGTTTGGACAATGGAAAGTCTGAAAGCAGATTAACAGTTTTCTAATTGTGTTCTTGGGGCTGCTGTATTTGGGGATTTCATATCCTGCAGGGCAGTATCTTAATTTAAATTTGCTCCTTTGTTCTTGGAGGAGTTGTCAATCCTATTTTGGGGCAGTGGTTTAAAGCTTATAAATTCCTTTGGCAGTTTCAATCTTTTTTGCCAAATGTTGAATATTCTTCAGGGGTCTCCTTACAGCACTGAGTAAAGAGCAAGCAGAGCTAAACTGAGCTAAGCAAAGAACGATAAGAGTTAAAGACAGTGACATCAATTGTTTTATTGGAAATGTATTAGGTATAATTGGCATGCTCACAGTTCAGCTGTGGGTAGATCCATTCTCTACATAAGGTGTATTTTTCATAAACTGGAACCTAAGTAGACACCACTGTTGTCAGCTTGATGCCAGCACTGCTTCATAGGCAGCAAATAAAAGAACTTCAGCTTCACCTTTCACTGGAGTCCAGCACTGAATAATTTACAGAGGAGCTGACTAAAACTGAATGGGCTGCTCTAGCTTTGACACTTCCTCTAGAAATTAAGAGATAACATTCTCCAAGCCAAGCAACACCTCCAACTTTCATACATTTTCATTTTTCTCATGTTGCAGGAAAGAAAAAATCTAAATTTCAGACTTTCAAGAACTTCTTTGGCAAGAAGAAAAGGAAAGAGCCTCCAGCTCCCAGGGGGGAGAGTAACTTAAAACCTAGCCAGTCCAGCAGCGATGTTAGCATCTCTGTGCTCGACACTACTGCACTTCATTCACCGAAGGAGGTTGGGTAAGCTGGTGGGGAAGGAAAATAAATAAATAAAGACAGACCTCTCACAGCAGTCAGATGAAAGCGTGAGTTGGCCCCTTAGGAGCAGCCTCTGTCCAAGTTTGTGCAAAACAAGCCCTAATGCTGATGAAGGAATTCCAGGAATTTCCTCTTTCTTTGCTAGTGCTTGAAAAGCCAGCTTGGAGAGGAGGGGAAGGGCAGCCAGGGGCAAGGGTGATCTAGCCTCTTCTTCTAAAACTGTAGATAGCCCAGACTGGTTTGATTGCGTTTAGTGTTTGAAATCTGCCCTTGAAGCTCTGATCAGCAGCAACTTTACAAGAGGATGATGACTGAATAGTGCTAGTACAGAGAATATGTGTGAAGTTGAGTTGCATTGAGCATCAGTGACATCCTCTGTCACGAGAAAGAAGTGGTTTTGGTATATAGTGTGAGATCTTTGCTTACATAGACATTTATGTATAGATGACAACTGAAAGCCTTTAGTTCTGTGTCAGCTACCCTTGAAGGGCTGTCCCCTTAAGATGTGTCCAAAGCAATTCTTAACTCCCTGAATGATGATGTTAATTCAAAACCTTGTTTTTGTTTCAGTTAGTGTAATGCAAGCTGTTAGCTTGCACTGCTAACACTGATAACCTTAGACCATTAAACTACACAATGTTTCAATTGCAGACCTCTGACGAAGTCTGGGATGGGATAACTGTGATGGTTTGGGTATCCCCCGCCCCCCACACTTTTAGAAATCACCCAGACTAGACTCAGTCGGCTCTGGAAATTTGAATGAAGCTTATATTTACAGCTGGCACAATTTACAAGCAGATATTCACAGTATATACAGTTATAGACAGAAATATATAAGGGAAAAAAGGTAATACAAACACAATTCCCCTCCCAGAAACCTGAGTCCCCAGGAGGGGCTCTCAACCACCCCTCACCTTCCCCCTACCCCTCTCAACCTTACCCCAGTCCCAAGGAAGAATGGAGGTTCGGCCAAGAGGGTTAAAAGCAAGGTGAAGCAGCCAAGCAAAGGGAGGGTGAGGTTAGAAAGCAAGATGGAGTCCAGCCAGCAGCCACGAGCTCCCCAGCAGGCAAAGTTCCCCAGCGAGGAGAAGAAGCAAAATGCCCTAATCTTTGTTTTGCCTTTCTTCTTTTGTATACATCTCAGCAAGACTGTGAGCGAAGTAGACCTCACCATTGTTTTCATTTTACAGCCTATCATCTAGTTCTTCTCACCAAAACATGCCAGCTAGGCTCAAACTAGCACAATAACCCTCTAAACATGCTTATGTCTGTTTGCCAGAGGTGTCATGGATTGGTATCTGGCAACCTGAAATTTGGCTGTTTTCCAATTCCTCACCCTCATACTCCCCTGTGAGCTCAGCCAGGCCTATCTTGAATTACCCTCAACCTTAGGTTGTGGAGCTGCAGACTAACAAAATGTGACAAAATGTCAGCCACATCCTGTGTTTTGCTGTGTTTTGGTGGAGGAGACGTTAGATAGACATGACACTGGCAGAGGGCATGAATAAGTGACTGGAGTGGGATGTGCTGAAATCAGCATTGCTACCAAATTGCATTATCAAATAAGGCATTTGGTGGAGCTGGACACTGCATTTCTTCTGATGGCATAGTTTATAGGTGCTGCTTTCTCATGAGTGCTTGTTCCTCCTTGCGCCGCCTTTCCCCACTCTTTGCTGTGATTATGCTACTGCATCATGGAAATTATCTGGGAATGAAACAGCAATCTCTTTATTTTGCTTGTTAACATAGTGCAACAGATTAAGTGACAACACAGTCATTCCCCTGGGGTAAGGGGGATCACAGTGACTCAGTTAACCCAGTCCAAAAAGCTGAAGAGCAACTGAGCTTAGCCCATCAGCCCATAGTAGGGATCTGGCTTGAAATCAACTGTCTGCTCCAGAGGCAGTGTGGGTGAGAACTCTTTCTTTTGCCCTTACCCAAGTACATCAAGTCCAATTGCTGTTTGCCTCAGTGCAATCTTTGAATGGTTATAAACTGTTTTGCAAGGTTGGAGACCAGGAAGTGAGTAAAACCCTTCTGATTTTTTTCCCCTTAGAGATAGGATTAGATGGGCTATCCAGAAATTTAGAGGATATGTTTGTGCTACTGGAAAACTTTATCGTATTCAAACTCTGCATGGCGTAAGCATGCTTTTAAGTACCTAGAGAGATTGAGCTAAATAATCCTTTCTAAAACCTGATCCTGAAAGCCAGTGGAAATACAGCATGGGAAGATTTTATAGCAGGACTCTGATCTTTGCAATTTCTGACATGCAAAATATGAAACCTGTGATGGTTTGGGTGTCCCCCGCCCCCCCCCCTTTTAGAAATCACCCAGACTAGACTCAGTCGGCTCTGGAAATTTGAATGAAGCTTATATTTACAGCTGGCACAATTTACAAGCAGATATTTACAGTATATACAGTTATAGACAGAAATATACAAGGTAAAAAAGGTAATACAAACACAATTCCCCTCCCAGAAACCTGAGTCCCCAGGAGGGGCTCTCAACCACCCCTCACCCTCCCCCTACCCCTCTCAACCTTACCCCAGTCCCAAGGAAGAATGGAGGTTCGGCCAAAAGGGTTAAAAAGCAAGGTGAAGCAGCCAAGCAAAGGGAGGGTGAGGTTAGAAAGCAAGATGGAGTCCAGTTAGCAGCCTCAGCTTCTCCCCAGCAGGCAAGGAGCTGAGGACAGCCCAGCACGAAGAGCAGAGCAAAAGTGACCTTATCTTTTGTTTTGGTTTTCTTCCTTACACATCTCAGCAAGACTGTGAGCGAAGCAGACCTCACCATTGTTTTCATTTCTCAGCCTATCATCTAGTTCTTCTCACCAAAACATTCTAGTAGGCTCAAACTAGCACAAAACCCGATCCAGAACAATGCTGCTGTTTGTTTGTTCTTAGGGCAGAAGCTCTTTCTGTTTTTCCCCTCTGTTTTTTTTTAAACCCCACATGTAATCTTTTTTAAAGTTTAACTTTTCTGAACTCTAACCAGAGACAAGACCCTTAGATGTGCTAAATGTTTCTTATAACAGCCAAAGGGATGTGCCCAGATGTCAAGGAATCAGTGGGATTGGGCATCTGTGATGGGGAAGGGAGCATTAAGTCACTGCCTCTTTATCTTCTGAAAGGCATGAGTTTTGAAGAGAAGTGGAAAAACTTTGATGGAAAAGTTAAAGCCTGTGCTATGAATGACTTCTCTGCTGTATCATCAAAAGGATAAACAACCTTACAGAGAGGAAAATGTGGTTCTTTATTCCAGTTATAAATCTTTGAGCAGGAAAAACTGATGGGGCAATATTCAAAATTGTCCTGGTGTTTGTAATAACTACTCACTCATTTGGCAGGCTGCAACTGCTTTTGAGAAGGAATTGTGTCACCTTTCTTTCTTTCCCTTGCTTCAGACACTAATAAAAGCAGTGGGGTTGCAGCAACAAGTAGTGGAAGATAGCACAGCCATGATGAGTTTAGGAGTAGTTTTACCACTGACTGTAGAGTCCCATCATTTCCTCAGTCTTGGCAGCTCAGTGGTGATTTACATGAATGAGTTGAGCACTTGTGTAGGAAAATGGGCATGAAGATACAGTGGCTAAAACATCTGGGGATTTAGCTAATGGTTTACTTTCAGTGCAAATACAAATAGACTGCCTGGAATCACACACAAATATGTATTTACACCTATGAGACTCATCTGTACTAAAGGAGCAGTTAGTTCTATTATTTAATCCAGCAACCCAGTGGTTTTTTTGTGGCTGCCAGAAGAAAATACAGTAATTGCTTTGCAAACTGATACAATAGATATGCAGAGAGACAAAGAAAGAAACAAGTCTTGTACTGGCAATCTCAAGAACAAGGAAACCTCAACTCCTACTGCTAAGGAATTCAAAGTAAAGGAAGTGAGGAAATCCCAAATTAAAATGGTCAATACATCCAAATGCATGTGTATTCTTTGCAGAAATACAAATTATGCCAACTAATAATGAATAGACCTGCCAGCAAATAAGAGTTGCAAGACAGTGTCTTTCTGAATGCAGTTCAATTATGTCATGTCCATATAAATTGTCTTTCATGCTGAGAAGGAATCTAAAATCACACACAAAAGGCAGGATGGATTCGTTCTTTCTAATGCTGAAATAAGGCAAGTGCCTTACTTGTGTGTAGAACTGTCCTATAAACTAATACAGACATGAACTATTACAGATGGTGGGAGGAAGCATGAAGCCTGGCCTGTGCTGTGAGAGAAAGAGCTCAAATTGCCCTTGACACAACATCAACATAGACCGAAATTATTTTTCCCTGCTGTGAGACTTGGCATAACTGTATACTGATTGACTGCACCTTTGGGGCAACAGGAGGGTTAGTCAAGCAGACAAAGGAGCTGTTGTCTCTGGAGATGTAAAGAGGGAGTTCCAGGAGGAAAAAAAGAACCATTTGTTTGGGTTTTTTTACATGGTGTATTTTCTTCATGAAAGTTCGCAGTATTTCAGGGCTTTCTTCTAAACAGAGATAGAATCTGAGGTTAGGCAAACAGCAGAGACCTCCTCTATTTGATTTCCTTGCCAGAAGAGTGTTAGACTTAGTGGATTTTCCATGTCAGAGGTCTGTTCCTAATCATCCCCTGTTACCCAGAGTCAAATTTTCAGAGCCAATGAGAGTTGCCTGCGCAGCAGCTGAGCCAAGGAATCCTTGTAATTTGTGGGTTACACGGCTGGCAGCCAACAACATTAGTATCCTCTGCTGTTTTCCAGTTAAATGCTTGAATGAAATCCTGGTAGAGGCTGTCTTTATGGTCTTTTTGTCAAAGTAATTTACCTACCTGTGCTGGTGGAACTGGGTGAATAAAGTATTTGGAGCCTTCTTTGTGCCACCCAAATGCAAAATTTGCCCTGTACCACCTAATAGCCCAACCCCAGTCAATCTCAGTTGATTACAAGTCAGTTAATAGCTTTACTGGACTGAACACCTAGCAAGCACCGAAGCAGAGCAGGAGGATCATACCTAGGTACTTTTATTTGGCTATGGATGGCAATGTAATTGTAGCCATGGATACATGTCCCATCTACATTTTGTGCTATGCCTAGGATCTGGTGATGTTCATGATACAGGTGAACAGAACTGATTTTATTTCTGGAACTGAGAGGATTCAAATCAAGGTTGTTAATGGAGTGGAACTGCATGTGCTGCCTGCATTTGCAAGAAAGGGGGGAAATATACCACAAACTGACACATATGACACACACCAGGCTGCAGAGATTGTACCCTGAATGTCTCATGCTAGACACATTCCCACCAAAGGAGGAGAGGGGATTCCTGTCGTTCCCCTCTGTGCTGTAGACATCTCTCGGGATGGCACTCATCCAACTAAACAGCATCTGACCTAATCACCCTGGACTCCCTCTGTAGTTCACATAGACTGGCCTGTGTGTTCAGTGCAGATGCGGAGTACACATGAAGAGAGATCAGCATCCTAAAAAGTGTTTCTTCCTTTCCAATGAGTATAAAAGAAGCTAGTGATGGCTACTTTAACATGCACAATCTGAAGATAAACAAGATACATCTCACCCTCACCTCTTTATGATCCTTCTGCCCTGGTGAGGTAGTGTAGAAAGTATTGGAGGGCTGTACCCAGTGCACTGACCATTCTTCCTTCCTTTCTTCCCAGGCCCAAAGGAAGCATGGGAAACAAAGCCTTGTCCCATGACAGTGTCTTCATTTTTGAGTCCACACCAGGAAATGCGACAAGTGACACATTGTCTCAAGGAAACATACCTGGAAGAGTGAAAACTTTGCAGGTGAGAACGTTGTGCTGTCATTCATGGTGCTGCTCTGTATTAACTGTCTTCTGGGAAACTCTGTTGCTTGATTCCTCTGTTGTGTGCTTGAAGATTTTGTTGGCTGAAGTGTCCAAAGACATACTTATTACTTTTGGATCTATTCTACCTCTTGGAAGCTGCATCATAGAGCAGTCCTAGTGCTTTCAGCCTTGCCCAGGCTGTGTGTGAGTGACATGAATCCAGCTTGTGGACTCTTGGAAACCTTCCTTAATGAGCATGTCCTCTTCCAAAGGGATTTCCATTCTTTACATCATAGCTACTGCTTTGGGGCTAAGGCCAAGGCCATTTATTTATATTGTAGCGTGTACACTACACTGTTTGCTTTATGTATTATTTATATGTTATTCTTATTGGCAGTTCTGGCTATGATGTTTTCACTGTACAAGCTAGCACCAGCAGCTGTGTGTGGGGTGACAGATGTGTCAGGGCACTCCTGGTGACAGCTTTATTTATATCGTTATTCTTCCGACTTCTGCCAGCAGAGGATGCCATATTCTGCTAGGTCATTTCCTTCTTCAAAGGCACGTACTGAACCCTCCTTGACAGCTCCCTTATCAACTGTTGGTTATATTAATTGCATTTAAATAACTGCCCAGCTTGGAGCACTGAGATAAACGTTTAAGGCTTTTACAGAGACTGAAAACAAAACACTGATAAGGCAGCCAAAGGCCATAGAAATTCTTCCTTTGCTCGATGTGAGCTTCATGTTGCAAAACACAATTGCATCACATGATAAGTAACAGGAGATTCACAGGGAGACTTGTTCCTCCAGAAGGCTGCAAAATAGGCTAAGCTTCCATTCAGGGTATTGTTTGTATAACAACAGGAGTAGCAGGAGAAATCACATTTATATACGACACAATTTGCTTGGGGAATAAACTCTTTTCATGCTATCTCCAGTTTACTGTGCCCTCTCTTCATCTGTCCATCATCCTGCATGGTAACATAATACTGTCAGCACTGTTTTTGTATCTGTAGAAGACAGTCTTTTTGTATGAGCTTGACTCTTGTCAGAATAAAAGCCAAGCATTAATAAAAGCAGTTATTTTCTTAGCATTGTAAATCAACTTCTACCAGTAGAAAACAAACTATTCTGAGAGTTCCCTCAGAACACTTTGTTGTTTGCATGTAATAAATTTAACAAGGCAAAGATAGGAAGTTGTGAAAAGAGAGAAAAGGAAAGCTGACTTTCTGTGGTTTCCTTCCCATGAAGTGCACAAGGGTGTTCCTCGTGCAGTTTGTCATCAGTCCTGCTTTTCCAAATCACGTTGGTGATACTTCTTGGATTGTTGTGGGTTAAAGAGCAAGAAAGCTTTTTGAGCTGAAGGACTAGTGGAGTAAAGAGTGGCATTGTGCTACCCTGTGTGGTTGTTGGATCTATGGGAATTACATTCTAAATGGATCTTGCTGAATAAGAATGGCAGCTGTTTAGATTTGTTTTACAGAGGTATAAACAAATGCATAGCTTGCAGAAGAGAACAAATTAGGCCTAGAATTTCCCAATCTGTTTTAATAAGCAAAAAAAAACCAAACAAAAACAAACAAACAAACCAGGTCTGTATATTTACCTTGGGAATATTCAGTTGAGAGGTTTTCAGTTGAATGACAGAGTTTTTGTTCAGACTTGTTTCTATTCCAGCTTTGACAGCCAACAGGCTTAAGCCAAGAATTTTAGTAATGGCGTTTCCTGAGAACTGAACTTTTTTAGGTTGAGGGAACATCTGTCTGCTTGTGAGGTTGCAGACTTTGTTTTATTTTTGCAGGGTCAGGGCCTGCCAGAGCATTCTTTTGTGCAATCTTGGAAAAGAGTCCCCATACTCCTTTACAAACAAAGTTGTTCCTGGCTGCTGTTATCGTTCTTGCTGTACGCAGGACCATGCTGGGGATAATTAATAAGCAGTTCATTACAGTGGACCAGAAATTGAATTAAATCGTCCTTGTATAAAAAGTAGGACTCAGCTACTTGTGTTGAAAGGAAGGTTATTATCTTTCAATATTTGGAATGGCTTTGCAAAGTTCCTGTTGGAATTGCTGACCAGCCATACTCAGTGTGACTATTTGGGATATCCACATATATGTAATTATTTAAAGGACACTTAAATCTAGATTTTTTTTTTTAATTTATTTTAAATTTAAACTGAGTTAAACTTCTGTAAATTTACAGAATGGTGACATTTCTGTTTTTAATAACTTACTGAAGAAAACTGATTTTGATTTTAATTTTTCTACCAAAGCCAGTTTTGACAAGGAATCCTTGATGAATGTAACTAAGTAACATTTTGTTAATGGCACATTTCTGTAACTGTTTCTTCAAATATTTCTGTTAACTAAGAGATTCTGTGTGCCTAATGGGAGCAACTGGGGTAAAGGCATCCAAAATGTCCCCTACAAATAATGTAATTGGAAGTTTATATTCTGAATGTATTTTGAACCACAGCTTCAGTTGCAGCAGAACATCAGGCTTGGATCACCTCCTCTTGTTATAACTGGAAAGAAACTGGAAGATGCAGGTGCAGTTTCTGAAGATGATGGTTTACCTAGAAGCCCTCCTGAGATTTCAACCCTTCATGAAGTTCTGACAGATTCACCAAGCAAGGTATGATTGCTATGTCACTTCAGTGGCCACCTGTACAGAAAAGATAAAATCTGCTTGGACAAGAAGACCTATTTGCTTGCTGTTGGTAAAATCTGATGGTACAGATCAGTCCAAACGAGAACAAATTACCTAGGTGGATTATGGACTTGTCACAAATACCTCTTCTGAGAACGATTTCATATACTTTTATGTAGACCAGTGATGGAGAAGTTCTGACCTCTCTCATTAGGGAAAAAGAGGAGAAATTCAGTTGTTATGACAACTCTCAGTGACTTTGGGCAAGGCAATCTCCCCTGGCAGACCCATATGGCAGAAAGCATAAGAAGTTAATTATTCACAGGTGATTGTTGTATTACCGTCACTCTTACACTTCCAGTCTGAGAACAAACTGAGATGCTTGCACTTCAGACATGAATTTACCATTCTAGCTTCAAGGAGCTGAAGAGAGTGACAGTTTCCTGCATCTGTTAAAGGAAAAGATATTTTGTGTGTTTTAAAGCTAGTGAGGAAACTCAAAATTATGGGAACTGCAAGAGAACCTTAAACAATTACCAGGTTTGGAATAAAGCAGCTCAAAGCCAGGGTGATTGACAGAAAGTGGCAATCCTATGAGTCTGAGAACAGGTCCTACTGGGAATCAGAGGGAGTCTGGGTTATCTTTTCTTAGGACTTGCCTTCTCACAGCAGATGCATGATTTTGCACTTGAGTAAACAAATGAACATTTGTACATTTGAAGATTTTGAAACAATTAGTCAAAATAACTTTATGAAATGTATTGCCTTGTGTGGTCAACCTTCATGGCCTATCTCATAGCAGGATAAATTCCCCTTACTTTGTGTTCAATTCCCAGCGAACAGATGAAACCTACTCTGTGAGACAGACTTGCTGACCCTTCCTTTACCTTTCCTCTTGTGTTTTCTCATAATTAGCACTGGAAATCTAGTCCCAGAAAATTCAATGTGATACTTCCCTTGACTTACCCTCTTCCTTATTCTATCCCACAGTCTTCCAACCCTGTTCAGCGTCATAGCTCTTTGAGTTTAGGCGGGACAGACAGTGAAGATGAACAGGTAAATAGCTGTTTTTCCTGCTCATAAACATTCCTGAGACAGCATGTGTGGTGTCTGTATGGAGCCAGTACAATAATGATTTCTTTTAATAAATCTGTTCTGGTTACAGTGTATCCTACACTTCATAAACAGAGTGATGCAAATGATACTGCAAATGTACCTCTCACTTTGTTTTGGATAAGAACCAAATGAAAAGAGACAGAAATCTATTAGTAAGTTCTTTGTGTGAACAGCATAGTCCACTCTGTGACACAGTATAAATCTGTAAAGTTATAAAATGGAAAACTTCCATGTTCCAGGGCCTGTATACCCAACAGCAGTAATAGCTTAATATCTTATCATGGGGAATAACTGCAGGACCAACTTGTTCTGATGCCAGGTATTCCACATTTATAGGTATCTGCTTTCTGACTAAAGTTAAAAGTGAGACTATTGCTCAGGCAAGCAGCAAGTGACTTCGCCAGCATATGTTTTAAGATGCTGTGTTATACCCTAAGCTGAAACAAAACTAACATCTGAATGCCAAGCACAGTGAAATGGCTGTGTTTAACCTGGCTTTATGGTCAAAGCCAAACCAGCAGTTACATTATACTGAATGAAACTTGTTTGGCATATCTGAATTTTTGCAAATGTTCCAGAAAGTCTGGTCTGTGTTTCAAGGCAATAACAAACACAATCAAGCTGCATGTTTGAGCGTTTCTTTGCAAACACTTCTGTAAACCCTTTATTTTGATAGCATAATCTAAGGTTACTGCTGTTCAGTTCCCCTCACCAGTGTTGCTGCAAGGGTGAGATCCACATCCCTGTCTGGGGTACTTGTTGGAGAAGCATTTGGTTTTCCTGGGAGAGTGGATATTAAAAGAGAAAAATTACAGTGGTAGCTTTCTTAGA
This sequence comes from Tricholaema leucomelas, assembly GCA_013400475.1. Classification (NCBI taxonomy): domain Eukaryota; kingdom Metazoa; phylum Chordata; class Aves; order Piciformes; family Lybiidae; genus Tricholaema lacrymosa; species Tricholaema leucomelas. The sequence continues at coordinate 447,829 of WAAF01007965.1, forward strand.
AGCAGAGATAATAAGGAGCAGTGTCCATGCTGCTTCTGTGGCTTTTTAATAACATTCCCGCAGTGCATCACGTTATTGGGATAAAAAGGCAGCTAAAAGAGCTGCACCAGTGCCTCCTGCTGGTGCATACGCATATTGCAAATGGTTTTTCAGGTAAGAACTGGGAAGAGGACAAGGTGAGGCTTTGTGGAGAGACGACGTTAGGTATGCCTTTAAAGTGAGAATTCATGTCCAAAAATACAGCCATTCCAGGTTCCTGAAATGGAATGAACTAGCAAAGGAGTTGTTTCGGAGATGTGGGGAAGCCAAGCGAAATGTATAGTGGTGTGTTTGTGTTTTACAGATACCTTCTGGAGCTTCCTCCAGGCCCATCAGTCCTTCATCTTCTGCCACTGTGGGGGCCCACAACTCACGAGGCAGCAGCTTCCTTCCCGTTGACTTCACCATCCCTGCCAGCCCCCTTGGCTGCTTGGACACCTCAGCAGCTAGGCACAGGATCGCCATAAACCCCCGGAGGCAGAAAGGTTTCACCAACAAGAATCAGCAAACCCCTCAGGCAAGTGTTTTCTGGGAAGGAGTCACCGCACAGAGGGAAATGGATGTGATTTTTAACCGTCATTTCAAATGTTGGGTTTTTTTCTTTGCCTATCCATATCCCTTTGTATTTTTTGTTCTTCCATTGGAAGAAGGGAAACAACCTATTACACACCAAGCAGCTAAGCAAAAAAGACTCAGAAATCTTCAATCATAGCAGCTGAACAAAAGTATAACTTTGGGGTTTATTTAGCCAAAAAATGTTGTGGATTACACTTAATCTTTAAAATCATTCCTGTTTGAAAAGTTAGTTTTCAGTTTTAAAGCAGCCCAAGTCCACTTCTACAAGCAATTTCAGATTGGCTTTAACTTCTTTGTATGTCAGATGGAAGACTGAAGGTCTTTGGGAAGGAATATGGCTCTATGTGTGGAAAAATTAGGATGAGATGCTTCGCATCCTGTCTCCTAGGAAACACATGGTGAAGATTGAATTCACCAGACAGAAAAGTTGATTGAGCTGGAGTGTCACAGAAATACAGAATAATGCTTTTCTACTGTGTGTTCTCCTCTCCATCAGAGGATTAGACATCAAAATATATCGTGGAGTTAGAATTGCTCTGCCCTGATAAAGGGGATGCCAGGGGTGAGAAATTCTGGATGAGTGCAATACAGAGTGAGGTTTTCATGGGAACTTGAGATTTACAGAATCTTTACTGGATTTTCTTTGTGCTGCAGCTGGTAAAACTACAGTGCTGAAGGAGAAAAGCTAATTGAGATACCAGAAGTGATGATAATATCTCTGATTTGGGCTGTTCTCTGCTGTGTAGCTTGGGTGATGACTTAAAAACATACTTCTTCACTCAAAATTTGTGAATCACAGACTCTTTCAGATTCAAGAGAAGTCAATAGGCTGACTTTGGCTTTTTCAACTTGAATGATTTGTAGGTTCTTGACTGGAACATTACCCACAGGGTTGATAAATTGCAGGATGTGGATTTTGTATCTATGTTTAGAATATTCCTAAAGAGGCATGTGTATAAAATACAATGTTTGTGCATTATTCTTTAATCAAAAGATCTTACTGCACCTCATTAGGTGGAAGAGCTGGAAAATGAAACATGTCTTCCTGCAACTCCAGAAAATAAGGGGAAATCAACAGAACTGCTTGACAGCGGCCAGCAGAAAAGTGATAGGGAAGGTAATGAAGACATGTATTGATACTTTGGGTGCTTCAACTCTTCTACATAAGGCCCACAGGATCTATGCTACACCATTGGCTACATCTCATTGACTGGGCATCTGAGTTCCTTGAACCTCAGAAAACCTTATCCTCAGCATTGTATCTGCTATGTGTGTGACTTTAGTTGGCTTGTGTTTGCTGGGTCTTCGTTTGCCACCTCCCCTCTCATAATTTGAATAGCTAATTGGCAGTGGTAACATAATTGAAATTGTAAATTGTAATAAGAAATTAAATGTCTCCAAAGCAAAATCAAAGACTTTTCTCCTTAGCACTACATTATAAATGCACTAGCTGGTGGTAGTGCTATAGTGTAGTGATAATGTTGTCACCTTCTTGTCAGGACAGGCTCAGGATATGATGCTGTCACACATCAGTCCTGCTGGAGCTGCAGGAGGAAGATGCTGAAATATTCTGCTTAAATACAGAAAATCCTCCAGACATTTCTAGAGGGGCTTTCTAGGCATAAAGAAATGTCTGTGGATCCCTGGATAGTAGTCTTACAACTAGAATACAACTAAACAGCAACTAAAGAAAAATTAAAGAACTAAACAGCACAGAAAAGAAATAATCAGCAGCTGATTTGGTACACCCTAGGCAGACAATTTTCAGTCATTCCTGAGATTAGATATGACCAGACTAAAAGCTTTATTAGTCTTCCCACTTGGGCAGCCCATTTCTAAATATGCTTTTAACAGCCTTTGTCACACAAGGGTGTCCCGACATGGGGAACTCACACTAAATGACTGTACTATCAGGAATAAATTACTGATATGAATGGTGCCTGAATAGTAACCTCTAAGTGTACACTCTTCTCTTGATACAGGATTATCAGCCCAGGTGGGATATTGTGCAAAGGGAGGCAGTTCTAAGGAGGTACCAAGTGTAAAAGATCCCATTGGTGCTGCCTGTGACTCTCATGATTCTGCATTTGTGGCAGAAGAATCTTGTGCTTTGCTGCAAGAGAATGTGAGCCTTCTGGACATAGACCATCACTTTAAAGCAGCTGCACGCCGTCTGAGACCTGAGCCTTCTCCACTGAACCTGGAGGAACACCACAGTGCAAAAGTGTCATACTGTTCAGATAGGTTTGCTGAGGAATTGAAATTACATCAGCAAAATACCAGTACTGAAGGATCTGCACTTCCCAAATTGCAGAAAATTGAAGAAGCTGTTGTGTTTCCAGACATACTCACAGCTGACTTGTTTAACAATGGTGTGGAAACAGAGTGTATGGATAGATTGGCAGATGTTGCAGAAAGGTCCTCAGTAAATTCTGTGGTCCTCAACATCAAAGACCAGGAAAAGGAGAATCCACTGTTTACTGACAAAGTAGAAGCCTGCTTAGGTACTATTGAGAGTCATTCCAGCCATGCTAGATCAGATTCTGCACCAAGAACTTCTCTGGTTATGGTAGCTGATTCAGAGTCTTCTTCTGACATCAAGACAGTGACTGTTTTGAAGCCTGGAAAAGGTTCAGTAATGAAAAATGACAAAGAAACTTGTGAAATAATGAGACTTCAGTCATCCAAAGGCAATGCAGGAAAAAAACCAGACACTGATACCTCTGTCTCAGGAGCAGGTTGCATGCTACCTTCCAGTAAACGAGAAGTATGTTTTAAAGCAGAAACTGTTTCTGTGTCGAAAGGTAACCAAAGCAATCCACAGGCCAACACATCATATGTTTCTGAAAAGCTTTCCATTGGATGTCTTGCCTCTTCAAGTTTGACTGGCCTGAAGAGTAATATCTCTTCTGATGAGGACAGTAAGGATTATCTGATAAGCAATGCAGCTTCTCACAGGAAAACTGTGGAAGACAGTCACTCTGCAGATGAAAATGTAAAAAGCCCACTGAGGACTGCTTCTGCCAAACCAGTCAGATTTACCATTGCACCAGCATGGCAAAGGTCTCTCTCAGGGGGTTCAAATTCAAAAGAAGATTCCTATAATAGAAGTTCCCCAACATCCCCTATAAAACCAGAGTTGTTTGAAGGAATGACAAAAGAACATACACATTTTGATGCAGTCATCCGAGAATCAGCAAAGACCAATTCAGACAGACTTGATCGAGATTGTAAGGGCAATGATTTACATTTGAGTTCTTTTATGGAATGGGCTGACAATGAAGCACAAAATGTTGAAAACCCTTTTGGGGTCAGACTAAGGAGAACGTCTTCTTTACTAAAATACCAGAATGAAAGTCGTGCTGAGCCTCCAAAGCTGATCCCCTCTGCTACTTCTGCTTCAGTGAAGGAAGATCAGAAATTGGTGGGCACTGGGAAGCCATCTCCAGGCCTTCCTGTCAGCACAAGATCATTTGGTAAAAAAACAGATCTCCTAGAAGATAAAAAATCTCCCAAAACAAGGTCAGAAGAAGTGACAAAGAAGCAAAGTTGTCATAAATCTTCAGGTATTTATACTCTATTTTTATCCAAACATTGTGGAAAACAGTGATTGTGCAAGAACCTTGGCAGAGTGGCAAACAAAATCAAAAATCCTCTTGATAAGGACTGAATTCAGCCTTGAGTTTGTCAGTGCCATGATTTAATTGGCTTGATGATTTGGCAAATCAAGAGAATTCTTGGCTTATCTTAATGAGGGGTGCGTTCCAGCAAGAATAATGGAGAATAACAACAGAGTGATAGCTTAAGGGCTCTGAAACATTTCTGGTATGACCTACTTGTGCATATATTTGGAGTTCTGACACAGCTTTTTGAAGCTTGCTGCTGTGTTGTAGCTAATTTTCCATACTGCAGCAGTTCAAAACTTCAGGAGTTGCATTAGGTGTGATTATTTCTTTTTCTGCAATTACTTCATTTAAAATATCTTAAGAAATGAAAGTTCAGCCTGTGTTTTACTGCCTACATGAAAAAATAGTAGTTATCACACTCATTTAATCTGCAGTATAAGGATGTTGTTTCAAAGGCAAAATCCGGTTCACAGTGATCTCAGTGGGAGTTCTGCCATTGACTTAAACGGAAGCAGAGTCAGGTCAAAAACTCCAGAATAAACAGAAAAGCAGTTATTGCTGAGGACAAAATCATCAGGGAAGGTAATTTTATCTCACAGTGTTCAAAGAGTATTACAGATGCTGAAGGATTTAAAACATGAAATGCTGGCTTTACACTCACTTGACCTAAATCCCTTCTCTACTTCAAAAATGCTTCTTTTGTAGAAAAAGTCACCCCTCTGCATTTGGAAACTGCTTCCTCTGAACCATCTTGGGTCTCCATGGCGAAACTAAAACAAAAAGGTTTCCAGGACCACCCTCTTGCCCAAGAACATAAAGCTGAAGATAAAGCTTTAACCAACGTGTATCAAGAGGAGGTAGAGTACCAAAGTAATGTTGCATGGCTGTGAATCCTGCACCAGATTACCTGGGTACTTCTGCAAACTGTTCAGTATCTCCTGGGATTCATGTTGTGAGTGCTACCCAAAGAGAGATTTTTAAGGACTGGCCTCTAAAATGTATTGAGGCAGATAGTTGATGTGTGAGAGCAAATGCATGCATAGCTATAGTGTCACAGTGGTTTGTTTCAGAGCTGGACCACCCTATATGTTCTTTTGCCCTACTCAGACCTGAACCTTTTCAAGGCTTGCCTGTTGCCCCGAGTGTATTGATGTAAGCCGAATGCTGCTTTGAGCTGCACTAGCTTCCTCAGTGTTAGTGGCCTACAGACCACATTCACTTCTCTGCTCTGGAGGCTGTGTATGGAGAATTTGGCTTTTCCACTGAGTCTTCCACAACTTTCTTGTGCATCTTTCACAAGGCCTTCAATTCCTTATCTGTAAGAGAGAGGGGGTAACTTGCCTGCATGTGAAGTAACCATGTATTTTACTAGCTGTCTTCCTTCTTGCCTTCTCCCTCTGAGTTGTGCCAGGGCAGGTCTGGATTGAACATAACTTAAGTTAGAGATGTCTTTACTGAGAGAGTGGTTAGGCATTAGAACAGGCTGAGCAGGAAGGTGTCATGGTCACCATCTCTGGAGATGTTCAAAAAGTGTGTAGATGTAGTTTAGTGGTCATAGTGTCTGGGTTATGGCTGGAATTGATGATCTTAAAGGTACTTTCCAACCTTAATGATTTGATGATTCTGCAGGATGTCCCCAACCACCTTTGTCTGTTTTTTGCTGCAGTTATACATTCAGATTTAGAGATGTTTCCAGAATGAGCTGTATGAGTGCCAGTGGCTAACAGATTTCATAGTTGCACTCTTTTCTTCTCTCCTCCTTCTGTAGCACAAGATGTGTGCTAGTGAGAGCACGCTGAAGAAGAATATGCCTTCCAACTTGAGATCTCAGGACAAGAAAACACAGATGAGAAACAATGTGTCTGCTTCAGCAGGTATTCTCTTTCATTACATCTTTCCATAGCAGCTACAGTTTACACCAGCAAGTAGTGTGGGTGGCAAGTGGTGGGGAGAGATAGCTACCTTTCTGATAAACAGCACACTTTTATATAAGGCCTGTTCAGTCTGAAGTATTGGCTTGCTCACTTGGTAGAGAGAGCAAATGAGGAACTCCACTGTCAGTTCATGGAGTGGCATATAAACAGTATGGTGATTTGTTACTGGCAAAGGTCAGTGCTAAAGAACAGTGTTTGAATTTGGAGAGTTTCCAGAAAAGAGCAGCCAAAAAGGTCAGGTCTTCTAGACCTCCAGTCAGCCAGGAAATACTGATGGGAGTGGAGTTATTTAGTCTAGACAAGACAACTTAGTGTGCTACAGAGGACCAGACTAGTGTTTATGCCTTGTATGAGCTTGAAGTGCACCAGAGGAAGCTTAGCTTAAACTTTTCTAACAATGAGTGGTGAAGTGTGGAATACCATAGGCTGCTTACAGAGTGTGTGCAGTTTATATTGCTGGATATGTTTAATAGATAAACGTATATCAAGAGTAATTCAGACAGTCAGTTCCACCCTGAGGTTAGCACAGAGACTCAATGGCCCCTCTCCTGCCCTGTTTGTGATTCTCTATAAGAAAGATGCATGGGAGGAGTGTGACTCAGACATCATGACTCACATACCTCTTCCAGCACTACTGCTGGGCTGCAGTTTATCCTTCCATGATTACTCAGTGTGATGCCAAACCTGAGAGACACACTCCAGCTAGATACAGATAAGGCAGCCCTGCAGCTGTAAAAGTATATTGTGCTAGCTGAAAGCTATTGATTTCAGATACAGCTTTAAGAGGACAAGAAATACCCCTCTGTGTCAGAGTTGTGGCTTTTCCATTCCAGGTTGCTGTTGCTGACACTGTCAGAAAGAGATTCTGTCTAGGGGGAGTGCAGGCACCTGGCCACGTTTCCCTTACAATCTACCAGCATCTAGTCATCGTATTGGAGACATTAGGGGGTACCTCTGTGCCTGCTCCCCCTAGTAATTGCTTATAGAGCTGTTACCCAGTTTTGAATCTACAGGTCCTACAAAATAAACTTTCTCCCTTACTACAGACAGCTGGTCAGCTGAGGATGTGCATTAACACAGAGGCTCTGATGTCAGTTGCCAGCCTAACTCTGTGTAGTTAAAATACAATAGGTTTTAAAAAAGATTCTGTTGCAGACCAGCTTCATCTTAAGGTTTAAGTGCAAACTGAGAGATGAAACACAAACAGGCCAAGACTTTTGCTCAGATTAGAAGATCTTCCTTTGAGAGACTGACACAAACAGATGGAATTTCTAGTGCTGAATCATCTAACCTTCAGAAGCCCAACAGCCTTCAGCTGAAACTCAGAACTCCACAAAGCACACTGCTCCTCATCTACTAGAACATACACAACTTGTGGTCCCTGTAGCAGAATTATGTTTTTCTTCATGTCCCCTTCCCAAGGACTGACCTGGCTTCCTGCCGTCCAGTGACTGTTTCCTCCCCTGCAGGGACAGCAGTTATAGGTATATGCTACTATTCCACCTTTTGAATATCATAAACTGCTCTGACCAGTGATGATGTTTAAGGAAAACACCATTCCTTTGCTACTCAGAAACCCATGCCCTGTTGTTTAGGAAATGTTCAGGACTGTTAGCTCATGAGTAGGAAATTGAGATTCCCAGATGTAAACTCTCCTCTTCCCTGATTTGGTTTCCATTAGCACAGCCAGCAGTTTGTTTAGATGAAGGTGCTGGTGGTGAAAAGGATGAAGATGTAACATCCAGAGGAGTTACTAATTTGGATTGTGCTTTTTGGCTTATGTTAGCTGTTAGCAGTTTTCTTGATGGATGATTGAGGTTTTGTGTGCAATGCATACATCCTGCACACAGCAGCCTGAGAGCCTGAGCCAGGACAGCTCAAGGTCAGATAAGGTTGGAGACGATTCCAAGAAATCAGATCTCTTTACTGAGTGTGGATGTTTTGTTACTGCTGTGTGGGGGTTCACGCCATAACCAAAGGAAGGCTACTTAAGTATCGTCTTCTCTCTCTTTCTTTGCCCTAACTGTGGTGAGGTTTGTCCCAAAGCCTGTCTTCCCTCAAGTAGGTGTGAACCATCGTTTTGAGTTTTGTTTTACCTTGTGCTGTTGAGAGTGCGCAATGGGTGTTAAGAGTCCCTTTTGCTTATTAAAAAGAAGGAAGTGTCCTAACATGGGAAAGTTAATTTCCCAAATAAAAATGTCAGTAATACATTTTTACATCACCTCAGACACCTCTGTGTCTAGAGCTTCAGTCTCTTTTTAATGGATAGTAGACTTCCTGCAGCACCCGTAAGTATAGCTTGCCTCCTGTACGAACCACCAAAAACCAGAGGCTACCTGAGTGGAAATATGGAACTTCTTTAGCATTCCTCTGGAGTGTGATTGATGGAGCTGATGAATGTTTTCCATTGATTGCAGTGCAAGCAAGATCAAGCTTCTTGTACTTAACATAGCTTAAGTCCCCATGTGGCCTCTGTTCTTGTGCTGGAGCACAGCACATGCCTGCCACACACCACACACAGGCTAATCAAGTATGAGAAAGAGTTTGATTTTTCTCAGTTTGACTCACACACATAATGAGGAGCTGTCTGCGTTGAAATGGGTGGAGAGACAACGATGTCAAAAGACTTGTGAACCATGTCTTGAGAAATAAGGGCTGCATCTGTTCACAGCTGTGTTCTGTGAAGACCTTTTCCTGACTTTCTGTCTGAAGATACTCATCTTGAAAATTTTCAAACAAGATGGATGGAGGCAGCCTTTCCTAAACAGTAACTCAAATTTATACAAGGAGTGTTATCTGTATTCCTCCATCCTTTTAAGGACCACAGGCTTGTGATAGGCTGTATGAAGAGGGACACCTAACCCTACCAGAATCTCACCTTCTTGGATTACAAGTCTGAGAACATAAAGCACTGGTTTGATCCCTACTCAGTATTTAACAATATCACTTGGAGCAATATTTGTGCCAGCAGTGAAGACTGAAAAAAAAAAAAATCTCATAAGATTTTTTAGTGCTGAAAATCACAGACCAGCTACTTTTCACCCCACAGCAAACCTGAGTTGATCCTGCAGATATTTTGCTTCCATTTTCCTTCATACTCAGGAGTTATATTCCTAGATTTTCCTGTACTCACAGAGCAGAATAGACCCATGGAAATCCTTGCTGTGCACTGTCATGGAAATTAAGAGTTTGGAAGGATTAAGAAATTAGCTAGCCAAGAATATGAATTATAAAATTACCCAGGGCTGCAGTCTCCATATTCTTGAAGAATTTTGAAGAGCTTCTTCATTTCTCAGGGCTTAGACACTTGAGAATATGATTCTTTTATGGGCACATTACTAACATCTTAGTGTCAGTTTTTCCACTTCAGTAGCTAGTCCTCACCATTGTTGTAGCTGGACCAGGCAGTGCTAGCCATATCCAGTTTAACAGTTCCTCTGACTTATTTTGGAGTCAGAAACATTCTGTGCTGTAAAACAATTGCTTTGGAGAGAAGGAAATACTTTTGGCAGAAACCAAGTTTTTAACTTTCCAGCCTTCTGATATGTGATGGATATCTTCTTGTTGGCAGGTAAAGTTGGATCTGTTGCTCAGGAAGCATCTGTGATTCCTGCTGTTGAAAAGGAAGCAAGATACTCCTCTAACCTGCCAATGACACCATGCAGCTCTGCTGAACCACCCTGGCTATCCCTGGCCAAGAAGAAAGCCAAAGCATGGAGTGAAATGCCCCAGATTGTACAATAGCAAATGACATGAGCATCCTTCTTGATATTGCCAATAGCTGCATTAACTCCATTTAATCCCTTCTTTACTGTGACCATCTTTTTGAGACTTAAGAGCCTTAAAACTTTTGATCAGACTATTGTGTGTAAATACACAATGAAGAAATGCATTTCCTGCTACCAAATCCTAGGAAAACTTGATCAGTTTGTTACATCCTTATACATCTGACAGGGATGATCTAAGAAGACATGCCTCAGGCTTTTAAAACATCTCCCTTACAAAATATGTTTTTAAAGTTTCTGCAGACTGTACAGTATTTTTGAGCAATGTGGCTTTGACTAGGAAATTAATGTATGCTATAAAATAATGCCGGGCACTGACACATCATGACTCATGGGCATTGATGTCATCGCACTTCTTTCTCTAATGCTCTGAGATGGGCAGCCTGGCTTTGCTTCTGATTGCTAATGGGTCTGTTTTGTGATAGCTGTAAGATCTAAACAGCTTTGTGAGTGGCAATAATTCTGGTTTTTTTGAGTGCTTTGAAGTCACAGCGCTCTGGGTCTTGTGCTTTGATTATTGATGCCTGCTGGAATGGCCCAGGGCCACACACCTCTTCTCTCCCATGCACTGGAAGACCACCACACTCTAGTATGTACTCTGTTTTTGGTTACACCTTTGGAAGTCTGAGATAATTTAGGCATTCTACCAGGAAAAAAAAAAAAAAAAGAAGAAAGAAAAAAGGAAAAACATCTTTCATAATGGAAAACAGTGATTTCTTCTTTGTGAGATTCCTCAGCAAATTATCTCTCTTTAAAGAGTGTGTTGGGCATGGGAAATATTTGTTACCTAGAAGCTGGCTTCTGATTTTCAACAAACACCACTCTACTCTCCACATTCATCTGAATGTGTATTTAGTTAGTGGTATTTAATGTTAGTGGTGAAAAGGGCACCTGCTTTCCTCCTTGCCTCATCAGTCTGTAACCAGTAACTAAACATCAGTCTAAGAATGTGCAGCTGGGAAAGGATTATTCTCTCAGGGCCTGGCCTTGCAGTTACTTAAGCTGACAGAAGTTTTGCTATTGAAGGAAGCAGACATATGAGAAAGAAGGTTTGTAAAATTATGTTGGTGGCTTAAGTGGCAGTGGCACTTAATGGTCCTTTTTAGTTTTTGCAGCATTGCACATTTATGTTGGTTTTGTTTACAGTCAGTGCAAAATTGGAAGGCTGACTTGGCTGATGGACAGCTTTTAGCTGGAAAGTTGGTCAGTATTTCTAAGGAGAGTATTATTTGTTTGTAGGATTAACTGCAAAACAAAATATTTAGTTTCAGATCAGCTCAAGCAAGACTTTAATCTTCCAGTCTTGGTCTGCACTTAATATGTAGGTCTTGCAATTTGAAAACAGTATTAATTAGGAGCTAGACTGTGATTTTTGTATTTTTTTTTATATAGGTGAAAAATGACTCACCCAAGTAGGCTCACCAAACCTATAGGTACTGTCTCTTTTGTACTAACACCAGAAAGAGTAAAAGTTACATATTGACTTAGTAATCCAGACATATTTTACTACTTGCGTTTCTCTATTTTAGGAAGCATATCTTCTCTTGCAAAGAAGAGAAACATTTACATTACTTTGAGTGTAATGTAAATGAACATAGCCAGCTTTGATCCCTGGTGTTTTGTACAGCTGCCATCTCTTCAGAAGCTTACTGACCCTCTGTGAAACACATGCATTTCTATATTCAGCAAACTCTCTTATCTTTGTAGCATGGATTGTGATCCTTCACCCAAAGTACTGCAAGTGACACTAGAATCTCTTTCCCTGTGTTTCCTTTTGATCTTGATGTTGTTTCTGTCTTTTATGTTTAGTATGTGTATAAGTTTTTGTATTCCTTATCTTGAAGGAACCCCTTTTGTATTCCATTTCTATGTTTGTTTTATGGTTGAACGCCGTTGCCAGTGAAGATGATCTAATTCTTGAGCAAAGAAGAGCGATGGATAGCCCTCATTCATTAAGGAGAAAATAAAAAAGAGATCTTTGATCAATATACACTCTCTACATGGGTATCCTGCATAGATCTTCTTTTGAGATGATTTTGTGTCACCTAGAACTGATAGACACAGCCAGTCAGACCAACAAGCTTTTCTGAATCTAGCTACTTAGAAGTTCAAAACATCACCCGAGGCCTGGTGACTCTCCTTTTGTTCTGCAGTTATTGCTCCTTCAGTACAGGGTTGGCCTGAATGTTGACACTTGTGGTTGCAAGAAGCCTTGTACGTCCTAGTTTGGATGTGGTTTGGTACTGCTAGCCAGCTGCCCCGAGACAGTTTGGGGTTGCTTTCAAAAAAGAAGAAAAACACCAGAGAATCTTTTGATGTTACATTTGAAATTGACTTGCCTTCTGGCTTTCTTTTTAAGTTTCTCACTGCAACTAAGAGAACAAAAATTGAAACTGAGTCTCATGTAATCACAAGAGCTTAGAAGCTGGAGATTTAAGATAAATCGGTGATTGATTGGTGCATTTTTGGAAGCTGGTAGCTCTATTAGCACAACCTTGGTTTTGTCGTCCTACTGTGGGTTTTAGGTGGCTGATGAGTGCAAGTAACTAATGAAATAAGCTCATTCTGGGCGATTATTTCTAAGTACAGTCACTGTCTTTGAAAATAAGCTGTCTCCAAGTGCAAAGTTCACTGTAGAATGCTTTATGGCCTAGGATCTTGAGTTTGTGGCAAGCCATCCCTGAAATGCTCTGTGCCCAGTACAGCGAATTGGGGTTTTGGTGCTGCTCCGTGACAGCAGAGGGTGCTGGTGCCATCCCCGAGGAGTGCAGGAGGGTTCTCAGCGTTAGAGAAAGCAGATCTCAGTAGCCCTTACTAAGTGCACTGCTACAGTGAGGAGAATGGATGCTTTAATTAATGCAGAGGATTTTGCATTATTCTATTAGTGCAGAGAGTTCTGAAAGAGAGGTGCATTTCTATTTGTAATTCGATGGAGGTTTTGAAGCTATAAAATATTGAGGAAAAAACTTTGCCTTGATGTTACCAGAAACCCCTTGAGAATTGGTGATGAATGCAGAAAGGTAGGTTACCTGTTGAATTCAGTCCTGTAGCAGAGCCATGCTGGAAAATAACATGAATGTGCTCAAAAAGAGCATTGCAGTTTGGCGTTTCAGTTCTTAGAACATCTGCTGCTTGACTAGACGTTGGTCTTCATCCCAGCCAGATGTAGAATCTGGTGATTTTATAGAAGAGATTAGAGAAACAAACAGCTACTTGGTGTGCACCTAGCTGTAGATAAAGGAAATTGCTTTCGCTGTAACAGTGAGCTGTAAAGACTTGAGCTAAAAGAGAATATGGTATCATCCAGCAGGGGCTCTACTTGTAACTAAGTGGGTTTATGGGCAAGAGAGAATGCGGGAAGAGACCCTTAAGTTTCCAAAGTTACACACCTCTGCTTTGGCACCATTCTGGCAACACTTTTATTGTGAGAATCATTTGTACACATCTCCTTAAATAGGTCCAAAGAGAGAATTCTGGAATTCAGATATAACTGAGGAACCAATACTCATTTCAAATACTATACTTGGAAGCAAAGTCTTAGAATAGAATATTGAAAACACTAAACACTAGATCTTTTCATGTTAAAAGTTTGGATAGAGAGGACACCCCTAACTAATAATACATTATGTCTTTTTAAGTGCTGTACTCTAAAATATTCAAAGCAGTTTGTTTTGAAGTATTACAGTAGAAGCTTTCTGCTTATAAAAGCTGTAATTCCTGAGTTTGTGCCACCTGTTCTGTTAAGTGCTTTTGAGATCAATACAGGAAAGATACTAGCCTGTGAAGATGTCCTTTAGAATTGCTACTGGAAGTTAATACATCTGAAGGATACTGGTAATGAGATATATGATTAACAGCCTAATAAATAAGGCAAACATTTCTCTCTTGTCTTTTTCACTAGTGTGTGTTAGCCTACCTACCTTTTTGTTACAGATTTATCCTGGTTATAAGGGTTAGCAAAACTGTATGATGCTGTGGAACCTCTCGTGTTTGGGGAATCTGAGAATCTCTTTAGGCTTCTGACCTTGATTTTTTGCTGTAGTTGCATTCTGTCTGTTCTATGCTGTCAGGAAGTATTGCACCCAAAGTGTCAATATTTGTTACAGGCTCTTGTTACAGTCTGGCTTAGCTCTTGATACAGAGGTTGACTGAAACCTCTGTTTTGCATCGAAAATGTTTTTTAGTGTTTTTTGTATAAGTAGGCAGGAGAAATAACCTGTAAATTCTGAACTTGGAACATAAATCCATGCATCTGCCCAGAACAAAAAGGTTGCTCAAGTATTTCCACCTGGATGTATGAAGGAGTATGACTGGATTGAAGTGAGTGACTAGGGAAGAGTGACAGTTCAGGCTGAGAAACAAAAGGCTTAGAGTGAAGTTAAAATTCAAATAACTTCCCCCCCCCGCCAAACTCTTGCTTTTTACTGTACAATACAAATTACTCAAATCACACAGTATGGAGTGAGATGTGTCTAAGCCCAAGGAAAGGTATTGCAGGTATGGGGGAAGAATGGCTGGAAAGCTGCCCATCAGAAAATAACCTAGAGGTCTTGGTTGACAGCTGGCTGCATGTGAGCCAGCATTGTGCCCAGGTGACCAAGAAGGCAAATGGCATTGTGGCTTCTGTCAATAATGGTGTGGCCAGCAGGACCATAGAAGTGATCATCCCCCTATGCTCAGCACTGGTGAAGCAGCATCTCAAATACTGGGTTCAGTTTTGGACCCCTCACTGTAAGAAAGGCTATCCAGAGAAGGCTGGTGAAGCTGGTGAAGGGTCTAGAGAACAAATCTTAAGAGGAGTGGCTGAGCGAACTGTGGTTATTAGGCCTCGAGAAAAGGAGGCTGAGGGCAGACTTCGTTGCTCTTTTTAGCTGCCTGAAAGGAGACTATAGTAAGGTAGGTATTGGTTTCTCTTCCCAAATAACAAGCAATAGGACAAGAGAAAATGGCCTCAAGTTGTGCCAGGGAAGATTTAGATTAGACGTTAGGAAAAATTTCTTCACTGAAAGGGTTGTCAAGCATTGGAATGGGCTGCCCAAGGAAGTGGTTTAGTCACCATCTCTGGATTTAAAAGACACATAGATACGGTGCTTAGGGACATGGTTTGCGTAGCAGTACTATGTTAATGGTTGGACTTGATGATCTTAGAGGTATTTCCCAACCTAAATGATTCTGTGATTCTAAAGGGGCCTTTAAACAGCTAAGCCTCTTCATGCATCTCTTCTCTCTGAACACGAGGAAGCAGAACTTTGTATGTTCTTGTAAACACAAATACATCAGAGATACCCACTGCCATCCACAGCTGCTTCTTTTCTTTGATTTGGTGCATCCTATACATTTCCACTTTGCTTGGGCCAGGAGAGGCAATGCTTTGCTACCAGACTTTATTCCTCATTCTGAACCACACTGTGCAAATCAAAGTTTGTTTGGACCCACTGCTCAAGTTTACAGCAGTGCAAGACTTTAAATGGAACTTCTGTATGCAGATTCTCAGAATTGAGCTAAGCCAAAGTTTATCAGCTTCCTCTGACTTCAGGGGCAGATTATGTGCTGTGGAAAATGTGAGATGCTATTATTATTCTTATTGTGCTAGGAGAGATTTAAAAATAAGCTATTTTAATAGCTGTTTATTTTTCAGAGGCAGTTAGAGGAAAAATCCAGTGGCAGATTATCTAAACAGGATTATTTACTGTCAGTTTGTAGAGTGATCTCTAAACCAAGTTATTGGTTCTCTAAACAAGAAATGGCTATGAAAATGAAATGGCTAAGATATGGAGTGTTTCATTGATATACTTTTGTATCATGTAGAAAAGGCAGCAAGAAGGCACTGATTGGCATAAATAACCCACATGGAAAAGGTTATTTGATACCTGAAACTCTCATTCCAGCCTTTCTTCTACCTGCCTCAGAACAGCTCTATTAAGAAACCCCATAGCTTCTCTCTCTAAGCAATCTTACTTTTTGTTTGTGAGCTCAAACCCACTTTTTACATACCCTGTTTTGTACTCAGCCACTTGTTACAGGACTCATGAAGAGCTGACAAATCAAGATGACAGACCTATCAATGCTAGCATCACTGCCTTGTTCGGCTTTGTTAAGCTAATACTTCATTACATATTCCCTGTTACACCATTCATGGCTCCAGATTAGTTTGTATTTGCAGGTATTTTTCCAGCACAGAAAGGTGAGGCTGACTGTATTAAAATCAGGAGCTTTCCACATTGCTCAGGCCTATGTTTCTGTGGCATCCAGATAACTTTTTCCAAGTGACACAGCATCTGCTACACATTGTAACCGCTGCAGCAATGTATGGGAAAAGGTTGAGGCCCTGGGGCAGTGTTGTGTTTCCATAGTGTTTAAATTACATGCAGCAGCCTTTGCTAATGATGTCATCTGCACTGTTGAGAGCTAATAAAGCAGGAGGAGATGTTTTTGGCTGGTTCTGGCAAGTGCATTGTGCCTGTTGTGCTAAATACCTACGTCACTGGTGACATGGGCAAATGGAGTGACAGTCACAGAGAAGCAATGGAGGGCGGATGTGCCCCCCCAAAGGTGCAGTATTTTACTGGTTGTGCATGTGGGATGAGATAAGTTCATTGGACTTTGTGAGTTGAGAAAGTTTTATTTGTATAGGGCTAAAATCAAGTGACTTTGCTGTGACAGACTTACAAATTAGGATTTATCTACATTAAACTAGAGCTCTGTTTTAAACACAAGAGGCATTTACTCAGTTTCCATCCTGAACCATCTGTATTTCAAAGAGGAGGAATACAAGTCTGCTTTAATGGAGCATTTAGTTGGTAAAGAGAGTTCTATCTGAAGATGAGTGACCTGATCTGTGCTTGCATGGAAGGAAATAAGAACAGAGCCTCATTTCATGTGTTTGGGTTTGGGTTTTTTTATCCTATTTTGACAGAACAATTTATTACATAAGCACTCTTAGTGTTATGATCCTTGTAAAACTATCCCCTTTATGTTGCTTGTAAAACAAGAGCTTTATCTGTGAGAAGTATTACACACTGTGGTAGAATACTAGCTTGGAATATGTACATTGCTTTTGAACTGTTAGAAGAATCAACATCACTTTCTACTTGCTAGTAATGTAATAGTTTCAGAGCATGACTTACTGAAGCCCAAATCCTGCAGTACTGCCATACAGCAAGAGAACTGTTTGTGCAGCTTCAGCGTGGGGACTCTGATGAGTGAACTGCTGCTAGTTATTGTCAGATGTGATCTCTGGTGTCTTTCAGAGTATACTTAATGAATTTACTTCAATGGGTTTAATAGAGCACGAGTGGCCTTATGACTGCATGCCATCAATTTGCCCCAGTATTTGAGTTCAGATGTAGCAACAAACTCATCTGCAACTTCACCAAAGTCACTAGAATGGACTGGAATCAAATAAGAATGTGGTTTGTTGATGCTGGTTTATTCCATCCTGTTCTTATGGCTTTCTTCTGTGAAGGCAGTGGCTCAAAACTTAAATTATACAGATGTACTGCCACAAATAATTAATTAATTAAACTCAAGGTGTGCCAGAGCCTGTTCTCCTCCCTGCTTCACCTTCTCTGTCCTGGCCAGCAGTGCTGAAACCCATCTGGGATGCAATGGGATGAGCCAGGGGCTGGCACGTTCAGCCGCAGCCCTGTGCTGAAGGCTGCTGTGAGTATCGGTGTCATGATCTGAGCCAGTCTTGAGCTCAGCTGCTGCAGGAGGGTGGCAGTGGCTGTGCTGCCTGGGTGCCGCTCCTCTTCTCCCCAGCCAAGATCAGTGGCTCGGCTCCCTGCAGGCACTCTGCGGGCAGCTGCCGTCTCGCAGGTGCAGAGCCTTGACATTTATCTACTCTGCCCTACTGTTTCCCTTGCTGTGCTGATGTAACCGAGGCCATTGCATAATAACCTGGTCTTCAAAATGAATTTCTTGTACCTTTTACCATGTGAAAGAAGTTGAGCCAGCAATGCTGGAACATCTGATTTCTGTGCCCTGGACAGGCAGCTTGTCAGTCTTCTCTCTCTGTTTAAAAATGGGAATTGTAGAAGCCTGCACACACTTTTACACTGACTGGGCAGATAAACCTGACATTTTTCCAAACAGATCTAATACTTTTGCTAGACTTTTGCATTTGTTTTTATTAGTAGGGTGGGTCTGTAACTACAATGCTGCAGCAAAGATGTTTTTCTTTTCTGCAATGACTTAAATAACAACAGACTTTATGCAAATTTCCAAAGAAAGATAAAATATCAGGAATTTCAGTGCCAAGTGGTGTGTTGGGCTTTCTTTCAGATCTCAGGAACATCTCTGTCAGTCAGGAACAAATCTACTAAAGCCAATGGAATTAGTTCAGTATAAATAAGATTAGAAGTGGGCCTTTTTGTTCCTGTACTGCTCAGAAATAAATCTCAGCAAATACTTGGGGTCAAGTCTCCTCCTAGCTTTGCCAGAACTACACTGAACTTAGGGAGTGGTTTGGTGGTCTAGAGCATAACAGTGGTAGAATTAGGGTTGAGTGTCTGTGGGTGAGAGGCAGGGGGAAGGCCAATAAGGTGGACATCATCATGGTGGGGGTCAGTGATAGACCACCTCACCAAATGGGTGATCAGACCCAGTCAGCACATGTTCATGAAAGGCAGGTCCTGCTTGACTAATTTGATCTCCTTCTATGACAAGGTGACCTGCTTAGTTGATGAAGGAGAGACTGTGTGCCTGGACTTTGGTAAAGCTTTTCATACTCTTTCCCACAGCATCCTTCTGGTTGCTCATGGCTTGGACGGGAATACTCTTTGCTGGATGAAAAGTTGGCTGGGTGGCTGGGCCCAAAGAAGTATGGTGAATGGAGTTAAATCTAGCTCATAAGTGGCATTGCCTAGGGCAATCTGTGATTATCAGTGATCTGGATGAGGGGATTGCGTGCACCCCCAACAGGTTTGCATGTGACACCCGGTTGGTAGGGAGTGTAGATCTGCTGGAGGGTTGGAACGCCTTACAGAGGGATCTGGACTGGCTGAATCAATTGTGAGACCAATTGTATGAGGTTCAACAAGGCCAAATGGCAGGTTCTCCACTTGGGTCACAACCCCAGGCTTGGGGCAGAATGGCTGGAAAGCTGCGTGGAGGAAAAGGACACTGAGGTCCTTTTTGATAGTGGACTGAATATGAACTAGCAGTGTGTCCAGGTGGCCAAAAAAGCCATCAGCATCCTGACATATCAGAAATGGTGTGACCAACCAGATCATAAAGTGATTGTGCCACTGCACTCAGCACTGGTGAGGCTGCATCTCAAATATTGGGTTTGGTTTTGTGTCCCTCACTACAAGAAATTTATTGAGGTGCTGGAGAGTGTCCAAATGCTAAGGGTCAGGGCTGGGCTAGCCAGTACATGACAAACACTCTTTATGAACTACTCTCCCTTCCCAAAGCAGCAGAGAAAGGGAATAAAGGAGAGAGAATCCCTTGTTGGTCAGCTGAGGGTCACTTGAACTGTCTGCTCCTCCCCCAAGGTGAAAGCTTTAATACTGCACTCCCCCAGGGTGACAGACAAGATTCAGCAGTGATCGTGGTCAGCACCTCAGTCCTTGGTACAAACTGCAAATATCAGCATTATCACAGCTAGAACAGACATTGTCTGTGAAAACATGCTGAAAACTCCAGAGAATGCAGCTGCTTAGGAGAGACAGACCTGAAAAGTAAGATCACTGAAGAGAATTAGTTCTGTTCTAGCCCAAACCAGCACATCAAGGAAGAGCAACAAAGCTAGTGAAGAGTCTAGAGAGCAAGTTTTATGAGGATCATTTGAGGGAACTTGGATTGTTTAGCCTGGAGAAAAGGAGGGAGACCTCATTGGTCTGTACAGCTATCTGAAAGGAGGTTGTAGCAAAGTGGATGTTGATCTCGTTTCCCAAGAAGTAAGTGATAGGACAAAAGGAAGTAGCCTCAGGTTACGTAAGAGAAGGTTTAGGTTGGATGTTAGGAAAAATTTCTTTACTGGAAGGATTGTCAAGCATTGAAACAGCCTGCCCAGGAAAGTGGTTGAGTCGTAATCTCTGAAGGTATTTAAAAGACATACAGATGTGGTGATGAGGAACATGGTTTAGTGGTGGACTTCGTACTGTTAGGTTTGTGGTTGGGCTTGATCTTAAAGGTCTTTTCCAACCTAAATGATTCTATGATTCTATTTCACAGGCCAACCACAGCTAGTCAGTTCATGTTCAAAGCTGTGAGAATGTGAGTTGGCACCACTCTGGGTGTCACCTGTTGTACAGCATTGCTGATATAATGCAATGCCTGTGGCATAATGGCTTGTAAGTCAGAACTGACATCCACCTGGCTCTGAGAGAAAGTAGAGCAAGCATCTCCCTGCAAAGCATGGCACACTGTCATTCACAGCATCATCTTCTTTTATGTTTACATTGATGGGGGACCTAAGGTAGAAAGCTACATTTTGAGCTCCTTATAAGCTTCTTCAGAGTTCAGCATTTATGTATGTTAAGGGTTTGGTTCTGTAATTCAGATGCACTACTCTGGTCCAGCTCAGGATCTGAGCTCCCTTGTAGCTTGAGGATATTTGGAGGATTGTTTCTGTTCTTAAGCCTGTGCAGTTTTCTACCTCTTATAAACTGTGTTCATTCTGGACTTGGCCTGTTCATATCCAGCCTAATAGCAGAATAGCTGTTACTATCAATATGTAATCATACAATAGCACAACCCTGGTATTCTGACTTTAATTAATCTGTTTGTGTTTAATAATAAATAGTAGCAACATTTTGGACGTATTTTTTAACTGGTGAGGCTGATAGTCAAGTTTGCAAAACTGGTATTCAGTAGGGTAGGGATTGACCTTGCTTGAAAGCAGTATTAATCCCTTGCTAAAAAGACAACTGTATTTCTGAGATCATCAAACTAACTTCATTTTTTCCCCTCTGTTGTTGTGCAGTGGTTTGGAAGAAATTGATCTATGGGAAGAGGTTCATATACCACATGAAACACAGTTTTGAGGTAGGTCTTAATTTGTTTTGGTTTTTCTGAAGTCTTTGAATTGATCACTGCATGATAAAGCACCAAAATGAAGACTAAGCTGATGAACCTGTGATCATTTATCGTAGCAGAAGTAGCAAAATAGATGGTGTATCCAAAGCCATAGGCTTTTGAATAGGAAGCTGGTTTCCATTCTGGTTTTCTTGAGGAGTGTGTGTGTTTTGGCTTCAAAGAAAGCAGGGAGTAGACATAGAGCTTTTGTCTTGTTTTTAGGAGACATCTCCCTTTGCTCATTACTGATACCTTGTTAAACTTGCCTAAGGATGTTTCCTGGGACACAAAAGGGCTGCAGATTTGCCTCTTAGCACTGGCTTTTTGTAGATGCTTGCCCAGCATAGAATCATAGAATGGTTTAGGTTGGAAGGGCCCTCAAAGATCACCTAGTTCAAACCCCCTGCCATAGGCAGGGACACCTCCCACTAGAACAGAACAGCTCTTTTGCTCTTGAGACAAGGCTGAGTCATGCAGGCAGGACCTGTGGATATTCAACTTTAACCAATGTGAAATGATCGTTTCACATTCAGTGCCTTTGCTGAACTGTCAGTGGTGCAGCTTGCCTCCACAGAAAAGCCCAGCAAACTTTTCATTATGAATAGAGGAAAAAAAGTTGGTTTCTGGCAATGAAATGCTGGTTTTATTTTAGACATTTCACTGTATGAGTGAGGAAAGTAATCTGATTAACATACTTGCTAGAGAAAGGAACCAATGTGAAGGTGAAAATATTAATAAAAGAGAGAGTTGATTTATACTCAAACTGGCCTTTAAATTTGCAGTATATGCTGTAAGAACATGCTTATATAACCTCTATTTCTATTCATAAAGGTTTATGTGGGTCTATATTGAATTATGCATTTAAAATTAATCCACTGAGGCAGCCCACTGAGATGCCACTTCTCATTTAGTAACTGCATTAAGGACTTTGTGCTTCATTTAGAAACTGTGAGAAGCTTGCTTTGTGCTGTGGAGAGGAACTGCCCTGCCAGATCCAGACTGGCTATTATAGGGGGTTTAAAACAACCATCTCTCTGTCTCTCTCTCTTTCTGACTTACCAGTAAAACTCTGTTCTCAACTTGTGTGACTTGACTCATGCGGCTTGGCTGAACCAGATAAACTCAACTGACTTGTGTCAGATTCTTAGAAGAGATTAATGAAGATTTTCTTCAGGGGTTGGGAACAGCTGATGCTGCCTTTGCAAGCCTGTGGAGACCCAGAATGAGCAGACACACACATTAGGATTTTATACCAGCAGCTGTAATTCAACTTTATTGTCTTGTTTGTGCAGTTTTCCACTTCCTTAGGCATCGCAAAAGGGTCAAGAGCTCTTCTAGATGTTTACAGGGGTTTTGTTCGAAGAAATCTTAGGCTCTTAGCTCTTCTTGTCTGCATTCTCCAAGTGCAATTCTGTTTCTAAAAAATGGCTGCAAAATGGTATTGTGAAGCTCTCTGTAGTGTCTGAGTTAAACTTACTTAGCTTAAAAATCAAAGCATGCCAGTTCTGCATGTTCATACTGTGATGTAAAATACAAACTGAGATATCTACATAGAATCAATCAGGTTGGAAGAGACCTCCAAGATCATCCAGTCCAACCTGTCAGCCAGCCCTATCCAGTCAACTAGACCATGGCACTAAGTGCCCCATCCAGTCTTTTCTTGAACACCCCCAGGGACGGTGACTCCTCCACCTCTCTGGGCAGCCCATTCCAATGGCATCATTCATCCCAAAAAAAGGGCATGTTTTGGGAGTGATGACTTTTATTGATGCTGGGCTAGTCTGTTGTCCTATTCTGCTTTTGATTCTTACTTTTTTTGGGTTTGTTTTTAATTAAGATAGTGCTTTGTGGCCTCAGTTTTAAAACAAATTGCCTTTCAGCTTGTATTTCTCATTCTGTGAACTGTGCTCATATTGCCAAAGTATTCAGGTGTCTCCTGAATATTTAAGAGCTTACTTTTGTTAATGCTGAAACTGAAGAGGTTTGCTATCATACAGACTTGTGTACTTTCTTTTCCATATTTCCCACTGCAACTGTTCCCCCATCCCTTGTGACATCCACTCCATGTTGCAGCTAGTCCAGAGCTACCAGGGAGCTCACCTCCTCTGGGATTGTGTGTGTTGGGTGACCGGCTGATGGTTTCAAATTTGAAAGTAGGTGCTAGAAATTGCAAAAAAAAAAAACCAATAAAGGTTCAAAATCAGCCACCTGGTTCAAAAGTTGCCAGAGATGACGGACAGGCAGTATTATATTGTAAGTGAAGCTTCTGTAGAAAACCAGGCTAAAAGTCTAAATAGTTGTGAGAAGCACATTCACCGATTTTGCATTCCGTCTCCATTTTAAGTCAGCAAACAGAACAACTTGTTTGGTTTCCCTCTTTATTTTTACGTGAGAGCATTAATATGGACAGGCTGGAGAGGTGGGCCCAGGCCAACCTCATGACGTTTAACAAGGCCAAGTGTAAGGTCCTGCACCTGGGTCAGTGCAATCCCAGG